>RAHM01000039.1:4236695-4348494 GCA_003713295.1 Parotia lawesii
AAGGCACGATAGTCTACAGTTAACTTCTATTCCCTTTCAGATTTGCGCACAGGCCAGATGGGGCTGTTGAAGGGTGAGTGGGTTTTGCTAATCACCCCTTGGCTCTTTAAGTCACGGATCATCTTGTGGATGGGAATCACAGCATTTCGAGTTGTCCGGTACTGTCGGCGATGCACTGTTGAGGTAGCAATTGGTACTCTTTGTTCTTTTTCTTTCAGAAGGCTTACTGCAGATGGGTTCTCTGATAGTCCAGGCAAGGTATTTAATTGCCTGATGCCTTCTGTCTCTACAGCAGCTATTCCAAAAGCTCACTTGAGTCCCTTTGGGTCTCTGAAATGCCCTCCTTGGAGGAAGTCTATGCCYAAAATGCACGGGGCCTCTGGGCCAGTCACAATGAAATGTTTCTTCCACTCACTTCTAGTCAGGCTCACTTTAGCTTTCATTAGGGTCAAATTTTGTGACCCACYTGTTACACCAGTAATAGAAACAGATTCTACCCCCACATGTTGCGATGGGATTATTGTGCACTGCGCCCCAGTGTCAACTAAAGCATCATACTTTTGTGGTTCTGATGTACTAGGCTAACGAATCTACACAGTCTAAAAAATACGGTTTTCCCTGGCCTCTACCTGGTTAGAGGCAGGGCTCCTCTAATTCTGGTTATCTTTTTGTTTATCATTTCCGACAGATTGGCTACGGGCAACTGGAGCTACTTTCTTTTTGGTAATATTTCTTTTCTGAGACTTGCGCTCCTTTAATTCATGCACTCGAGCTGCTAGAGCAGAAGTGGGCTGTGGACCCCACTTTTTCATATCTTCTCCACTGTCACACAGGAATTTCCACAGCTCACTTCGTGGGATGTACCTTCTCTCTAGGGAGCGTCCTCGTTGGGCATCAGAATCTCGGATTTGTGCTGCCGAGATATGGAGAAAGCCCTCTTTCATTTCTTTCTTGAGGTCTTCCATCTCATCTTTCAAATTCTGCACACATGTTTTCACAGCTGCGATTTTCGCATGTGTTGGGCCATGCACAGAGTCTGCATATABTCGGAGCTTTGTTGCCATATCCTGCACGGTCTCATTTGCACCGTAATCTGGTTTCATCAGYGCTAAAGCAGACTTGTATTCTGATGGCCCAAGCTGTATGAGCTTTCGCCACATGAGGGGACTAACTGCGGCCCGGTCTGGACTTTTTAATCTTGGGTCATTTGTGAAGACAACCTCTACTACCCTTAGTTCTTTCAGGCATTGAATCCCTTGTTCAATGGTCTTTTACTGGGTTTGCTGTATATAGAGATCATCTGCACACAGATATTTATTCTTTACACTACTTAAGACCTGTCTTTAGACACTGGTAGAGTCAGCCCCCCTTATCATCTTTTGGTCGATAGCTGGATCACATGACAGAGATCTTAAATGCCTCGCTTTAGCACTGTCTAGCATTACATCATCACTTGCAGCATCTTAAATACGGACCATCCAACTTATTATGGATTCATTACGCCATCGGGTGTAGTTCATTCTCAGGCTGTGAAGGTCTTTTATGGATAGGGACTCAGTAATGGTTTCTGTGCCTGAGTCGGTTGGTGGTTTTGAGGTTCTTTCCCTGGCATCATCATCATCTTTTACTGGACGATCAGTTTTGGTGGTGTGCTTTTTCCTCGTGACAGGAGCAACTRTCAATGGCTTAGTGTCTCCCTCTGGTTTGGCTGCAGCCTGAGTGACGGGGGTGTCTGCTGGTTTATTTTTTTGCCCCTCTACCTTTACTTGCTGCTTTTAGTACTTAGCAGTGTGCGATAGGCATATGCTAAGGCCCAGCATATTGCAAAGGCCTTTTCTTCTTTAGGATTGTCCTTGAATTTCTCTCTCAGATATTTCCCCACCTCAGCTGGGTTCTGAATTTGTTCAGGGGGGAAATTCCAAGCTATTGGGTCAGAGAATTCTTTCAGGGTTTGGCCCATATATTTCCATTCTCCACCCCACTCAGGCTTTTCTACCTCTGGGTCAGGTGTCTCCTCAGTCACCTTGGAAATTTGAGCTCTCATTCTAGACAAGCTGCAAGCTACATGAAGGAAGCTTACTAGATAAACTACCAGGAAGATGGTCTCTTTAACATCCAAGGGAAACTGAACATTTTTAAAAGATAATTTATTAAATTTAAAGGGGAGGGAGATGAAAGGCTGGGAAATTTTGTCTCCTCCTCCTCTAACAAACTGAGTGCAATTACCAGTAAACTCCTAAAACAGGCTACTGAAACTAGGACTGGGGTTAGGATGGAGAAACGGCCTATCATACACACTTTGAACAACTGCCTGTACCTTTGTTGACTTCTTATAAATTATTATCACCGAGCACAGCAAAATAGAAATCTGGATTCGTGCCCCTGCTCTGTAAAAGAGTTTTATCAGCAACAGGATCAGACCAAGTTGTGGATAGGCAAACAGGCCATGGGACCAAAAAATCACCAGTACTTCAAGCAAGCTTAGGGACTAAAGAGATGTGAGTATATCTAGCCGGAGAGATGTTATGAACTCAACTAACATTGTAACAACTTTACTCTAACACAAAATAGTTAAATTTAAACTAAGATGTAATTAGTACAGGTTTTTTTACTTTTTTTTGAATCCTGCCGACTACGCCAATAAAGTATTGTGCCGGTTTGGCCAAAATYTAGCAATATATCCTCTGAGAGAAAACCAGGATTCAACCACCCTTCCCCCCACAGGGTTCGGGGAAAAAGAAAATATTTTCCTCGAAGGAAAGTGAATGAGATAAGAACTATTTATTTAACTAACACACAGGAAAAGGATAATAATGCTAAATAATGAAATGAAATCTCCCGCTATAGAGAGAAACCTGGGAAGATTTTAGAGTCCTTCTGTAGGTGTGGTCTCTCTCCTCCTYGGAGCTGGGTCGGCGAGGGCCCACCCCCGGGCCTCGGGGGGAAAAAATTCTCTTGATGTGTTCTGATGTTGTTGAACAGTTCAGAAGAGAAGAAGGAAAAAAAAAAAACAAAATCCCAGGAAACAAAGTTCGGCTTTCCGTCTCACGGCGGGGAGAGAAGCGGAAAAAAAAAAACCAAAAAAAAAGAAACCCCGAAATCGCTGGCTGAAAGAACAGGGTGCTCCGTCCTGCTCCTGCAGCCAGAGAAAACGCAGAGGAGTGTCTCTGTGTCCTTGAGAAACTGTTTTGAAAAGTTCGTTTGGTTTTTTTTCTTTTCTCCAGCTCAGTTTAAAGGCACAGAAAAGACACAATATTATTTTTTAGGCATAGAGCATGATAGGGGATACACACGATGGAGTCACCCCAAGACACTAAAATAAAATTGTTGAACAGAAGAAGGTCTCAAGAGTTATGATATTATCAATGGACTAAGAGATGGATGTGTTTACTACAGATTTATGGACAAAAGAGAGACATTACCTCTGAAGGATTTCAGGCTTGTCACTTATGAGAAACCAAAGGTTTCTTCAGTATTTCTTTAATTAATGTGGACTTCTCATAAAAAAAGCAACCAAATACAACTGCACCCAATTATCAATGTTTAAGTATTTTTTGAGTGAATGTTTATCACTGAGTATTTCAAAGAGGAATAGAAGTGAGAATGAAATTGCAAGTTATTAAAATTACAACTTATATTTAATAATACTTCTGTATCAAAATATATGGATCTAAGATTTAGAAAACAAAACAACATTTTTATATATTACTCACCTTCTGAACTGCTCTTATGCCATGAGCTCATGTTTATATTCCAAGATAAAAGATGATTAACAGCTTTGGATCTCAAGATTTCCAGATGTCGAAACAGAGTCTAAAAAAAAGGGTCTACCTCTATTCTCATTTTCAAGAATAATTTGTATTTTTTTTTAAGATCTAGCTTAACCTAGCCGACTGCTGGTGTCTTTAATTGCTTTCTTTCTACAGGTAGCTGTCAGATATGACCAGAAGGTTTAACCTGGCCATCGCACACCCTCGTGTCTCATTATCTACAAGAGGATACTTGGACTGAGAATTTAGTCAGATTGTAGTTCCTGGCTTTCTGACTGTCTTTTTCAAGTTTAATCATTGTATAACTACCTTTACAAAGAACTGCTGGAATGACCCATTTTTAAGTAATTTTAATGTTTTAGAGAACAGTACGATAATGAATTTCCTGACATTAACTTCTACACACCTTCAGGCAATTTCTAAACTGCTTTTTAAAAAAATCAATCCAGGGTTTATGAACTGTGTTTTCTATGTATTCTAATATAAAATACAAGATGATAACAGCTGTGCTGAGGTTTTGTTTGTAAACTGCATTTGTTTTGAGAAAGATCACTCATCATATTTTCCTCCTTAGTTTGTGCTTACTTTTGCATATAAGCAATTTTTTTCTCTGTCTATAAGCTGGATATGTAAAACTCTATTAAAAGTTTTCCCTTTATTATTAAAGTTATCTATCTTCTAGTTGGTATATATATTGATTTTTTTTTGAAAACCTGTAATATTTTTAACTTTTAACAAAACTTTAAGACAAAAGAAAAGCAACACTTGCTTGTTTTTACATAGAAAATGGATTTACAAATATAAATAAGAGTTTGTAATAGGCAAAATATTAAAAGGTGGACTTTAAAAGGACTTTGATTTAAATTTACATACATACATAGTGTTCATAATGCCAAGGTTGTGGTTTTGATCCCTGCATGAGCCATTCACTTAAGAGCTGGACTCAATGATCCTTTTGGGTCCCTTCCAATTCAGAATATTCTGTGATTCTGTGACTAAGCTGAGCTATCTGAGCTGATAAGTCCCTGAGGTCCACAAAAATGGAGTCTTGAAAACTTGAGAGAACAGACTTTTCTTCTGGTGCCAGCTGGTTTAAGAAGCAGTGAAAATAGCTTTTCTTATCTTGTTTTAGCACTAGTTCTCTTGGACAGATTAAAAAGTATAGAGGAAAAAAAAAWGAATAATAATAGCAACAACAAACCACAATTTATGTAGCTTGTAAAAAGATTTAGTTTGAGTCTAAAACTTTTGTTATCTTTCAATGCTTGATATATCCAGCCACAGCTGCGTACATCCCTAGGTCTATCTACAGTTATTTAAAACATATAGGATCATCCAGTAACTTGTTAATCTGATGTCTGTGAAAACTTCTTCATTGACTTGCAGGCAGACAGTCTGAATTGTCAGAAAATAATGTCATTTCATATACATCATTTCAGGTTTGTGACAGTTGAAGAATGATCTCATTCTATGAAGCAATCAAGATTTCAATGCACAGATAATATTGCAAATAAAAAGCATAGTCCATGATGTATTCTGTGTCAAAACACATAAGAAAGGTAGCTGCCTCATTTCAGTCACTCCACGGATTTCCAGTGTAAATAGGGAGAAACACAGAGTATAAGATTTATTTCATTTAATGTTATGTACCTTATCCTTGGTATCTGCTTAGTCACTGGTAAGGTACATGTGTCTCCAAAGTTAATTCTCTTCTTCAGATAACTAAAACATGAGGACAAAACTCACCATTTGGATAATGATAATTGACAATGTTAGGCTTTGGTTGAAACAAACCCTGATTCTAATATTTCCATGTCTCAAAGTCCTTTTCTTTAGGTACAGACTGTACTCTCTTCTTCAGAAGTTCCTGCTGGAAATTTTAAAGCTCTTTAGAATTGGTGTTTTACCATGACAGTTKTCATCTACAAGTTCTCCTTATTTCTGATGATTAATTCTAGCTTTTGAATTATACATCTTTCCTAAATATTTAAAAACTACAAATATTTTATACAGTAACACAGAAAAGTTTAAGAAGCTGTTGCATGTCATAGTACCAGGAGACAGGTAAACCTAGAGGATAACAGAAGAGATCTGCTACTGTATTTCTCTTTATGCTCAACTCAGCAAGATTATGTATCGTATTAATGCCATCTACTTTGGAATCAAACAGCATCCACGTCTTTTTTGGTCAGTTTGACAGGTTGTCACTATTAACTTACCTCCTGTCAGATACCACTTTATTTTCCCAAAAGGAAATACTTCAGATTTCTTGTCATTCTTTCCTTTCTCTGTTTTCTTTTGAACATGTTCCAATTTTGATTTCATGCTCAACTGCTTTAAACAGCTTTAACAGTCCATGTCAGTACCAGTAAATTAACTTTTTCTAAAGTCAGTTACTTCCTCATCTCAGTCTTATTTGTGATAGTGTCGGTAAATGTAGCCCAGACCACAAAGATACCTTTTCTCTGAAAAAAAACCCCTTGTTCATAATCTCCCCGGTCTAACTAACCTTCCCCAAAAATAATAGGTCAGAGGACTTTTTGTTATGCACTCTTTGTAGAAAAGACTTATTGAATTCTTGTTGAAGCAGTTCACAGCACAAGTCTGCAAACATACTTTTTTTCCCCCAAGGAGTCACCTGACTTTATTTTATTTAAATATTGTCAAACATATTAGCTTGCCTCTATCTACATTTTATACTGAAGAAAATTTAATTTTGTTCAAAAAACTTTTTCAGAAGGCTTAAGGGCAAAAAGTTGAGATTATGGTCACAATTATGAAAATTATAGATAAGGAAAAATACAAATCTGGCTAAAAAAACCCTACTTTAACATTTAACTCCCAGTTAATGACTTTTAAGACTCCCTTGATTAGTGAAAACTGATCATACACTCAATCTTCTGAATTTTAAGAAATCTTTTAAGAGCACATTTCCTTTTTTCTATAAAAAAAAAATTGTGCTTATCTAGGACCTTGGAGGTTAGTCTTAAAACCAGGCAGAGAGGAGAAAGATTAAATGATACGTTTACCTTATATTTTATTTAGAATTTCCTGGATACTTTCTTCTATGGAGATCATAGAGTACAATTGCAATTGTTTATCAACCTAAAATCACTTTCTATAGGTTTTATCAAATATATTAAGCATGGAAATGGTCAGATCTATTTTGACAGATAAGGGGATAATAAGGGGATTCATAACTGTTTTTTGCTTGGCTGGTGAAGAGTAATGATTCTTTTGACTTTCTCAGCTAGTTCAGGGGTCTTCCGCCTTCAAAATCCGTCATAATTGAAGTAGTTTCAAACAAATATCAAAMTTGTCATCATGATGCATTAACATTTTCAAGCTGATGTTAGGGCTGAGAGTGCATTAATAAGACTTAACGGGCCTGATCAGCCTTACCTGAGGCTTCCAGCCTCACCTATGTGTCCAAAGGTTCCAGTTCAGGTCCTCAAAGGGCTCATCAGGCCCCTCCAGAGCTATGCCAGAAGAGTGTTGAACCTCTGCTCAGACCCAGGCATTCCCACGCCTGGCCACGGAGCCCCATAATCAAAACTCTGTTGCCACCCTGCCGGACCTGTGCTGAACCAGAGCCTTGCTGTGTGCTGCTGGGTAGGTGCTGGCTGACACTGAACCCTAATGTCCCCACCTCTCCCTCCCTGCTTAAGCCAGAACCACCAGCGRGGGTTGTGATGGCTCCATCCAGTGCACTCTGAATTTTGGGGGACAGACGGCAATAGGGTAGCCAAGGGCTGTCAGGAATGGTGACCCAGATGTCTTGCTAGTGTGCTAATATGACTATAAATCAATCATCCTGCTCCATAAATAGCAGACAGGCCAGAGCCCTGGAGCTCTCCTGCGCGGCAGTGGGCTGCATGCCAGGATCTCCCCTTGAGTAAGGACATCTTTGAAGGTTACTCCTCAAGGTTGAGATGTTCCTTGCTGCAACAGATCCTTGGTAAGGATTAATAGTGTGCTAAACTTTGAAATACTATCTGAGTGATGTAGGATTGATTGTGCACATATAGCCATTTAGAAGTAAACTGCTGGCCAACTGTAGGACTAGAATTGGATCCGGTTGCACATAAACTCCACTCTGAGATGGGGTTAAGAACACAAGGAAGTCCTTTCTGAACCTCATGACTCAACAGGAGGGTCTTTCTGCTTTATCCAGCCCTGTCCTCTGTGCAGAAAACAATCCAGTCTATCTTGCCATGGAATCCTGTTAAACCACTATCACATTTACCATTGAATTTTGATAACTCACTGTATTATATCAATAAAGCATGTTGTTTCTTATTCCAGTGCTAATAAAAACAGGATACACTGAATGCTGATTAGATTCAGTCATAATCTTCTGAATCAAATATTTTTCCCCTAGGAAATATCCATTTGTCAAAAATTAGCACTTCATCAGTAATGTTAAATTATTTTTTTTTAACAAACAAATAAACAAACAAACAAAAAAAGGAGAGAAAGCAACAAAATAGATCCTTCACCCTTAAATGTTGCTATTTTACAGTGATTAAGCATATTCTGAGATGGAGCCAGCTTCTGGGACTCCTCCTTGTATAATACTGCAGTGGTAGCTGGAGCTTGGGAAATACTGAAAAGATATTTAAGAAAGAAAAACCACCAGAAGGAGGCTTAAATATTGGAAGAGGTTACTCAGAGAGATTGCAGGATGTCTATCCTTAAAGGTTTTCAAGATTCAAATACCACAGGCCATAGTATCTTGATTTAATCAGGTATATTTTGAGCAGAGACAGGACTGAGTACGTCCAAATTTTTTTCTAACCTAAGTTATTCTGTGATTTTGCAGTTCTAAGAGTGATGTAATTTCTGGCCAAAACTGGTGTTGCTTGTAAATTACAGTAGAAATATCAGCCCTGTGTTTAGGACTACTGCCTGAAATACCTGCATCAAAGACTCTTCTCTGACTACCAAAGATTTGGGTTTTTTCGGAAAACTTGATCTACAATTTTTTAATGCTGTCTAGTAAAATAATCTAGTATTTGTCAGATATAATTTTAATCTATGAAGAATGAAAACTTTTTTCTAAACCAAAACATGAGTGGCATGAAAAAGCCATTTCTTGCTTCCATTTTTCTTTACTTTAGGAAATGTTGGCAAAAGTGAAAACCAAAACATTCCCCAGGGAGAGATGTATTCTCAAGGTCCCAGGAAACAGGAGGCTATCTTTGTAAATCTACTTCCAATAAACCTGTTTCGTATAGTATTTTTAAATAATCATATCCTAAAATTTCTTCCCTTTTTTATCTGGTTGGCTTACATCTATTGTCCTAGTGTTTGTTTTATATGTTTTAACTTTATTAAATTTATGTTTGTTCTTTCTTTAAGTATTACTTTATCTTGGTTTCAACCCTCTTTTTTCTAATATCCTTCCTCCTTTTTTGATACACTGTCTGGACTTCTGTCTTTATCAACCTTCTGATCTTTTAGCTAGCTTTAAATTGAACCCTTTTTWAAAATTTTCCTAATATATCTGATGATTCTCCTAAACTATTGATATTTCTAGATGTCACAGGCTGTCTCTCAAAGACCAGATGTTTGTTAGAATATGTTCACTGGGAAGAACTTCTATTTTATATCTAGGACAAATATTATCAACAGTCTGAAACAAAACTTTTAGGAAATAGGAAATACAGCTCAGCTAGTTTTCTTGATTTTCAGGTACCCAGATGTCATGCTTTAGGAATGGTGTTCCCCAATTTAGTGTTCCTATTGAAACMCTCCAAAGCRTGTGCATCCTTTCAGTGGGATGGAGAGGAAAATTGGAGGCTCAAAAGGTGGAGATTATATATTGAAGTAATAACAATTTACTGGAAGCAGCAATGAAGTTAGAAATTAACTGTGACAGCAACAATATTAATAAAAGGTGKACAGGAAAGGTGCATACACGCGTAGAAAAGCTCGCCCTGAGGGAACCTGCGATATGCAAACTGCTGCTGTGCTACCCCTGACTGGAAGAGACTCAATGGATGCAAAATGAGTTATCAATTACCCCTGAGTTCACTTTAAATTCGGATGAGTTTTAAAAAAAAAAATACATTCACCTGCACAATAGAATACAAAATTCACTTATTGTTTGTAACCTTTTAAATAAGGTCAAAAAGGAATCAGAAGATACAATCTTAACCCAGTAAAATTAGAARATGGCACTGAAACTTGAAACTAATCACTACTCATCACTTGTAATGCCCTGAGATAGCCCATCTTCAAAAGTTACTCAGTTGCATCTTGTCCTGACTGTACTGTTATCCAGTGAGAACAACTCTCACTCCTATTCTGATTATACTGAAATCTGAGCTGTATTTTCAGAAGACTATAATTTTCAGCATAACTCCTCAAACCTTCAGTTTTGTTTCTCCTTGAGATGTGCTTGTATTTTTGATTATTCATGGTCTTTTCTGAAAATACAAGTAAAGGACTGATGAAACTTGTCTGGAGCGGAAATGCATACATAGGGATGTATTATTATAATAATTTTTATTTCTAGRTTTACCTTCCTGAATATGAAATGAGTTGTACTGTATGTATTGTGAGCTCTCAGGTCTTACTACAGACAGAAAGATTTTTCATAGGAAATTTTTCCCTTCTTCAAGTAAGTCCGTAACCTGTTTGGGGTTTGGATTATATTTTTCTTCTTTCTTTGGGGGTAGTATTTTTTTGTTTGTTCATTTTGATAAGGAAGTATGATTTATCTAACTTTATGTTTTCGAAAGCTGAATTACTCTGTTGCATTTCCATACAYGTAGTCTATTAATAGCACACATGAGCAGATTTTCTTCTGGAGTGACTATCTGGTAATCCCGAGGCCACTGCTTGTAATTGGCTTGGCGATTCAATCTGCACGCWTCTTGCAGATTCCCCTGATTCTCACAGCCTCTTCAATTCTAGTAAAATGATAACTTTAAAGATAATGGGTCCAAAGGCAAATGGTACAAGTAGAGAGATGAAGGCTCTATCAGATATGTGTTAGAGGGCAGAAAATCAGTGCCAGTCAGAAGAAAAGTTATTGGGGAGATTAATTTTTCTTATGATATTAAGTTAAAATTTGTCTTTAATATTTAAGATCTTGAGTCTTGGTTCATCTTTACTCAATGAAAAGTGAATTCTTGGAGGACAATACATTTTATCATAAAATATGTGTCCAGGGACATATGAATTTGGATTTTGATACACATATCTTTCATATATTAAAAAGAAATTTATATATCTAATTTTTCAGGTATTTAAATTTAAGTGATTCCCACTTACCCATTCAAGTTTATGCTTTCTCTCTGTCATACAAAGTAAAAGAACATAGAAATAAGTCACTGGTCTGTCTGTAGGTAGTCTTAGAGAAGGATGGGGACAAAAAGTCTCTTGGATTAGCTCCTTCTTCCTCTTTCACTTTTTCTCCACAGATAAGGAACTACAGATGCTGCAGGATTCAAATCACTGAAAGATCATAACTGTGACATCAGTGGAGGTTTCATAGTGAAATCATCACAATTTAAAGGAAATTGCTATGGCACTATTTGCTTTTGGAGTCTAAGACCTTCCTAAACCACTGCAATAAAAAATATAAAGTATTTCAAGATCTGCTTAATTTAATCTGTAGACATAACCTGTGGCATACCATCATAGCTTGTGGTATACAGGTTGCCAGAGAGAGTCTTGTCTACTAAACTGAAATTTCAGAAGTTTATTTATGAAAAACAAACAAAGAAATAGCTCCACTCACACATGTACACAAACAGACTTGGACAAAAGACTGAAAATAGGAATTATTTTTTCTTACAAAGCAAGATTGGATAAACTGTCACACACTTTGATAAGTCTATTTGAGACTCATATGAAGTTAAATTAATTGCCTACTGTTACACAAAGAAGCAAATGTTATGTATTCAGCCAAACATATCCCAGTAAACATATTTTCAATCCAGAATGCCTCTCCAAGTGGCCACTCAGTCTGTTTACACAAGTATCATATCACGGTTAACATGGTCTCTTTTCTTTAAAGCACACTTTTATCAGCTGGCATTCCAACAGTCCTCTACAGTTCCATGTTCACATGCCCAGCCATCAGCTGGCATGTGAACAAAATATTAACTGCAAAATATACACTGAAAGTTTTGGGGTTTTTTTTAAAGTTGATGTTTTTTGAAGTAACAAAAATACTCCAAGGATTCCRAGATAAGCTTCAAACAAGGAACTGAAATGCTTTCCTCACTTTGACAATCCACAAGTCTCCTTTATCTTTTCTGTTCCTGAGGGTAAATTGAGTCACTTTCATGGAAAAGGTATTTTCAGGCCCTTAGCTGAAATACCTAAGAACCTAATCAGCCTAAGGTCATTCTAAAAATGAATCAAGAAAAAAGAAAAGTCCACAATCCTTATGCTTCCATCGACTATACAGGAAGCTGTATGAGTGTTTGCTATAGTTAAATAGATTTAATCTCAGTGTGTTTTAAACAGATTTTAAATTTCTGGGATAAAATCAAGGCACTATTGAAACCAATTGAAAACACCCACTAATTCCACTGCAGCACAATTTTCGGTCCTTGAGTTGCTTACAGAAAATATTTGCAAAGAACCATATTTACCAGTGATTTAACAACATTACTTGTCCAGCTCCTCTCAGAAAAATCTACAACCAACCAAATAGAAAAAAAAAAAGAAAAAACAACCCCAAAAGCCCAATATTGTAATTCTCCATGACTCTGAATATTTTGCTGCTTGAGCATATTTTGTATATTACTTTGAAGTAGCTGTTGAACTATTACAGTTTACATAAAACATACAAACAAGAAAGTCCACACTTTCACTCCATCTCAGCATCAGTAGGCTCTGAAAATGAAGCAAGAAGATGAAACAATGTGCAAAAGATCTTAAAACTTATTTGTCATGCTCCTGCACTTTTCTATTTTTCTGTGCTATCGTAAGTATGTAAGACATCTCCACCTTAAAAATTAAGATAGGTTGCAATTCAAGCTCTAAGGTATCAATCAAACCCCCAGTCTTTCAGACCATTTAATGTATATTATAAAATGCCTTTAGAACTGGCTACATTTTAGGTTCCTGACTAGGATTTTTTTCATTGTTACCCTTGAGTAAGACTATAACTGTAAAACCAAACTTATAAATCTGTGACAAATCATTGACTGCAACTGCAAAAATCTGGGTCAGCTGCACTCATGAGTTTAATTAAAGCTATCTGGAAACGACCAAGTTCACACATATTTCAAATTTTGCGTGTCCCAGCTTGTACAGCTGTGTGATTTAGAATGCACAACAAACACTCCTTTCATGAAGGTCTCCATTTGGAACAATGTGAATGGTCTTTTGCTTGTGCTCTGATACCTTTTGGGTTTGTCTGGTGGTCACAGCTGACAGGTCATAATTTCCTGCTCCCAGGAGTGTTGTCTGGCAGTGACCATTCAAATAAAATCGGTATCACTGAGGGACTGGAGGCTATATCATACAGCTAGGAGGCAATCCATACAGTGCTACCAGCTTACTTTGTGGTTTCAGGTAGGTTCTTTCATTTTTCCATCTGTAAAATGAAAATAGCAGTGGTTCATCTCCTTTGCTGGGGTGACATAAAAAAATAGATCTGTTCTAATTGAAGAATTAGAGGTAAAACAATGATTTATTATAAAGACAAGCTAAAGAATAGAAAAAAAAAGTATTTACATATAAAACACAAGACAGAACAGAATTATTAAACTTGAAAATAGAACAGAGTGGTGAAGTCAATGTAATCAGTTCCATCAATATGAATGTCATGAGACACAAGAGATATTGATCAGGTTCTCTCTGGTTAGATTTTAGGCCTCGATTTGGCTAAAGAATTTAATAAACTTATGATATTCCATGAAAAAAGGTGATGATGGAGAAAAAAGATGGCATTTTGATCATAACTCTATCCAAATCAAGAGGACAGTATAAATATGTAAACTACTTAGGTGTATTTTTCCTCAATTGGATTCAATGTGGTTTATGTTSTAATTCTGACTCATGAAAGTTGGTGTTAAAGCTATGAAATTTCTTTGATTGCTTTTTGATATTATGCTGAAGATCCAGAATATCTTAGTTCAATATAAATTTCCTTTCCAAACA
Source organism: Parotia lawesii (assembly GCA_003713295.1). Taxonomy (NCBI): domain Eukaryota; kingdom Metazoa; phylum Chordata; class Aves; order Passeriformes; family Paradisaeidae; genus Parotia; species Parotia lawesii. The sequence continues at coordinate 4,250,594 of RAHM01000039.1, forward strand.
GGCAGAAATCATTATTTTTCTTCCAGGGGCTGGTATGTACAAAGAATCACTAAGTATRTTCATATTCTACAAGTAGAATGAAACAACAAATGTTTCATGGAGGAAAAAAGGTCAGCTTGACCAAATAACTCTTCATTTTGTTGTATTTCAATGGATGTCAAAGTGGAGAATGCTTTTAAAGGAAAGTGTTTTGCAATGTTGTGTTTCTAGGTCACAAGCATACAGCTTGATTCTTTTCCACCTGTTTTGTGTCTGGATAATACCACAGAATCACAGTGAAGATTTCTGGAAAAATGAATGGATTACTAGTCCACGAAAACATATTTATTCTTTATTGTAAATATTTTAAAGGCTCAACTCTTTGTTTAAAATTGGTACATTTGATAATTGCAGCTGTTCCTAAAGGATATAGTAGGAATCATGGCTTAAACATAGACAAATCCTATCAGTATTTGTGGCAAAATATAAATACTTAAATTGTGTACAGTGTTCCTGTGAATRCATAGGCATCCATCTGAAAAATACATGTGTCTGCATATATCTGTGTCATGCCAAATGCAAAAGACTGTATAAAGTGTGTGGATTGCTTTAAAACAGAAAGAGATCACAAAGAAAGGCTAATTGTCTTCTGCAAGTCTTTAAATCATCCTGTGTTTCCTAGTAGACAGAAAGGTTGAACTGCCCTGCTCTGGCATGCTCTATCATCTATCCCTACTGTGATATGTCAGCACCCATTAAAAAACAGGACCTGCACGTTCTCTGATACCAAATCCTAGAGTGTAAAATAAGTGCCAGAAGTTTTATGCTATTAAACCCCTGAAATTCTGGAATTCTTTACAGTATTTGCATTACTTCAGACACTCTGACTTGAGAAGGAAGGAGGAAAATAACACCTCTTCAAATAATGATGATGCTTTAGAGACTCAGGGGCATCAAGGCACGATGTCAGAGGAGACATGGGAAGGGTGCATTGCATGGTAAAATAGGCTGATTTAGAAGGCAGCATCTCTAGGAAGGGTGTATGAAAAGCACAGTACCTGTCTTAGGTACATTTATGAGTTCTTCTTGAAAGCAGATGAATTCTTACTCAAAAAAATATTTCAGTCTTCAGGATACAGGCCACATGTAAAAATTACAAAGCCATTGAAAATGTGGTGATTAATGTGAGCTAGAGCACAATATTAACAGTGGCTTTTTATTTATATTAATTCTCTCCAAAAAGAAGAGGCAATGACTATGACCCGTACAGACTTTGCTGCTGTTAAATCATTTCTTTATTGAAAATTACTCAAACAATCAAATTAGGTGGTGATAGAAATCTCAGGTAGCTCGTGTGCTGTATATGTATGGTTTAAAGGAAAGCAATATTACATGAGTTTTCGATCAAGATTTTTTTTTTCCTATTATCCTACCTTTTCTTTTAATTTTTCACTACATTTAAAATACTTTTCCGAGTGCTTGAAACTCTCTATTCTTTCTCTTGGGCAAATTAAAAGTACAGAGGTTTTGCTGTAGTGCCTGCATCATGATTCAAAGGTAACTGCCTGATGATTTGCCTTGTAGAGCAATTACATTTCAAATACAAGTTTGTCAGAAATTAGGTCAAGCCAGTTGTGTAACGTAAATGCAGTGAAACGTGACAAAAACTTCACGTAATCTATCCAGTATATTCCATTTTCTAAGCCTCATACAAATATATGAATTGTGTTTTTTTCTTAGATTTTATTAACTATGGGAAAAATATTTAGCATACCTGCTTGTAATCCAAAAGATTTTATTTGAAGTTGTTTTCTCATCCAAGACATCAAGACTGAGCTTTATATGTTGCCAGGTATTTTGATTTAAGAAATTTGATAACTGAGCTTCAGATGCCCCTCAGAGACAGCAAATATATTATTTTGCTTTGTATGCTGTTTTAATAAGAATTTAAACAACACATTTTGCAGTAGYTGGTATACACTACATATCACTGTATTGTTACATAGCAAACAGTATGCTGTCTATGCTATACAGTTATAACTTCTATTCTAGATAAGACAAGTTATCTAATTTTGTTAATTTAATTTCTRCTTTTGGAAACTTATATTAAGTCCTAGTTTTCTTTTAAAATACAGTGTTTCAATCCACTTCTGCAAAAAAAACCAGCACAAACTTGAACGTGTGATTCAGGTATGTGCTTTTATGCTTTTCTCCTGAGCCATTGATCCTTGTATTCTCTTCTGTACATAGGACCAACTTCAGCAGAAGCAGTAGAAATACTCCGTAGTTAAATTAGCTGATAGTCTTACAGTAGATGTAGCTGGTGAGATAGACAATGTTTAAATGTTGGACCTGGAGCTGGTTTCTTTCTTCATGAATGAACACTCAGTTTTCCTGCAATTCATTCAAATGCCATTATCTCCAGTAGTTACAAGGGGTGTGTATGGCCAGATCGCTTGGCTCAGGTCCGTTGGAGAATGTAGGTACCACTCTTTTGGATTCTGGAAATAGATGCTGAGTTCTTTTGGTTAGACTGGCTCTGGGCACACATAGAAGACCCATGTGTGTCTTGTAAACTCTCACACTGAAGTAGTAAGCTTCTGCTACTCACATGCTGAACTGATGTTGTACARTTTAATTTGGGATTTTGTTACAGTTCAAATAACATTTAGTTTATGGAACTTCCATGTCTTCTGTTCACTATAACTATGATTTAATAGGAAATCTTTTTTGATTCTTCTATCCCTAAATTTTATCATTGGAGGAAATATTTTTAAAATAGTTTTTGTTTAAAAAGAAACATCAGCTAAAAATCTAGCTTTTTTTTTTTTTTTCTCCAGGAATATATGATTGTGCAAGTGAAATTTTCTACTATGCGGGTTTATTTTATTACTTGCCATGTGTCATTGCCATAAATAGTGTAGCTACCAAAACTGACCACATACAAATCTCAACAGGAGTCTCTGTAAAAAGTGAAATGATGAGAGGCATATGAGCCTGGAAAATGATAGCAGTGTATAAATTTCTTTAGCTGATAAGTGTGAAACAATATACAACAATTTCAGAGAACAAAATATATTAATTGATGAAAGAAAATAGATATTTCCTCCTTGCCCACATTCCAGTTCTTTACCATAAAAACATAACCAAGAGGCAGAAACTCTACTTTATTTTCAGTGCTAAAGTGCAAGTGTGAAGTAAGTCTAATTGCAGAACTCCCTGTCAGAATGCATAATGTTTCCCATCTAAATAGATTTCAGGTCCAGCTAAAAAAACTGTGTTTCCACTAGGCAACTAGAATAAAATGTTAAAAAACCCGAAACAAACAAAAACAAAACAAAAACTAAACTTCATGATTAATGAACACAATTCAGGGTTTCTGAATTGACTACAAGCAAATTTGTTACAATCAAAATCTTGTCGTTATGTGTCTGAGRTGAAACCATCTATTAAACTTGTGATTATATGTTAAGAGTTAAATTCTCATTTCCATACCCTTATGCTCCACACCGTGCTCCTTAGTAGAGCCTGGAGTGAAGCCTTGCAGTCGGTTAAATGAAAATTCCCTGGGGGGAAAACAGAAAACAGCCAGAGACCTAGTACTTGCTAAATCTCCTGTCTTCAAACCTTGACCCAGAGGTGAGGATCAGGCATGTAGTTTGACAGAGAAACTGATTTCCATGATAGACCATATGGCAACTCAAAGAAACAGCTGTGTTTAACAGAAATCCTCTGTCCCCTCTATCCAAAATATATGACAGAAGTGAGGTTTAAAAAGAAACAGTTGTTTTAATTCACTGGTCTTGAAATGATGTTTGTGCTGCGCTGCTCTGTCTCCACAGGATCTCTGCAGGAGGATGGACAAGATTTACATGTTGAATTAAGAGCATATTTGAATATATGATAGGTTTTTTTTATTTTTCTTCAAATGGTTGATCTGAGACATGAGAAATCAAAGTTTAATCCTTGTACCTTTACATAAAATCTAGATAGCCTATAAGTGATGGAGAGAGGGGGAGTAAGTAGCATTAGTGGTCACATACAGTGTTCACAGGGTCAGAGTCTCACTCTTGGAGGAAGGCAAGCCTCTTCTGACCAAAGCATGTAGAAGTTTTCTGTGCAAAGCCAATGTCATGGACAAATTTTTTTGGTAATACATATTTGTAAGGAGTTGTTCCTTAATCGAAAAACTCTTATTAGTTATGATTGTATTACACAGACAGTATGTTTCTGTTTCCTAAGTCTTAGAGAGAATAGTTTTCTCTTTCTTGAAGGAAGAAAGGAAAAGAGAACAGTATTTTAAAGCTGTCACACTAATTTATTTGTAATTTTTTAAAATGTTTTCTCCTCATACAAGCTAATCTGAGCTTGACTATGAAATACAAATTTGAATTGGCAGGCCTGAAGCCTGATTGAACTTCTGAATAACAAATACAGCCCTTTATACCAAAAATAATGCAAGAAGGTTGGTTTAGTGTTTCTGCAGTAGACCGGCATTAGGAATTATCTAATTAAAATAGGTTCCTGGATCCATTATTTCTTGACAAAGCCATCACTGGACTCAGAAGTCACTGAAATCTCGTTCTCCCACTTTGTGTATTACACCACCAAATTACCTGTATGCTTTCATTTTCATATCTTGTAATATAATAGATGAGAAAAAGAAAGAGAGCCATTGCAATGGTGGTGTTATTTGTTCTGAAGTTAAGACAAGGCATACTATTACTCCCTTCAGGATACAGACACGAACTTCCAAGGATTTTGACAGATGATTCATGACTTTTAAAAGGCCTGTCCCCATTGTATTTCAGAGATTAAATATGAACAAATTTGAACAAACTGTATAAACATGTTTAGATCTCAAAGGGAATCTGAGGGATCCGTAGTACTATGCTCAGAACTGAAGAAAAGTCTAAACATTTTCTCAGGAAATCTTTACATGTGAACATAAGGAAACAAATTATCCTGATGCTTAAGGAAATTGCATACAACACAGCAAACTATTTTTCCCCTGGGAATGCAAGATAAACCTTTTTTCAGTCAAGAAAGTAGAGCAGATGGTAACCTTAAGTTAAGCAACATAAATACAAGAACAGATTCATAAAAATAATTGTAAAATAAGATTTGGATGGCTAAATCACTCTAGTATWTCTTTCTTTATGAAGTGTTAGCAAGTATTTGAAGTTTTACTTACACAAATAGGTAACACTTTTGTAACTTTTATGAAGTAACAGACTAGCAAGATTTGGTTACTGTGCGTAACTTTCTTTTTGTTATTGGTAGAAGAAAAACATTGGGATTTGCATCTTACCTAGTTTTTCAGAGTATTTAATTAACCCATATAATTAACCCCACCTACTCGGCAAAAATTAGCCCAGGAGTTCGGGTAGCCAAGGAGCAGTGCAAGCCATTCTACGCCTGAASGGAATAAGCTGTCAAGTAGACAGAAAGCTGTGTAAAGGAGGAATGTCATGTGCATGGTGAAATCCGTGTCCGTCATACGATTGTCATGCTACAGTTCAAAATCTGTCTGCACTGAGAATATGCAGAGGATTAGCATTTCATTATGATTCTTCATGGAGTACAAAGTAATGTCAGAGGAAGAAAATTTGATGTGAAATTTATCTAGGCAAGCATTAAGTCTGTCTCTGTGGGATTCAACCAGTGAAGGTTGTGCGCATCTGTGGCACATATCCCAGTTATGGCATATATCAGGAGAGATGGAGACTCTTTCAGTGAAGAGCAAGGAAATGTCTAAAGTTATGCTTATCTCTCTGATGTGATGTCAGCTTGGATTTTAATCCAAACTTGCACTCAAACCTCTTTGTTGTTCATGTGTTGATTTTTCCCGTGGTCTGATGCTGAACAAAGCATCTGGTTCCCAGTCAGGGAAACTCAGATCTGAGGCAAGGGGAGGAACTGGGTTTTGTGTGAGTTTCGTTTTGCTAAACAGAATGGATGTAACTCCACATCTTATATTCAGATCTTGGCATCAGTTTTCCAGACAGACTCTTAGATTTACTGGACTTAGTAAATTTTAGATAAGATCCTGAATAGTCTGTACCAAAGTTCATTTCATGTGGTACATGATACTGTGATCCTTCTGTAGTTGAGTTAATTTTCTCTACACTTTCTTGCCTTATTTTTTTTTAGGATGTGTATGGCTTTTTATTTTTTGCCTTTTTTTAAATATCAGGAACATTTCTCAATAATCATGGGCCTTTGAATATAAAGAATAGTCCTGTAAWGATACTGTTTACCTCCCTCCGTATATTCAGATGATCTTATGTCTTTACACTGACTTTTGTGTGTCAAAATTATTTCGGTGATTTCTAAGTCAGTTTCTCTCTGCTGGGGGTAATGGTTTAATTCCTACAGTCTGCCGCCATGTTTAGGGACCTGGTAAGTGTCAGAGCAGACCTCATCAGTAAAACTGAGACAAAAGTGGCTTTAAGTCTTTTCTGCATCATTTATCCCTAGATCCCTTGCCCATTGAAAAGTGAGATTACATTTTTCTCTGTCTTCCTTTTGCTGCATGTGTACCTACAGAAATCTCACTTGTTGCCTTTTGCATTCTTTTCTATTTCCAACTCCAGTTTCAACTTCTGGCTTTCATTTCAAACCTGTATGCTTGAGCAATACCTCTTTAGTTCTCCCACGTTGCTGCTTCCCATTTCTACCTTCTGTGTATTTCATTTTTGCATTTAAGCTCAGTCATGTGTTCCCTGTTCATCTATGCTGGCCATCTCCCATGACTACTAGACAGTCAGCACATTGGAAGGGACTGTTGTCCTTGAAGATGAGCTAGCTTTCCCAGGCTATATAGGGCTATTTTTTTCATATGCCCCCACCAATCAGATTCCAGAAGAAGCTAAAACCTGGTATGTTTGAAGTCCAGATCTGTAGTTCTGCTATTCACCTGATTTTTAGTTTTTAGAAGAAGGCTTTGTGAGGCTTTAGAAGGTTTGTTGATCAGGTGGTCTGTAGCAGATGTTCACCATGACATCACCTATATTGGTCTGTCCTTGACCAGCTTGCTCTTTGCTCCAAGGTAAAATTCCATGCATGTTTACTGCTCCATTGCACCAAATTCAGCCCCTCCTGCTTGCCTTCCTGTCCCATCCATGCTAAAGGGCCTGTGTCCATCTGTTGTTGCACTCTATTTATGAGTCATGCACCATTACTTATCTGTGATCCTAATGAGACCACAGCTCTGGAACTGCTCATAGGCAGTCTAATTTCTCCAGCTTGTTTCCCCTGCAGTGTGCAGGCACTTGCAACAAGTGTCCAGTCATGCAGCTTCCATAGCAGTAATGAGAGTGCCTCCATCTATATGGATTTCTCTGTGTGCCTCTTCATTTCCCCTCAGGCCTCCTCTTCAGGTGTTTTCAGTATTCCCCACCAGCCTTGTTTAAAGCCCACCTCGGTGAAGTAGCAAACCACTTTGCAAAGAGATGCTTCCCTGGCTTTGTCAAATGGCTTGTGTTACTCCTCAGGCAGTTTAGGGTAGCAGCAGTCTGAAGGTGGGGCAACACCAGCCTCTGAGCAGGTGGTAAAGCTGTGACTCGGACTGTAGGTACTCACTAGCTATGAAAACTATGCTGACATGCATTCTACTGCAACTTCATTTGTCTGCACTGACTTCTAGACTAGCTCTAGTCAAGCTAATTCAGGGTAACAAAGGAATTATCTTTGTTTTCCCCAAATGGGTACTCAAGGTAGCCCTATTTTGATGTTACAAGAAGCATAGATTGATGGTTTCTGTCTTGCAGAAGCGAGATGTCAGCTTAGTACCCCTGCAAAGGAGCTTCYCTGTGTAAGAAAACTCAGCTGTAACTGTGAGCCAGAAAGCCGCATTTCTTGCTAGGGAAACTGAGTACCAAGTACTGTTGTCTCCTAAAGAGTTTAGAATTCAGTAAATGCCGTAGAACCCCTCTGTGKTTCTATAAAAGTCAGCAGCTCACAAGCCATGCTGCTGCCTCGTGTCTTCTCTGTAGTGTTCAGTGACAGATCAGRAAGCAAGAGGTACAAGTTGAAACACAGGAAATTCTACTTGAACATTAGAAAACATGTTTTTACTGTGAGGGTGGTTAGATACTGGAACAGCTTACCCAGAGAGGTTGCAAAGTTTCTGTCCTTGGCAACTTTCAAAACCCAACTGTACATGGCCTTGAGGAACCTGTTGTAGCCAACTTTGCTTTGAGCAGGTAGCTTGGACTAAACAATGCCCAGAGGTCCCTCCCAGTTTCAATGACTCTGCAGTTGTCATTACTATCAGCTAAAAAAATTGTATTTGTTCAAGATGGTGAATCTTTCTGAGTTGTTGCAAGCATTCCAGACTTTTGACTTAAGAAGCTTTGTTATGATAATTTTGGAAAGCAAAGATAAGTGAAATGTAGGGACACATCCCACTCCACTTGGAGCACTGACTGTTAAGGAGATCTGTCCTGTCTTTCCATAAATCCATTGAACAAACCACCAATCTGAATTTAAATACTCTTATCTGTTGGTTGCAGTTGAGTTTGTATTAATTAATTAATTAATTAATTAATTAATTTCCTTTATCTGAGCTCTGGATTAAGGTCAAAAGAAGAAATGATTACTAGGCAGAATCATACTAGAGTGAGTCATCAATGATTTTATGATGTTGATGCTATTCTTCATATTTTAGACATAAGAATAATTGTCAATGTTCAAAATTACCTGGTTTTAAGACATAGTCAGTTTTTGAGGTAAACATTTTTTTTATGACATTTCCATCATGAAAATCCTACGGATCATTTAAAAAAATCAACATTATTATGCATATATTTTTCTTGACCCATATTTTCTTAAACACTACTTTATCTAATGACTTTTGTTACTCTTTTCCAGCATTTCTGAGCAAAGCATTCTTATGTAGGAAGAAAGAATAATCTTACTTTGAGGTATTCCTCCACTTCCTTTTTTCATCAGCTGTATTTACATTTTAAATACCCACTTCATGGAATGGAATAACTGAAAAAATTGATTTTATGTTTTTAATTCTTGGTTGTTTGTTTTTGGTTTTTTTTATATTGACTACAACACTAAAATATTGCTTTTCTGCCTGAAGTCAATCCTTTCAGAGTCTTTGCATTACGCAAGACTAGGACTTTTGTCACATCCATTTACAATTACCTTTAGTCATCTTAGAATATTTGCTCTTTCTTTTTTATCATCAATATCTTTATATTTCAATTCAACCTATAGTCTTGAATTATTACTATTATTCTTCACCTCCTCCTTCCTATTTTCAATGTAAGGTATGTAGAAATAAACATGACACTATAAAGCCAAATTGAACAGACAAAATAAAGGGCATGTCACAGAAAGGGATATATTATACAACTGAGCAAGTATTTTGGTAGTTTGTTAGAGTTGTGGTAGCACCCTAATTTTCCTTCTTGATCCTCATTGAGTGTGTGTGGATGTGTTTACTCAGTTTCTATGGCCTATAAGAAAATCAAAAAGCCAACGTAAATTCTTCTGGATAGGGAATTATTTTGTATTGGTGGTGCCTTTGATAATGGAACTAAGGAGAAGTAAGGGGACAAACCTGATTACATCTAAAAAGTGGCTCAAGTGAAAATTACAAAAAGGCCATATGAGAGAGCTGAAGGTCAGTGACAAAAAGAGGAGAACAAATGTTCAGAATTGCACTGCAGAAAGCAGCCTGACACGATCAATTGCTGATATTTCTGGCTGAAGTGACTTCTTGTTTTTTGTTTCTCTAAGTTTCTTTTTGTCATTGATCCAATACAAATAAAGTCAACAATGTCTGTTGAAACCTCAGCCTGTTTTTGTGAATTTTTTTCTGTTCTCTTTGAGTGTTTTTCATCTCCTTTTCTATCTCTGTTGAAATGTGTTTCCTTCTAGTTTGCCAGCACAGTTAGGTTATCACTGTATATTGTCTATTGGCTTAGTGGGAAAGTAAATCTTGGCAAGCCAACATGGGAGTTCTTTTAAAAAACTCGGGAGTCATTGAGTCATCTCACCAAAATCCACTGGCTCTGTTACAACATTGAATAACTACGTAACTTTATGTAAACATAATGTAACATTATGTAAATGGTTATAAAAAAGTTTTCAGTGAATTAGAGGTGCTTCAAATACATCAGATTGCCTTTCCAATGATATTTAAAACCAAAGAATATCTGTAGAAAGTTCACTCAGCTGCCTTTACAATGAAACAAGTGATCTGATACTGGAAAATAGTCTCTATGAAGCCGATTCATAATTCCCTGAAGAAATTCAGTGCTATTTGTTAGATATATGTCTAGAAGGCTTTATTCTATATTGTTAGATTATTGGATTCTGAAACAAATCATAAAGTCCACCAGGTCAGATCAAGCTCATAGTATGTACCTCAAAAACATATGTTATCCAAGAAATAAGCAGACAACTTTAAATATTTCTTTTGATCAACATTCTGTTTAACAAAACCACAAGAAGTTCTTTATATACATTATTAATATCTACACCGAAGTTATTGTTGTGGAAAGAACCCAAAGGTATCAGTACAAGATGTTTCCTTGTCACACAGTTCCCCAAGAACCAATCTAGCTGGAATAAATACATGGCATTATGAAATCAGTGTTTATTCACGGAGATAAAAACCCAAGGTGAATTACACACTTACAGTGCACAGAATGGAGAAATTCCCTTTAAGGACCTGAGATTCTCTGGGAAAATCAAGGCCCAACACAGAGCACATGCCTGCAGAAGAGGATCTTGTCTTCACAATACTTGTTTAAATTTAGGTGGGTAAAACCTGATGGTGTTAAAAGTGCCCCATCTCTCCTCTCTTATGCAGAAAATATAGCAAGTTGGTGCTTTTTGTCTGAGTGCCTGATACTGATGCTTAAGCTAGTTGACTAGAGCACAGCCATAATGAAATCTGTAAGCTGCAGCAGCTGATTAGAACTCAGCACAAAACTGCTGCTAAATTTGCCAGAAGAGTCCTGCACTGTGCCATGCTGAATGAAACACTGTGGTTGTTCTGCAAAGGAGGCATTTATTTTCAACTTGTATTTATTGTTTATTAACAGTGTTTTCTGGCAGTCTTGGAAAAGCCTCCAAGACTTTTATAATGACCTGCTTTTCTATTCCTTCCTGCAATGGATAAACTGGCAAGGATATAAGCCTCAGTAAAGGCATGTTGCTAAATGAGTATCAGTAGACATGGTCCTCAGCATATTATCCCTGTACTTTGTGAATATAATTCATCCTTACAATAAAATATTATCTCACAGCAAGCCATAGTGGGGCTGGAACACCACACACTAATCAGTCTGCAGTGATTGCTTGTATCAGCCTGAGCCTGCTTGTTCCACAGCAGAAACAACAAATCTTATATCATCTCTGGCAATTCTGGTTTATGAGTGCAATTACATGTACTAGGGCCTAATGGTATTAATATAAATAAACGTAGTAAGTTTAGACAAAGCCATGCAATGGGAACTTTAATTACTCAGCTGTACTAAAATTTGTTAACCCGTCAATAGTACTGTGAGCTAAGAGATACATAAATTGCTCTTGGTATTTTCCTCCCACCTTGATTTCTTAAGAATTAGCAAAATGTTTAAGTAATGTTACACACATAGCAACTTGTTACACACAATTTATTTTGCCAGAATATTTATAGACTTACTTACATGAATTAGAGGTAATTTTCACAACAAAATCCTCCGCTGTGCAGAGTTCTCTAATAACAATGTTGAGGACTATAGCTTAATTAGTGATCTTTTGATATTATGAGTATTTAATTTTAAATTAGTCATTTTGTGAGGCACACTCATGCTATCCTGTGGTAGACTGATCCTGTCTGGCTGGCAAACACCCATATGCCACTCTCATTCCACCTCCTCAGCATGACAGAGGGAAGAATAAAAGGAAAAAAATTGATGAATCAAGATAAGGACAGAGAGATCATTCAACAGTTACTTTCAGAGGCAAAACAACCTTGTCTTGGGGATGATTAATTTATTGCCAACTAAAAAAATAGAATAGGATAGAAACAAAGACAGAACTAAAATTAAATCTGCCCTGTTTCTTCTCAAGCATAGCTATAATTTTTCATTCATGAGTCCTCTGCTTTCTCCCTTGCCCAGGCAATGCAGAGAGATGGGGAATAGGAGTTGCAGTCAGTTCATAATACTTCATCTCTGAAACTCATTGCTACTTACAGTCTTCCTCTGCTCCCCCTCCCACAGGCTGCATTTTTTCATGGACTTCTTCAGCATGGTTTCCTTCCATGGGGGGCATTCCTTCAGGAACAGACTGGGCCAGTGTGGGTTCTCCACAGGGTCACAGGTTCTACCAGAAAACTTACTCCAGCATGGGATCTGCTTCCCACAAGCCCACAGGTGCTGTCAGGGTCCTGCTTCAGTGCTCTCCATGGCATGCAGCTTCTTTCAGGGCATGTCCACCTGCTCCACTGTGGGGCTCTCCATAAGCTGTAGGTGGATATCTGCTTCGTTGTCGTCCTCCATGGGCTGCAAGGGGACAGCCTGCCTCACTGAGGTCTTCCCTCCATGGGCTGCAGAGGAATCTATTCTAGTGCCTGGGGCACCTCCTCCCCCTCCTTCTTCACTGACCTTGGTGTCTGCAGAGCTGTCACTGGTTGACTCAGCTTTGGGCAGCAGTGGGCCCATCTTGGACCCAGCTGGAACTGTCTCTGTCCAGTGTAGGGGCATTGCTTGGCCTCTTTGCACAGAAACCACCCCTGCAGTCTCCACTGCCCCCCATCAAAATCTTGCCACATAAATCCAATACATATCCTTAAGAAATTTTTTTAAGGATTGAAATATTTGTAGGTTACAATATGTGCAATGCTTGAAACAGCAGGTTACAAAGGTGTGCAATGTGAACACATGAACCCTGTGTCAAACACATGGAGTAATAGTAACCATGAGAACTTGCATAATGCACAGAGCAGATGTGGCGTTTTTTCTCTAGTGAAATACCGTGAGGATAGAGTGGAAAAAAGTCATTGACACTGGCATGCCTATGGAGCACAGAAATCCTTGAGCTAATCTTCACTGAGCTGAAAAATCCGTGTAGAAAAGCGAAGGGCCATGTGGCTGCACCAGCTGGTGTCCACAAATGTCTTATCTGCACATACATGCCCCACATCGAAACAACCAAGATTTGCCAGCTCTTCTGGCTTATGCTGGGCCAGTTTGCTGGCAGCATCACAGGAGGCCTGACAGGCTGAGCACATCCAGTAGTGACTGAGAGTTGATGGTGCAGCTGGGCAAGTGTGACATGTTTCATGCCCTGCCTTTTGGAGGGAAAATCATACTGCTCATGGAAAAATAGAATAATTTTGTTTGGAAAAGACCTTAAATGTCAAGTCCAACTGCAAATCTAACACTTCCAAGTCAAGCACTTAAACCTGTCCCAAAGTGCCACATCTACACATCTTTTACATATCTCCAGGGTTGGTGACTCAACCGCATCCCTGGACACCCTGTTTCGATACTTGACAATCCTTTTGGTGTAGAAAATATTCCCTAATATCCAATCTAAACCTCCCCTGGTGCAACTTGCCACAATCTCCTTTCACCCTTATTACTTCTGCTATTGACTTTTGAATCTGCAGTGTGCTGGACTTACCTGACAGGGTGATTTTTTTAAAGTTGTGGTCTCTACTTCCACGAACTACTGGAATTGTGCAGCACATTCAGATACATTTTGGAATTAAATTTTTTTATTGAATTTCATGAGAAAAAGTCAGCACTGTACCCTTGTTAAATTAATTTGATGAGGACCAAGTTCATTCAATGTTGTGAACTTCCCACTGCTTCAGTTCTCAGAGCACGTTTTCACATCCAGTAATACACTTGCCTACGTTACACAGCCCATGTTCCATTGATGAACTTTTTTGTCAGAGGAACAGCATGCTCTGGCAGATATGCACATATTCTGCCTACTGTGTTTCTTGTTTGCACCAGGATTTCAGATTTATCTCCGTGTGCCTCAAACTGTCATTTTAACGTGAGCATCTTGGAGTAGAGCTCTGTGACAAGAGGCAAATTTAAAAGAAAATTCTAATACAGTAACTAAATTCTGTAACAGCAAACTCACAAAATCTCCCTACAGAGCTCTGTGCAGAATATAGCAGAGATTTTATCTTTTTTTTTTTTTGTAAGGTCACGTCGGGTGAAAGGCTCCTCATGCCTTTGACTGTACTTCGCACAGCATTAAAAACAGTACTACTTCAGCATTTTCAGTCAGATGCTTTTGGGAGTATATGGAGGTAAAGATCTCAAAAAAGATCATCTGCAGCAACATATTAACTTTGTATTGGATATTGGATGTTCACAAGGAAGATGTTAAAAATAGATTAATTAGTCATAGACATCTTTTCATTTCTTCATTATGATTTGGAATATTTTTAGTTCCTTTAATAATCAGCTTTGGGGAGGATGAAAGCCTGCTTTAATGCAGCAGATGGGAGAACATCAGGGATGGTTTTAGTATACCTACTGCCTTTGTAAACATAATTCTTTGATCTAATTTTAAGTCACATGACATTCACAGAAAGTCCAATCCCAGTGTTTTCTTCTCTTTTCTATACATTAAATTACACTGTTGTTACACAGATAAATCTATATGATTCACAGGATGTGAATGGATTGACAGAAAAAAACCACATTCTTTGTCTGCTGCCTGCCTATCCTTAAATGTAGCTCAGAAAAATGAGTTATAGACTACAAAATAGTTATAGCTTCTTGCAGAGAAAGAAGGTTTTGCTAGTATGAACTCTGGAAAATGCATAATCGTGGAAAAGAGAGTGTTTCTATTTCCTCCTGGACACGAGTGACACAATTTAGTTTAACTTAATCTTCAGACACTCGAACCATTTAAAAAAGAAAAGAGAACAATATAGAGAAGATTTTTTGTTTCATTTACCATTCGAAGACTGATTCACTTTCACCTGTGGTTAGATCACATCTCATTTGATGTTACCGCCCCTTCGAAGAAAAGGCTGAGGAAGACATGGTGTTCATTGTAGGAAAATTATCAATGTTTTGTACTATTAAAATGATTCAAGAGATAAGTTTCCTTTCAAGCCCTCCATTGGAAATATGTAAACTTTAGATTTCAATTGTTTAGCCAAAGCAGCATTCAGCTTGTTGGTGCRTCTCAGTTTTGAATCAAATTTAAGAGAAGACACCCTGGAATGAGTAGTCTCCTCTGAAGTTTCAGTAATCCCCCTCCACCAATAGAAAAATGAATGATAATAGAGGAAAGTGAAAAAAAACCCCAAACCAACCATTTATTAACAACAGAATGCCCACAAAGCTCAACTCCTGCCCCACACAGACACACACAGGAACAAAGACCCAAAAATGCCCTGAAAATGGGGCAAATGTTGAAGAGATACCCTTTCCTGATGCGGGGTACAGGATGGCACTGGCTTTCACACTGAGGGAAGTGGAGTTTCCATGAAGGAGTTCCAGCAGGAGGCAAAAACTGGTGGCTCTCTGGTGCCTACCTCCTCTCTCTCTGCAGATGCAGCAGCTGGGCTGGGGCATCTTGTGTGCTTTCTCTCCGTGGAGTGACCCTGCTCCTGTCAGTCCCGCTTCTCCAGTGTCGGACCAGCAGCTGTTCAATTCACCTCAAGGCAGCCCAAAGATTGCTACTGCAGCTCCTTCAAGCTGGAGAAGGGAAAAGCTTTTTTGCCTGGGCCAACAAAACTAAGCTAAGCCAAGCAAAGCCAAACTGCACAGCGCCATGGAATGCCTGGGCAGGGAGGCTTGAAAAAATGCGCCCCAAAAGCCCAAAGCTCCCCTTCCCCAGCCGCACACACACCCCGTCCTAGGCCTTAAAGATACAGCAGCCATTTTTGGGCATAAAGTGGAGGATCATGGGATAAATAGACTGTCATAATATATCACTCTAAGACACGGTGTCACTTCTGCAGATGTGAATGTGCTGAGGCAGTCAACAGACGAAGCTATTTGAGCAGCAGTTAATGTGGAGGGTGTCTCAGTTTGAGACAAATTAGGAGGAAACCTCCTGAGATGAACGTATCCTCTAATAGAAGGCAGATTTCGGTAGCCCCTCCCCCACAGGTTTGAAAGGAATTTCTTGGAGGAAAGTGAAAAAAGGACTTTATTTAACAAGGAGAGTGCCAGCAGAGGGCACAGGAAAAATGAGTAGTGTTAGATAATAAACCTTCTCGTTGTGGAGAAAGATGGTGAATTTTTTTAGAGTCCTGCTCAGCTTCTCCCGAGGTCTTCCAGAGCTAGGGTGCAGCACCCCAAGGCCTCCCATCTGGGCCGCAGTGTGGGGCTCCTGGAGATGTTTCGGTGTTTTGGACTGGAGCAAAGCTGAACAGTTCCAGAAGAAGAAGAAGAAGAAGCCACAGTCCTGGGAAAAATTTCTTGCCTCAGCTAACAGGCCAACTAAAAGCAGGAAGGTGTTCCCTCGGCTCTGCAGTGGTGAGAACTCTGGGAGTGTGTGAGTCCTGGAACACAAACCGCGCTGAGGAATTTGCCCGGCTTCCTCCTCCTTTCCCTCGGACCCAGCTTAAAGCTGTGGGACCCATTTCTGGGCAATAAGCAGACAATAGGGGAATACAGTATTATCATAAAATCACCCCAAGACAGAGGGCTACGAAGATGAGGACAACACCCCTTGTAAGAACACCTGTGGTGTGTTGACCTTGGCTGGATGCCAAGCCACTATATTATTGTTATCACTTCCCTCCGTCACTGGATGGAGGAAGCAAATAAGATGGAAAACACCAAAACAAAACAAGCAAGCAAAAAATCATTATGGGTTGGAATGTAGGCAGTTCACTGAAGAAAAAGCAAAGGTTGTGCACACAAAAGCAAAGGATGAAAAAAATCCCTAACAATGAATATTTTATTCTCCACTTCCCATCAACAGGTGATATCCAGCCACTTCCTGGGAAGCAGGGCTTTGGCACACACAGCAATTGCTTGAGAAGGCAAACTTCATAAATAACAAATGCCTCCCTTCCTCCTCCTTTCTCTTAGCTTTTATACCTGAGCTTTTATACCTGTATGGAATATCTCTTGGTCAGTTGGGGTCAGTTGTCCCAGCTACGTCCCCTSCCAGGATTTTGCACACCCCCAGCCTGCTGGTGAGAGTGGAATGTTGGAGAGACAGCGCTGAGGCTGTGCCAGCCCTGCTCAGCAGCAGCCAAACACTGGTGTGTTACCAACACCTTTCCAGCTACCCATGCAAAGCACAGCAGTGCAAGGGCTGCTGTGGGGAAAATGAACTCAGCCAGACCAAATATAGCCCCATACACATCCTCAGCTGTGGTGGTGACATAAGACATGATCCCCAGCAGCCAGTGGAGCAACAGTTCCTGAGATGTTCAAGGCCTTGGCCCAGTTGAAGCTTCAGAAGGAAGACGCAGCCCTGTAAGGCTCAAGCTGCAGGAAGCTGTGGAGTCTCACTCTGAGGCTAGGGAAGATTCATTTGCCTCCAGGAGGTCTGCAGCTGTTGAGGAGTTGTGCTGCCTAGYGAAGGAGCTCCAGGTGGAGATCAACAGACCATGTCTCATCAGGGAAGATGAGAAAGAGATCACCTGGTTCTTCTCTGAGACCCTGCTGTGTCAAGAACCCAAACTGGCCACTGTTGCAGAAGAGTCTGTGCCTGTCAGGTTGGAAACAAGAAAGTCTGATGGCAAAGACTGAAAGCTGGTGACTTCAGACACCAGGAGGAAGACTCCTGCTACAGCCTAAAATTTGCAGTTACACAGTAGATTGACTGCTCTCTGAGCTGAAGAGGAGCAGAGAGTGTTGATCAATGAAGCATTCATGCTAGCTGGCCCTGGGCCATGCAGCAGAACCAAGAGAAAATGGTGAATGACAGCAGTGGGAGAATCCCCAGGGAGAACAGCAGAGGTCCCCATCTGCTGACCTGATCTGTCATCTAGGAAAGTTTACTGCTTTCCATATCTCTCTTTCAGACAGATTTGTGAAGGTGCTGCCAAGGTTTGTCTGTCACTCAGACCTGCTGCCCTTTTGTGTGGGCACCGACAGTACTGTCAGGGGAAGCCTGGATATTACAGAGTGCGACTACATGGCTTCAGAGAGCGTGAGCAAAGGCATCAGGGACCAGGTCGCCTTCATCCTTTTAGTGGGGGGAAGGAACCCTCTCTCTGAGGACTGACAACTGCTTGGAGGAAACCAAGATACCAAGATCTTCACCTGGGAAGGAATAACCCCGTGTCCCAGTATAGGCCAGGGCCAGAGCACATGGGAAATAGCTTTTCCAAGACATTAGACATCTATGGTTTGGTGACCAACAAGCTGACCACATGATGTCAATGCACCCTCGCAGCAAGGAGGGTCAACGGCATTCTGGGAATACATCAGGAAGAGTGCCAGTAGGTTGAGGGACATGATCCTTCACCTCTACTCAGCATTGGTGAAACCATATCTGGAGTGTTGTGCCCAGTTCTGGGCTCCCCATTATAAAAAAAAGCTACTGGAGCAAGTCAAGTGAAAGGCAACAAAGATTATTAAAGAACAAGAGCATCTGTCATATTGGGAGAGGCAGAGAGATCTTGACTGTTAAGCCTGGAGAATAGCAGAGTCAGAGTGATTTTGGCAATGTGTATAAACCCCTGATGGAAGAAACTATTTTTTAAAAAGAAGAAGAGATGGAATCTTCTCACTAGTTCTCAAGAAAAGGATATGAGGCAGTGGACACAACTTAAATGTGGGAAATTCCATCTAAACAAAAGAAAAAATATTTTCGGTGAAAAAATGGTTAAAATGACGAATTTGTCAGAGATGAGTGAATAATACAAATTGAGCTGAAATCTGATTCTAGTATAGAACGGACCTATCAAGAGGCAATTTAATAAAAAATCTTAGAAAAATTCCCCCTTTCAACAACTAAATTTTGGTACTTTTCCCAGTGAGTCCAGTGTAAATCTGGAGGGAGCATACTGAAGATAAAGACATTATTTCATATTGATACGTGCATAAGGGGAAATGCAATGCTGCCAGTACTCAGTGTTTGATTCTGACTTGCTTACTTGGTTGCAGAGTGCAGTGTGGATCTGAAGGGTCTCTGCCTGAGTTGTCTGGCTCCTCTAAGCAGAATTTTTTCCTTTCATCCTTTTACACTATAACTCTTTGTGAAAAGAATGAGTTGAGAATGTCAGGGGTGTAAACGGCGACTCAGAAAGAAGTGTAAATATTGATCTGATCCTTGGCATATGAATGTGGCTCAGAGATGCAGAATTTCTTTTTATGCTTTCTCACACAGTTCTTGTTCGCACTGGCCAGGTCTGCAAGCAATCCAGCGGGATTGTAGCCCCAGAAGGGCTACAGGACATAGCCTGTCATATCTCATGAAATTTCCTTCAAATTTTGATTATTAGGGCTTTATACAGCTCATTAAAATTTTTGAAATATTTGTCAGTACTGCAAGATGAGATCAATAGTGACACTTGCAACTTAGTCAGCCCTGGCTGATTTTAATAACTCCAAATAAAAGGAAGTATGGTATGCTTTCCCTACCTGTGCATATTGGACTCTGGCAGCATTCACAGCCAGGTATAAAAGACAATGGTGTATAATAACAGGAAAATAACAGATGTTGAGTCATTGACTCATCATTCAGTCACCATATGTGTCCTTTATAGAAAACTAAATTTTTTTGGCTCAATTTCTCATTGTACTACCCTCATATCCCTAGATCAATGGCAGTGTTTTTYTCCTGGGAGATTGTTCCACTGGACATCTACATAGATTTACATTCACATTCTATGATGAACTATATGGCAACAGTGGAGAAAATTCATTCCATCAGTGTTCAAAAAATGGAGTTCTGATGGTAAAAGCTATAGGACCTGTGATTGTTGCAGGCAGGCTGGCTGTTAATATAGTCCTTTTGGTTCCTTGAAGGTTCCCAAAATTCCAGCACCAACTGCATCCAACCGTAAAGCAAATAATCATTTGATTTGCTCCCACACATATGTGAAATCAGCTGTTGTTTTCATTGAGGATTCATTTGCACTGTCAACCAAACAATGTGAAGTTCTAAGACTGGGAGAAAGGCAAGTCAGAGAACAAGAAAATAAATAATCATTTAGGAAAAAACTGAATATGACTAAAAAAGGTTAAAATTAAAAATTAGAGCCATTGACAAATATTGCAGACTGATAGTGAACAGAGGGAAGTCAACACCCATTTATTAGTCATGGCTGGAAATATTAGCAAAACCTGGAAGTTCTAGAACAGTGTTAGAATATTCCCTTGAAGATGTCCCTCAGCAAAGCAGAGATGCCTTAGGGAGTCTTTCCTGCTGAGGATGTCAGTGAAATATCTGATAATATATTCTCTATTGTTCATCCCATTCCCACTGTACTACAAACACAGAGGTATGGAAAGGTATACGCACATAAGTATCTATGTACTTTTATAGATATTTACACACAGACACACAGACACTAGCAACAACTGTCAAACAAGCAAACAAGAATTTGTAACCTAAATTTAACGACAAGTAGATGCCTAACTTCCTTAAAGTCCTTTGAATAAAATCTCATATAGCATTATCATGTTGGCAAAATATAAAATAATTGTGGATGTCTCTCAGCATAAAAGTGTTTTGATTGTTTTTTTTTTTTCCACAGAAAACATATAAATTATTTAAGAAATAAAAAGAGGTTTTGGCAAATCATAGTTCCACTTAATTCACAGTTTTTCTATAAGAAATGTGTCAAATTAAATTTAGTATGTAAAGTCAGCAGTCTGTCCATTTCCCGTCATACTCTCTTATACCATTGCTTTAAATGAAAGCTCATCTGTTACTTCTGAAAGATAAAACATGATGCATGTGACACAATTTAAAATATCAAGTTGGAAGTTACTGTTAAATTGATGGGGGATGGTGTACCTGAGGTGCGGAATATGCTTTTTACTGTTTATGACCACCTACTGTGTGAGAACAGCTTTTTGAAGATGGTGTTTCTAATCTGTCATAACTTCTGAGCAGATTCACGGGACAGCATGTCCCAGGGGCTGGGGGATAGACTTAATAATAAATCTCGCAAACATTTAGACAAATATTCTTTCTGGACTGGATTGTTTGTGTAGTTCATTGCCAGAAAAGTAATGGAATTTGCTATTTACAAGGTAATGTGCTCTTCCATCACTGCTCAACAGCTGCTGTTTTAAGGATCCTTGAAGTCATGATGTGAAGGCTGCATTAGGTGGAAGGACATTTTCTGAATATTGCAAAGACTGTTTTTGTCAGACTGCATTGTGAACCGCTGCCTCACAGGGTAGGCAGTTATAAATGACAGCAGTAAACGCATGGAGTAAAATGCATCACATGAGTAAGTGCTTAAAACTTCTTAGAAACATGATCAGTTTGCTACTACTGAAGAAACCAAACGAGTTTTTGACACATCATTTCTTGAGAAAGAATTATTTTGTTATATAATAACACTTTAACACAAATACATTCTGGAATACCTTTTAATTTTTACTTTTCTTTTTTATGAAAGGCTGCAAGTCTGTCAGTATTTTCTTGTATGCACTGAATGTGTAGTGAATATTGACTATGCAATATTGGATGAGATTCCTTACTTTTATATGCAAATGTTTAAAGGTTAAATATCTTAAGTGAGATGGAAAGATCCCTCTATTATCAAATGAAAAGTTATGGACATGCCCATCAAAGATCCATTTAACTGGAATCCTTGCTCTCCTTCGGAAGAGTCGAACCATGTTCTGAAGGGGATTTCTATCCGTTAACTTAAAGACAGGACAGGACAGGACAGGACGAAAAGTTCTGACTTTCAAACATCTACAATAAAGGCAGGCAAATCTCACACATTATTTCCAAAACTAGGTGATTTAAAAGACCAATTCTTATCAACATTTTGTGTGATTCAGCAAGAGTCTTAATTTATTCTGGAATTCTGAAACTTATGGACAAATAAAAAACCTTATGTAGAAGAAATTTTAAAAGTTTTGTTTTGTTTGCTTTTTTTTTTTAGGTTTTGGGTTTTTTTTTTAATGTTTATGTACCAAAGAAATTAATGTTGAGGGATTAGACAGAGATGGTAAATGGATACAAGATCTTGCTTTAATTTGTTGTCTTCAAATATAAATCCAGAATTTTAACTGAAAACAAAAATAACAATTTTCAAAATGCATAAGAGGTAAAGATATTTTTATCAAATACATTAAGAGACTTTGTAATTCCTTACTGCAAGACATGAGGCAATCAGAAACATGGAATACTAATAGTTACCCCTTTTACTCAACTAGAATGGGATCAGGCAGGCATTTTTGATAAATAGATTTCAGGTGAGAAAGACTGATATATTTTCCCCAATCCATTCAAGACAAATAATTAAGATATTGGGGTCCTCCCAGACTACAGGCTCTACTAACATCAGTATTGTTTCATAAGAAGGTGTTTTGTAAATTTAAATTTACAGGCTATTTGTTCAAGATTCAAGTAAGTGAGATTTCTACATCTGTTTTTGCAGCTATGAATACAGGCATATTTGTGCATATAGATTTTAGACAGTCCATAGTCTATCATTTTCCATAGAGAGGGGTTATTTTCCATAATAGGAACTGATGTTTATTCAYGGTAAGCTAGGAACTTGTTTGAAAAAAAAGAGGAATTTTAGGGCTCTTCATACAGAAGGCCATTTCTTTCTTTTGTCCTTACATCAACCTTTTTCTCYGCTTTGCTTCTTCTTTCTGTTTTGCTTGGTTTGTTTGTTTTTCTTTTTCACGTCTTGTTCAGTGTCAGAAAAAGGAGCTGGACAATTCAGCAAAGCACAGCACAGCTGAATACTTACAGGGCAAGAAGGAGTGGAAACACTGATGAGGAGGTTTAGGCAGCACCTTTGACGCTGTTAGTTACAAAACCTGAATATTAAATCACTCTGAGAAACTGGAAATGATTTATCTTCAAAGCAAGAATTTTTGATATCTAATTGCTAGCTGCATAATTGCCAAGGTTACAAGACAACATTCTTAAGTTAAAAATATTTCCTTTACTGTATAAGGTGCTTCATTTCTGATCTCTGTGGAATTACACATTATATCTATAGTTAGTTATGATTTTGCTTACGGACCTTAAAGCCTCACAACGTTGCCTCTATTTTGCAAGCAGTATCTTTAAGTAGGTTGTGTTTATAGTGTCTTGAGGGCTGATAAGCAGATAAGCAGATGTGTCTTACATTGCAGCCAGTGAAGAGGATTTTCCATTCTTACCCGGCAGTGTTTGGTTCATATTAAAGTGAAATTACTGAAAGCCATATTTCCTACAGGTGCATGTATTTCCTGTGCTGGGGGCCCTGGAGCTGGATGCAGTGCTCCAGGTGGGGTCCCATGAGAGCAGAGCAGATGGGCAGAACCACGTCCCATAACCTGTTGGCCACTCTTTGGATGCAGTCCAGGGTGA
This sequence comes from Parotia lawesii, assembly GCA_003713295.1. Taxonomy (NCBI): domain Eukaryota; kingdom Metazoa; phylum Chordata; class Aves; order Passeriformes; family Paradisaeidae; genus Parotia; species Parotia lawesii. The sequence continues at coordinate 4,274,030 of RAHM01000039.1, forward strand.
AATTTGTTTTCTGGGCTGCAAGTGCGTATTGCCGGCTCATGTCCAGATTTTCATCCACCAAAATCTCCAAGTCCTTCTCATCAGGGCTGTCTCAATCTGTTTATCTGCTATATTGATAACAGAGGCTGCCCTGGCCCAGGTGCTGCACCTTGCACTTGGTCTTGTTGAACCATTCTTCAGGTTTTTCCAGGTTCCTCTGGAGGGCATTTTGTCCTTCAGGCGTGTCAGCTGCACTACTCAGCTTGGTATTGTCTGAAAATTTGCTGAGGGTGCCCCACTCTCTGTTACAGCAATGAATGTGATAAACAGAACAGGTCCCAGTACTGACCCTCTGACCCCACTCGTCACTGATTTCCACCCAGACATTGAACATTACCCTCTGCATGTGACCATCCAACCAATTTCTTATCCACCTAGCAGTACACCCATCAAATCCAGCTCTCTCTGGTTTGAGACAAGGATGTTGTGGGGGATCATGTCAAAGGCTTTACAGAAGTCCAGCTAAATGACATCTGTAGCCCTTCCCTTGTCCCCTGATGCAGTCACCCCATCACAGAAGGCCGCTGGGTTGGTCAGGCAGGACCTGACCTTGGTGAAGATGTGCTGGCTGTCCTGAATCATAGCAATGCTTCTAGAAGGCTTTCATGAGGGTTCCATGACCTTACCAGGCGCAGAGGTGAGGTTGACAGGTCAGTGGTTCTCAGCTGGCCTAAGTATAGGGAAAAAGAAATTTGGATCTCATCTATGCATTTCTAGATTTCCTTCCTTTTAATATAGCCCCTGTGAAATCTGGTTCTCAGATGCTTTTTCTGTGCTTAGTAGATTTGCCAATTAATTTAACAGTAAATGCWTCTTTATTTGTGTTTATTATCTTTTTACTTTGTAGTGCACAGTCAGATTAACTTAATTTGTAGCAATATATTGTCCTTTTCTTCACTTAAAAAGCTGCACTACAGACTGAATGTAATGATTTCACTTGACTGTAATGCTTGAACTACTTTATGCTCCTGTGCTTAATACAGCTCTTGACTTGTATGATTCCTTTCAGAATTTTGTGGCAGCTTGACTTTGAATGTGGCTGAGAAGTCAGATTTATTTTCACTGCAACAATCTGCCACAGCATTTTGTGTATGTTTTTCTTTTGCCAAGTACAGGGCTTTCATGTTTCTCCCCACCCCCCCTGAAAGGAATGGCTTTGAAAACAACTGGCAGTTTGCAGTCCTGCTATTCAGTGTTTCAGTTCTGGATTTTTAAGCTGGTTATATATCAGCATATTCTCTTTTATGCTTAGAGCTACTGCCCAGTTCTAAACATAAGCTGTAGCAGTCAGTAAGCTCTATGTTCAGGAGATAAAAATTAAAAACGGAGGAGAAACAGGAAGAATGACATGTAAATTTCCAGTTTTCTCTGTCACTTTTACTATTAGTCTCACGTTACTGAACTGAACTAGGTCTCTGTTTTGAAGATGGTGATCTTTAAGATTTAAAAACCTACACAAACCCTGAAAGGATTTATTTCTTTTTATTTCTGAAAGATGATTATAGGGAAATTGGCCTGTTAATGGAAAACCAGAGAAGCAGTAGCATGTAACAAATATCTTTTGCAATGATTCTGAATATGCTTGTTTCTTGTACATGATTTGTCTTAAGCAGCTAGGAGATAAGATAGACACCTTCATTCATCACTGTGCAAGCATGTGATAGCGGTTATGAGGATGAAAGCATTCCTTATTCTGTTCTATCACACTGCCAGCTCTGGGGATCCTATTTTTATTTTCTTTTTTTTTCTCTCTTTTACTTAAAGCAAAAAACAGTAAATATTTCATTCCTAGCTGGTTTTACACTGAATCTATATGAAAGTCAATATTTCTCTGTAGTTAAATATGCATATAATTTTCAAATCAACTGTTTTAATACGGGCCATTTAAATATTAACAGCTAAGCATATCTGAGAATAGCATTTGAATGTTTCTGTGATTGAGTCTAGTTTTGTGTGCTGCAAATTCTTTCTGCCTCTCTTTTAGAAGCAGCATGGTGAGCCTCCAAAACCAAAGGTGTTAATTGAGGCTGTTGCTCAAGGAAGACCTCAGCCCTGGGAAAGGTCTATTTTTATAATCGTATGAATGGCTTTGTTAAACTAATAGGGAAACAGAAAATTCAGATACATAATTCATCAGTTTCAGTTCTAACATGTCTAGTTTTTTATATCTAGTCCTTTTTATCAATTAAATTCTAGAGATAGCAATATGAGTAGGAGTGTGACCCTAACTTCCAGTCTCTTTCACTGCTTTGTGGAGGCATGTGTATGTAGGTGAAACCAGATGATGACGACAGCTGTGAAATATTATCAGTCATCTGATCCTCTGAGTGTACTGTCAGGAAAAGAAGAGAAAATAAATATTCTCACGTTTCAAGGGACATGGAATACAGTTTGATGTGAGCCTTTCCACTGAAACTGTAGATGACTTGATATAAAATATGCTTACTGAATGCAGTAATGAAAATCCTTATCGAACCAATTCAGAGSATTAAAGATTAATCATCTCACATCAGAATAAGAGTAGCTTGAATTTCCCTCTCACTTTACTCTTGATTTTTCAAAGTGTCCTATGCAAACAAAACCACATAATATAGGTAATCTAGACTATAATTCCTGTTTCTTCCATCTATCAAAAAGTTAACAGAAAACCAAAAATAAATAAAAATCCAAACATTAAAATATTCAGTCAGTCAATCAAAAACCTAGTGAAATAAGAATAAACAATAATCGTTTATTTTTTCTTTTTTTTTTTTTAGAAAAACATTCAAAACATGTTGGGAATTTATATTTTTCTTTGAATTTGCCTTTTGAAGAAAAACAAGCTCATTAAATTTGGGTATGTTATTTAAAAGCAAAATACGGGCAGAAAAGTAAAATTAATTTTTTCATTATTATAATGCATAGACTTCCTTATGATTAAATTATAGAAAGTAATAGCTATGTTCTACTTCTAGTTATTTCAACGATTTACTTCAAATGCTGGATTTGAAGCTTATTCTCCCTTGCCTTTTTCAAAAGAGCTCTCAGCTAAAAAAGGAAAAGTGTTATGAATAGTTTGCTTCAAGGATCTTTGGCTCCACCTTGTGTCCGTTGTGTTTTCCTAAAGAAGCTGTTGTGTCATGTCAAAATGTGAAAGAAAAGTATGGATGAAATTTTCTGCTTAAACTCAGAGGGAAGCTTTACCTTTGGCATCTGTGGTGTTGGATTTAACCTCACTGTCCACTAAAGAGTGATGAAACTCAGAAAGTAGTGTATTTTTCATTTTTTAATAATTACAATATTTAAAAGACATTTCAAACAGAGAGATACATAAACCACTCAGAAGTGTTTTATATGTGTACCAGTAAAGACATTATTTACTGCAATAAATCTTGAATTGATGTAAATGAATTGTTGAATTTAAGTGGAGTTTGACTAGGGAGGTAGGAAAAGTATCAAATGTCAATGTGCTCTGCTCATTTAGGGTTGTGCCTAAACTTTGAAAGAACTCGATTTTACAGATCACCCTTTCAAATTTAGCTAGGCTGATAACAGTTTCACATAAAATTATCTCTGTTTTTTATGTTCTACTGTACAGAGATTCTTTCTCCATGAAAGGATCATATGAAGGAGAAGTGTCTGGCCTGACTTTAGGCAAATGTTTTTCAGATAAGTCACACAGAGAATTTCAGTTCCTGTATCCTGACTTTTTATGTCTTTCTCCTTCTCTTTAAAGTTATGCTGAAAATTATGTGCTGGACAATAACTGCTAGAACGGCAAGTGGAATGTAATGAATGGGAATATTTCACAGTTATCTTTCTAAAATCAATCAGTGTTTCCTGTCACTAGTGAGCAGAGACCGAGGAAGAAAGCGACATGGACGGTTTAGCGTGAGAAGAAACTGACGCTTTATTAATTTACAGATTCGCTTATATACCTTAGCATGCCGGACACTGACATAAGGTTATTGGTTCACTGACCAACCACCCCCCAGAGGGATTGGCTGCACCCAACAACACTTCAGATATTTTCTCCTTGGTATCATAACAATACCATAGTTTACAAAGTGTCCCAACTGTTTTCCCATAGCATCCATGAGAAAGCAAGGCTTTCACACAGWCACTGTCAGAAAACTGAGAAATCTCTCTGCAGCCAGGCTTTCAGCATTCACAGTTTCTCTCTTCCCTTTTAGGTACTGATGCTGGGAATCAGTTGGGGGTGATGGAGGCTTACCCTGTTAGAACAGAATGTTACATTTTGCTGTTTCATTTATGTGCCTTGTCTTGTGGTGCACATCAGACCRTCCAGACTCCTCCAATATCAGAGATATCAGATAAGAGTATGGGCTTTTGGAAACTTCTGTCTTGAACTTTTCAGAGACCTCACTAAATGAAATGGGTGTCCCAAAGCAGCCAGTAACGATCTAAGGAAACAGGAGTATCTCAGTTCTTCTAACTTACCCAGTGTATTATAAGTGTAGTAGATTACATGGAACCAACATACAGGAAAAGAACATTTTAGTTTACACCCTAGGAAGAAATCGAATGTGTTCGCAATAAACAAAGTCACCTCTGTTTTTTCTCAGCTTTCTCTGTTAATTTCATTCCTTGCTGTATTTGCTCAGCTATTTCCATTTACTCAGCTTTTGTTCTTCAGTTAGTTCTGAGATATTATTAAGTTTGGGTTGGTGTTTTGGTGAGGTTTTTTGTGGTGTTTTTTTTGGTTGGTTGGCTGGTTGGTTTTGGGTTTTTTTGTCCTCTTTGTCTTCTGTGGGAATTTTTTCTTGGGCAAGAGATGCTCCTGAGAATTTATATTAGATTTTCTTCCTAAAAAATTGAGACATCAGATTTTGTTCCATGATTTGTATAAACATCCACCTGTTTTTTCTTTCTGTTCTGTTTATTTGGTTTGGAATTGTAATGCATGGTTACTGGTCTACGTCACTGAAGAGAAGAATTTGCCCATCTGAACTTTTATCAACCAAACTATGCCGTAATTTTTAATGCAAATATATTTTTTTACCCCCTTGTTAAGGAAGGAAATACAGAAAATAATTGCATAGACTAGAGTCCTGCATTAGAAAATTAATCACAAAATTAAACTCAATCAGAAAGAAAAAATAAGTGAGTGCTCTGTAGGGCAAGAAAGGAAAGAAAAAAACCTCTGTGCTCATTTTACTATATTTTCCTCCAAGTTACATATTTTTCTTTCCCCAGATCTCTTCCTCCCTTGTGCCTGGGATCATAACAACTGTTGTCTTCTCTGAAGCAGGGGAAAATGAAGGACTCAGAAAACTGCTATGCAGTCCAGAACACGGGACCTCATTATTGACATTGCTGCTCTCTTTGGCTTCTGTTAAAGAGCTGTCATTTCCTGATATACAAGCCACAGATTGAATGCTGATCACCATGGTAGCTAGAGAAAGATGTCTATGAGAATGAGTCAGTCTTGTGTAGAGTTTTTCAGTAGCCTTCAGGGGCTCAAACGTTCAACATTGCTGGTCTAAGRCCAATGGAATCTGGCCTAACTGTTCTTTTTCTTTTCTAGCCACACAGCTTCTTTACCAGCCTGCAGAACTTCATAAAAAATATTCAAAATTGCTCTCAGTCATAAGAAAGAAAGTTACAATATAGCTGGTAAGGCATTTTGAGCTAAATTTTATTAAGAGCTGATTACTACAAGGTACCTTAGTAAAGAGGCTTTGCTAGTAAAAGTGCCACTATTTTTCATGGGCATACTGATAACACCAGGAGTCTTCACTTCCTGCCTAGGTGTAAACAGACACACATGCCAGACTCAATGCAGCTACTCCCGGGTCCATCATCCAAATCAGCAAGAAGTCAGAAGTCAGAACTAGATAAGGGAATGACCAAAGCAGACCCCATAAAAAATGAAGGTCTGCATTATCAAAGAGGAAAATAGTAATCAGTCTGGAAGCAAGTCTGAACAGCCTAGATAAGGTAACATTGGATACATTACCTGTGTAATGTGTTGATAAATTACTGAAGAAAAAAAATACCTGTTACTCACGTTAGTGGTTTCTATTTTGAGTGTGTACTGAAACTAGAAAAAGCTTTGCATCTAGTTAGTCCATATATTCTGTTTTGTAGTTGCAAAAGCATGTAGAAAATATCCATAGATCTCATTGTTGCTACTTTGCACAGGTATATCAACCACTCTGAAAATCTAAAGATACTTGTTTTACTACCTGGAATAAAAACTCCAGTCATATAGGCATAGATTTAGTTATGTAATGGCAGATCCAGAGGGCACCAAGTGTCAAGATAAATGGCTATTCAAAATTTTTTTTGTGTATTGAAGAAAGCCATCTTGACTGTTTAATTGGACAGATATACTTTGAATAATAGTTCTCTTACATGTTTTACTACTACAGAATGACAGAATCACAGGATATGCTGAATTGGAATGGACCCAGAAGGATCACCTAGCCCAACCCTTGGCCCTGCACAGGATCATCCACAAGAGTCATACCATCTGTCCACAAGTGTTGTCAAAATGCTTCTTGAACTCTGTCAGGGTGGTTCTGTGACCACTTCCCCGGGGAGCCTGTTCCAGTGCTCAGCCACCCTCTGGGTGAAGAACCAAAACCTTTTCTTGATATCCAACCTAAGTCTCCCCTGACACACCTTCAGGCCGCTCCCTTGGGTTCTCTCATTGGTCACCACAGAGAAGAGATCAGTGTCTGTCCCTCCTCTTCCCCTCACAAGGAAGGTGTAACTGCAATAAGGACTCCTCTAAGTCTCCCCTTCTCCAGGCTGAACAGACCAAGTGACATCAGATGCTCCTCATATGGTTTCCCCTCAAGGCCCTCCATCATATTTGTTRCCCTCCTTTGGACACTCTCTAATAGCTTCATATCCTTCTTACATTGTGGCACCCAAAACTGCACACAATACTCAGGGTGAGGCTGCCCCAGTGCAGAGCAGAGCAGGACAATCCCCTCCCTTGCCCGGCTGCCTGATGCCACCCAGGACATGGTTGGCCCTCCTGGCTGCCAGGACACTGCTGACTCACGTTCAACTTGCCATTGACCAGGACCCCCAGGTCCCTTTCCATAGTGCTGCTCTCCAGCATCTCATCCCCCAGTCTGTCCATACATCCAGGGTTGCCCCATCCCAGGTGCAGAATCTGGCACTTTCCCTTGTTGAACTTCATATCCTAGGTTCTTGCCCAGCCTTCTAATTTGTCGAGGTCTCTCTGCACGGCCTGTCTGCTGTCAAGGGAGTCAACAGCTCCTCCCAGTTTTGCATTGTCTGTGAACTTGCTTAGTATCCCTTCCAAGCCATTTACAAAGATGTTGAAAAGCACATGGAGCCCTGCAGAACCCCGCTAGTAACCAGTCCCTAGTCTGATGTCCCGCCATTCACAATAACCCTTTGTGCCCAACCCGTGAGCCAGTTGCTCACCCACCACATGATGTGTTTATCCAGCTAATGCTAGACATTTTGTCCAGAAGGATACTGTGAAAGATGGTATTGAAAGCTATGCTGAAATCCAAAAAGATTGAATCAAATGGCTTCACTTCATCAGCTAGGAGGGTCACCTTTTTACAGAAGGAAATCAGGTTTGACAAGCAGGATTTTCGTCTTATGAAGTTGTGCTGGCTGTGAGCAAAGATTGAGTTGTCTTTCAGGTACTTTTTAATACCTCCCAGAATAATCTTTCCATAGCTTTTCCAGGTATTGAAGTGAGAAAAACAGGCCTGTAATTTCTGGGATCCTCCTTTTTGCTCTTCTTGAAAATTGAGATAATGTTCACCAGCTTCCAATTATTCATGGTCCTAAAAAGGCTACTTTTATTTCAATTGTCTTCATTATTTTTTTCAAACTTATTCCAATGCCAGGTAAGGTTCTGAGAAAACTGAAAAGTATGTAGATTCCAAAGCAAATTTTACTCTGAAGTATGAATAGTCCCATCCAAATCAATTCACAAATTCACACATACTTAATTTTTTTTATTTGATCAGGGACCAAAATGTATATATTTCTCTATCTTCCATATGATTATAATATGACTTTATAGCTACATTTTCCAAACTTTCTCAGGTGTACAAACCTGAGCCTTTACACTCTCAAATAATTGATTTTTCACACTCTTTATGGCTACACCTGCATGTTCGTTCATAAAAGCTTTCTAATATAAAGTAATTCTGTAATGGCAATATTTAAACTGTAGGTCTTAGAATACTGTATTTTAGTCTGTTAATTAAAAAATAGGTTAAAAAAAAGAAGAGTTAATGTGCATAGAATGCTTCTGCAGGGCTTTCTAAACAGGAAAAGTTTTTTATGCATCTATTACTTGGAAGAATTAAATTAATATCTATATAGTCCTCACTTGAGCTGCAGAGGATCCTATGTATTCATTATATTCACAGATTAGCCAAGTAGGTTGCCACAACAGCAGCTACCTTTAAAAACTGAGAGCAATAGTAGGCAAGGGACCCTAAAAGGGAAAAAAATAATAAAAGAGTAGTTTCTCTAATAATAACTTTGTTTCTGTAATAGCTTCAGGACATATTAACAAGAAAAAAAAAAAAAGAAACAAAACAACTATCAACTTGGAAAATTTACTTTAGAGAAAAATATTTATACCGAGTGACATATGAAGCAAATCAATTCCGACTTGAAGTCCATCTAATTTGAGTTAGGTTGTTTGCAATATTCAAAGACAACACTTTGAATACTCAGTTTAAGTCACTGAAACAGTTTTATTGTGGATGAAGGCTACTCAATTAGGAAAACAAATTGCTCTCAATTATAATCAGTTAAGGATCAAGCTGAGTCATGATCAAAGAGTATCAATTACCTTACATATATTTTCCTGGTAAAATTCAAGAAAGTCATTAGAGCCTACTACTATGTCTCTTCTAATAAACTATAGCAAAATTGTCAATTAATTAACAATGCCAATTCATATTCTTCTTGCGTGAAATAAAAGCAGAGTTCAAGGAAGTTATTTATAAGTGTATGAATACTATAGTTGCAAATATCTTATTTGAGATGATCTGGTGATCGTTTTTTGAGATCCTGTTGAAATAGTTAATGGCATATTTATGGCTGTCACAGTTCCCTGAGTCTCCCAGAGGCTTGAAACAGAATATTTCCTACCTTTTTCTTAATGTTCTCTGAAGGACATTGAGAACTTCTACTGTCTAAAGTGAAATCCTACTAGTACACAAACACACAAAAGAATCTAGAGCACTGTAACTATAAATAATGATGATTTCCTCTGTGAAAAACCCAAAATATAAGTCTTTAAAGTAAATCTCCCTTTTGCCCACTGTGTTGTCCTCTCCTCTTAAATATTTCTTTCCAGCCCAGGCACTTTCAGAGGTTTTTGTACTTGAAACAACTTAAATGCAGACACCTAAGGTTTGGTTTCTAGTCCTGCGGGCAGGTCTCTGTCTTCTTAAGCACTTCCAAATTGTTGAACTCTAAAGTCCTCATCAGCTCCTGTGTTCAGGTATATCCCCCAACAACATCCTAGCACTGAGAAGACCGGGATGCACACCAGACTGGTTTACATGGTAGGGTCTTCAGGAAGAAAAGCCAGTCATAAGCAGCAAATGGTGTCATGACATGCTACAGACATGTCCCCCTTCAGCAGAAGTCTCCCAGACCACAGCAGTGTTTGAAATTTCTCTATATTGTTGCTTGGCCTGCATGCCCCAATCTGTACGTCAAAAATGTTTTAAAGGGGAAAATATTTCAAAGATCAAAATATGTCAAGGTTCTTCCCCAAAAGGCTCTTAAAAGACTCTTAAAAAACACCAGTGAGTAATGGGATACAAGGAAAGGTCATCAAATTAAGGGAAAACGGTTGGGAAGAGAATAAATAAGGGGGAGGAATAAATTTTCATTTTTCTCAGGGCAGGGAGGTCACAGCAACAGAGGACTTTGGCCAGGAGTTGTGTTGTGGCCTGTCCTCTAGGCTGTTTGCATGTGATATTGTAAGGAGACTGAGCAATACAAAAAAGTTTCTTCACGAGTAACTTATTCAAAAAAATAAAGGCAGGAACAAGAACTGCAAAGGGATCTTTCTATATTCATCCAGAAAATGTCATATTAAGTTCAGTTTAGGTAAAAGTAACGGCACGCACTTGAAAATGGACAGTCCAAAATGTACACATATAATGATGTATTCTGAGCTAACTATAAGAACACAGTAATGAGATTTTTGGGGAAAAATGCAAAAAAGCTTATGCTACCTTCTGTTAAAAAAAGAATTTGTGTTAAAACAGGCAGCATTCCCTATTAAAAAAAGAATAAAGCATTTAAGTTTCTGAGGAATATGGTTTTTGTTAAGTAGTTCTGCAGATTCACAGTTCTGATTATAATTATGCCTCATCTCTGACACTATTTTGAGTGAATAGTTAGTTCCAGAAAGTTAATATCAGGTAGGTTACTTGCCAGTCAATGGCAAGAAAAGCTTAGCCATCTTCCGTTCAAGCTCATTTAACCTTTTGGAGCCTAAGATTTCCCTCAGAAATCTGCAAAATAAGCAATGGCAGCCAATTATTCAAGTTAAGTGAGCAATAAGAATGCATCATTTACTTTTTAGCCTTCATTAAGTCTGGGCCCACTCTCTCTCAGAGTTGGTGCAAAGGGCGTTGCCTAGCAAAGGACAGCAAGTAAGAAGGGGAAGGTAAAGACAGACCCAGTCATCCTATGGCAAGCTTGGAAACAGAATCTATTCACATATGGGAAGATTTTAATAATTACAGGGGATATTTGAGTAACCAGTTACTGTTGACTTACTTTCAGAAAGGAGAGGCCTAATTTCAGAGGTTGAATATGACATCGCTGTCAAGAGCTCCGAATTTAGCCTATATGAATATATTGCTTTATTGCAAGAGACTGGGCAAATTAGAACAAAAAAGGAAGACATTAAACCTGTTGATGTGATTCTGTAATTTTTTTTTTATTTTTTAAAAATTATTTTTATTTTTGTAGTGAAAATCATTTTGGCTGAAAAATGTGACCAAATTTTATCGACACAAGATTTCACCTTTTGAAATATTGCTTTGAGAAACACAGTCTTGTACAGATGTTTTAACAAAACTAATAGAAACTAGTTGCAGTTCGCTTTCAAAATTATTTAAGTACTTTAAAGGCTCATAAATTCTATCAAAAAGCAGTATGCTGTAACAAAGAATGGAAAAAACAAGCACAATATTGTAATCAAATATGTATAATTAATGTTTTGTATGCAAACATACTTCAGTGTACTAAATTTTTTTGACTGGTTATCAACACAGCATCAAATCTCTATCATGATAGTTATGCCTTTGCTTGATTTGGTACCTTGATAAAGAGATTTCAGAGACAGCTCTCTGCTCTGAGATCCCCATAAGTAGGAATGGTACCTGGGACTTCTGCGGATTTATACGATCACAAAACTGGAGTCAAAGCTAGAAAGTAATGCCAAAGAAACAAAAATCTGTTTACATTGTCTTGCTGTTTGTCAGACAGCAAAATGTTCATCTGTTTTGCCACTTATTCCATAATCAGTCAAATGATATTTTTTTTGCAATCAAATTAGTTTCTGAGGATAGTCACAACGGTCACTGGAAAATAAGGGATGCCAAATGCTTGAATGTTTGTCTTGTGCCTGTAAAAGTTAATGTTCTTCCACCTGTTAATAACAGGAAAAATATATAATGGAGAGTAATGTAATTAAAGAGCAAATCAGATGGTATTTGCAGTGAGAAAATTATCTGTAGCCATTGAAACCTAGAGCATAGATTGACTCTTGTCCATACAGAGGACACTATTCCAGCAAACTTGGATGTGTAAAATGAAGTACTGCACATATTCACTCAGCTGTTCAGCCAGAAGCAAGGGGCAAAAGCTTTCTAATGAAACCAGGTCCTGGTTAAAAAATGCTTGCAAGAATAATTTCTAGGCACTTCAGGCAAGAATATGAATTTGAGATACTGCTTTGCAGATCTCTGGCCATTCAGTGCTGTGATGTCTTTGCTCTTTTGTGGGTACAGGATATTTTTAGGTTGTTGCACTGTCTTTCCTGTCTGTGGAGGTTGGTGACTGTTGTGGGCCCGCTATGAGAGTGGAGGTTTGGCACATTCTGGTTGTCTTTAGGACAAAATCTGCCATTGGAGGCTGGAAGATACAGTTTTTAGTTTATGTATCTGCAGTGTAGCCTGGGTACTCTGCAGTATATTTCTTCTTACAAAGATGATGACTTGCATTTGTTTGCAGTTCTGAGCTCTGGGTGAGGGCGGTTGCAGAGTCTGACCCTGCCCTTGCTGCGACTGAAGACATTCAAAAGGAGGAGCTTATGTAGTGCAATGTAGGGTAGCCAGCAGTATGATAAAGCTGGAAAAGAGACGTCATGCAGCGTGAGTGAAGAAATAGTGTAGACAAAAACACATAAACGACTTTTCTTTTGAACTGACACAAAACCACAGCCCAAAGCCCAGTTTTTCCTGTCCTTCTATTGCTACTTCTTTTTGTAACAAAGCATAACTATTGCTGTATCCTCTACGTACAAAACGCATTCAGTAATCTGACCCCATTGCTAGGAAATTAAGATTGTAAATTACTAATGAACTGTGTACTTGGCCTCTTGCAAACTCACTTGATCTCTCCTCACACTCAAGGGGAAGCTGTGTAGCTGTGGGTAGAACAGAGCTGAGCCTAAGATAGGAATGAGCTTGGAGCACAAACAAAGCATCTGTGGCCAAAATTAACTTGTGTTTGCCTGCCAAGGAAATCATGAACAGTATGATACCACAGAAAGGAAGAAACAGCTTGTTTTTGGCATTAAAAAGGCAAAACAAAACAAGATACGCAACAGAACTATTATGGTTTCCTCGGACATGATGTTTTTCATGCCAGTGAYTCCTGTATTCATGTTGGAAATAGAGGCTCAGTAGCTGATGTGTCAGGGTCTGCCATTAACCTGTGCATTCTCTGGCAGCCATGCTTGACAGTTGTCTACTTACTGTTATCAAAGCCATGCCTTGAGACTGTTAAAAATCCTGTTATCAAATCACACACTTACAAGGCAATGGGCTTCTCCCTTGTGGTTCCTTGTGATTAATGAAGATGGTGCTGCTGAGATGAAAGGCAGTTCTTTTCTGATATACAGATGTTTTGTGCAATTAGTGTCCTGTCCTGATAGTTATGGAATGAGCACCATCCAAATCATTCGTGTTATGAAGAAACAAGAGCTTTATTTTCTTACTTGTCATCATGTGTAATGGTGAGAGTCAACCGATACAATTAACACCGGATTGTTTTTATCATGTAAATCCAAGCTAGTTCTGTTCCAGAAGCCTGTCTCCAATTAGGAAACAGTGAATCAAAATATGATAATTTCTGCACTGCAGAGATGCCTCTTGGGCTATTTTGTCATTTTATCTGCTTTTGTAATGGACCATATGCTGCCAGCTCTCATTCATTTTAATGAGAGAATAATTTCACATGGTCAAGGCTTTATCTCCCTTTGTCTGTTATCCACTTTGTGCTTTAGAAGAAGCTTTTCCCCCAACAGATTTCAGATATATTCTGTGATGACATACAGAATCTGTGCACAAGCACTCTCATTATTCTGTTTGATACTGGGGATTATGTGAAACTAAAAATTTCGTTGTGAGCCTGACGCTTGATTACTTCCTCTGCTTTTTTTTTCCACTTTCAGCTTCAGGTGCAGTTCCAGGAAAGAGACACACGTGATTCATAAGGCAGCAGGACTGAACTTTGGCAATCCTCTGAAAATAAATGCTTTGGGCAAAAGATGTCATCAAACCAAGGAAAAGAGCCCATCCAGGCAGGTTGTCAGCAAACTCCATCATTGTGGAGGTTGGTCATATGCTGAGGCTGATCAGGACTTTTAACTAACAAAGCGATCTACAAACTGAGTAGGAGGAGCACTCTCTTATCCATCATTTTAAAGAGAATGAGAAAGTTCCTGTTCTGTGGAAGAAGATAGATGGAGAAAGAGATCTAGGGAGGAAGAGGAAATATTCAAGACTGGAGAGAAGACTAGGGCAAGACATGAGACTGTTGTATTATCATGGCTGGATGTGCGTATTTCTTGGGCTGTACAACAGAATGAGTTTCTTTTAAATCCTGAAAGTTGTCATGAAATCTGTGTATTATGTCTTGTTCTGCAGAAAAAGTCATGGTACCCACTGTTTTATTCATTAGAGAGTGTGAATTATTTTATGTTTAATAAGACATACAGTTGTAAAAAAAAAAGTATCAAAGGAAGAGTCACTACTGTAGTCTACTGTATTAGAAAATCTTTAAGCATGTAAGGCCAGCGTGAAGGACCAATATACTTCAGCCAGACAAGATAATGAATCCCTTGGCCAGGGCTTTGAGAGTTGCCAATCTGGAAGCAGAAATAGGAAATCTGGACTATCAGAAGTACTGAAAGTACACCATTCCTATAAGGGGAATGGGAGTAAAAATAGCTGCTCATAATATTTTAAACTCCTGAATTGTTAAAAAAGGGTCTTTAGAAAGTGCTACAAAAGCATGAGTAAATGGAAAAAGACATTATTAAAACTATGAGAAATCTTTTTATAAAGAGCTAGGTATAGCTCATCCTTCAGTCTCTCACCTCCAGACGTGTCGGATAATTTTGGTGTAAATCGCTGTGCAGCTCAACTCAACCTAAAGCTTTACACCACATGAGGAAGCACTCCAATCTTGGAATCAGTGCTTTCTATTTAATTTATGTGGATCTTTAAATAAAGTCTCTCTGCTCATGCTTGTGTTTTCCTTTGGACAGAGAAATTACAATACCGATGTGAAAGGCAATTATTCCGCTCTGGTGAATTTTTTCCTTTCATCACCCTCCTCCCAAAGCACTTACTGTCTGGAAGTAGAAAGCATGCTCCCACCCAATTTCTTGCCCCTGAATGAGGAAAGAAATGTGAATATGCTGTGATTCTGTTTTGACCTACTATGCATGGTCTAAAGTGTCAGTTAACATTAGCCATGGATGGAGTTTTGCTCTAACTTTCAACTGAAAATAAGAAATTCTTCCAATCAGTGATTCCCTTAGAGTGGAGAAGGTGGAAAATTTGTTTTATAAGCATACAAAAAATTGAAATGAGTCTTTTGGTGTTTTCTCTGTTAATTYAGTATATGAAGAGCCTGCTGCTGATGGAAAATTTTCCCATTATTTTTGAATTACACATATTCTGTTTATTGTCGACATGTCACCCTCCATAAAGCCTGAAAATGACTACCAGTAATTTTTTGGCATGTAGGCAATATTAATGAAACGTTCACAATATGTTTTGGTGTTTTAAGTATCTCTTTCAAAAAGGAGTAGAACTCCATACATATCTGCTTGCATTCAACTTTATCTGAGACATTCACAAGTCCTAAGGGAAAGAATTGGCTTGCAGAAACAAGATAAGAAGCTTGACAAGGGCATTCAGAGATAGTAGCATTTCCCTAGACTACTGCCAGGGCTCTTCAAACATTTTATTTATTTTAGGATGAAGAAGTTTGTTTATTTTCCTCCCTGGAAAGAACAAAAAACAATAGCAAAATACTCAGTAAAGGAGGTAAGAAGTTGAAACCCCACCAGTTCACTTTAATTTAAAATAAACCACTACTAATTATGGGCAAAATGTGGCTGTTGAGAAGGAAGGAGGAAAAAAAAAACCTACCACAAAACCATCGGTGGTGAGGGTTTGCTCCCAGACCATTCTCACATAGCAAAAGAAATTGTAGTTTATCATGGTAATAGTATAAAGATTTATTCCAAGGTTGGCAGGTTGATGTAACCCTCTGTTAAGCAGGCCAGGCTCACTAGTTATTGAATGTCTAGAAAATTGAGTAGATTCCGTCGTCTCTTGGCAGCCGCAGCTGCGCTCATTAATTTTCAGGATGAGCATTTCAGCTGGCAACTTGATAATGGCTCCATCAAGTGGTGCAACTGCTTCATTGCAGACGTTTGGTACCCCTGGCTGAGGAAACCGGCTTCTTAATTTTGGCGAAGAGATGCGTTTGGCTCATCTTGTGGACAATGAACTCTGCCAATAGCTATCACAGGACAGTTGTTCAGAGATAAAAAGATTCATTACCACTAAAAGGCCAACATTCATCGTATGAATCCAAAGGATTTAGAAGAGTGTGAGAGGATCTCAGATGCACCTCAGAGGGTGCCAGAGGTTATACTGGAGATTGATGTTCATTACATGACTCTTGCTATTTTTTCTTGGAAGTAAGAGAAATAGTTCAGTTTTATGTTAGCATTGGATTTATTTCCTCATGTAATGGAATAACTTCACAAGTTCTCTTTTGGCTGAAAAATGAGGAAGCAATGAATTTTGGGGTATTATGGGGAAAAATGCCTTCATGTTGCCTAGGAATTGGCCTCAAAGGCTTTTGCTCTTTGTTTCTTTTGCAGCTATAAAACTGTATATAACTAAATATACTGGATATGTTTTTTGGTTACCTTGCAGAGTGTTTTCATAATACTTTATTAATTAAATCCCTACCATGTGAAGAAAAGATTGTTCTGCATCTGATGGGGAGATAGAGTCAAATACAGCTTATGGAAAACTAGGCTTCGTAGACTTCAGGTTAAAAAGCTTCAGGGCACTTCTATCTCTGTAGGCAAATATGCCGAGGGGTGTGAACTGTCTCTTAAGCCAACAAGATAATTATACTTAGAGTATAACTCATCTGCTAAGCTTAGGGTATATTTTTGAGGAAAACAAAACAACCAAACCAACCAACCGAAAATCCATGTTCGCCCACCCCCTTCCCCCAAAAGAGAAAAAACAACAAACCAAACCCATGATAAAAATTAAAGGTCTATCTAGTTAAAAAGGAAAAAAAAAATATTCTTTGAATGCATTATCCATGCTTTGTGATAGAGAAACTCAGAAATTACAGAATTTGCATTATTTTCATTTGAAGTCATCTGCAGTTTTGGACTTTATTACATCTTTCTGTCTCTACTTGATCATGCTAAGATTAGTGGTAAAATTGAGTTTTAACCTTGGCATTTGTTCTGTTCTTTTTCTAGGCATTACGTGGCATTACGAAGGCTACAATCTGTCACATGGAATTTTTTACTGCATTCTGTAAAGAAAGTTCTTTAGTAACTAATGAAACTTCACTCAAATATAAAAGTGATAAAACATTTTTCAAAACATATAATCACTGCAACAGAAAAAGAGAAAACCATTCTAGGCTCTCTCAGTTTAAATAACTCAGGAAAGTAGAAMTAAATTTAAATGGATAGAGCAATATTGGAGTCCATACACTCCTTTTTTAGTGGCAGTTTTAAGGATTCAAACATGCAATTTCATAGTTACTGTGAAATTATCTTGTCAAAGTGCTAAATAACGAAGTGAGCTTCATGGATATTTTGTGTTTTTTAAGAAAAAAAATAAATATGCACAGTATTGCTTGGGTTTGTATAGCACCAGTTGTTTCTACACAGGTTATTAATCAGAACAAACTGAGACCCCAGCTTCCTCTGAACTATTTTTTCTAATTTCCTTCAACTATTAAAGTAGAATAGGCTGCTATACATCATTTTACACATTATCTATGTCAGTAAGATTCGTGATTCCAGTTGAAGAAGTTACTCTTGGGAACAATCCTTCATCATTCATGTGCTGCAACATTTCACAGTGAAGGACATTCCTAGCGTGTCATGATGGAATCATACAGAAATCTAGGTTGGGGAGGGTTTCTAGACCATGTGGTTAATTTCTTTCTCTGAAATCCGCTTCTCCAGTTTTCTAAAATCAGACCATCAGATTTACAGATCTATCCTCTTGTCTATAGCTAATCTCCAGAAGTTCAGTTTGGTCTTTTCTGTGGAGCACAACCCCTCCACTTTTACTTTTTCTGTCTGCCTTGGATAGCTTGCAACTGTCCATTGCAGTACTTGAGTCACATGAGTTACCCCACCAAATATCTGTACTTCCAAAGATAGTGTAGTTCTGAGACTGCACATGGGGACTGCATATTTCTTCTTTTCTATTTCTCACAATGTGAGTGTTCGTATAAAGGCAATCGAATGTTTTGTCATCTGACCCTTTTCTTTGTGGGGAGTGTGGGAGCTGCTCCCAAGATACTTTCAGTTTGTCCCTGGATCTTTGCTTGTCTCCAAACTTTGGGCACCACTCCTCAAATAATCTAGCTGAAAGCCACTCCTGTAACTTAGGTAACCTATAAACAAAGATGTCACTGCACATTTTTGGTAGGGGGGTGCCATCTCTTTGCAGTAACCCACAGACTAAGAAGAATATCTGAATAGTCATGGAGGCCAAAGCCCTGCTGGAAAAAACAGCTGTGCAGCCAGATGCTGATATGTGTGATATACCTGCTTCTGCTTGTCCTTCCTTCTGACTGGAAGGTTATATTTACTATTTATAGAAGAAAATAACCTGAGGGACTTTCTCCTTTGCTTCATCCCTTATGTCCCTGCAGTCCTCTTTGATTATGTAGGTGTATTTTTTCATCAATACATATCTAGATCCAGTGCAATTTTAATAAAAATGCATTTTTATTACAAAGTCAAAATAAACAATCTGAGGATTTTCTGTGTATTCAGGTGAATCAGCCCACAACCATTTTTTAAAATTACTGTGATTTTATTGAATGTCTCTAATGAAATCTCTTCTATCAGAATTTCTTAACACTACATAAAGAGACAATAATGGGTTTAAAAAAATAAAACTAAGACGGTCCAGAAAATAAAATTCTTAGAATCACACAACCCTTTCTTTCAAAGAAAAAAAAGAAAAAAACCAAAAAGATTTCTCAGCAGAGTTGCACTGAATTTATTATTATGACTACATCAAAGACAGGAACCTGAGATACTACCTTTATGAATCACTTGTTCTTCTTATTATTTTTTTGAAAATAAGAAACAATAGGGTTTTTTTATCTTTTCTGTCATTAAGGATGAAAGTCAACTAGCAACTAGTCCATGAAACTCTCTTTAAGTATGGCAACAAGGGGATTCAGTAGCTCAAATAGAAGTATTTCTTGTCATTTTAGACATTGGATACATGTCCTCCAGAAGGATGAATGTATCTCATAAATCTTGTGCTGTACCTGCAGGTTTCATGTGGAGGTCATGGATAACTGGGTCATTCTCACACTCAAGTGCTGAAACTTTATGTGCTTCAAGATTTCCACCTTCAGGTGCATTGATGGGGAATAAAGAGAACTGAGGAAATAAATGTGCATATGAGATAGAGTTTGAAAGGATGTCCTGTTCYTAATTAAAACCTCTACACATTTTTAAAACAAATCAGAGATTTTGCCTTAATCCCTTGCCTCCAATAGATAAGCTTTTATAAATAGCACCAAATATCATAGACATTAGCAACAGCAGCGACATACACTGTTTTTTACCCTGAAACTAGATTATCTCCATCTAGTGATGTTCTCTTTGTTATGTTTTCCTGATTGCTCTATGATTTTGGTACTTCAAAATCAGGGAAAACTGGCACTAAGAACGTTAAAGATATGCTGATATTTGTGTTTTGGTACATGTGGCAGYATCAGATTTTTTTTTTTAATGACTCCATCATTACCACTATACAAATCAGCTATAAAGTCAAAAATAGTGTTGTATTCCAGAAGGTGTCAGTAGAGTATTAGAAAATAAAAATGAGGATGCTGTCTAAGCTTCACAGTATTAAGACATTACAACGGTAGAAATGGCTGTTTTGCATGGTGATTTGTACAAAGTAAACATTGTCTATAACTATGACATGCTACTCTTTTATGATGATTTTAAAGAAGACCTGTTTTTCTGCACTTTCAACTAGTGACTTAGCCAAAAGATACTGAAATATATTCTGCTGAGAAAAAGGCCTCAGATCTAAGTATCAATGTGAAACAAGGAAGCAACAGCATCCTCTGCAAAGATGGCAACAACACTTCCACTGGGCTGAGGGAGTAACCTGACAAGTTTAGGGCTAGACCATGAGAAACTTCTTGCACAGTTATCTGTCACTGACAAGGTCTTTTATTGATCCCAGAGCCATATCACAGCTTTAGAAGGAATATAGAAATGTGGAGCTTTTGATTTATGTTCTTATGTCTCTACTCCTCTGTTAGTGGTAGCCTGATCCTGTTCCCTCTGAACTCAGTGAAACAATTTTAAAGGATTCAGTCATATGAAGCAGCTCACGTGACACAATACTACATTAATACACACATTTTAATAAATGAAATTACAGAGCAGATAACAAGAATGTTCAATAATTGTAGCAATTTAGGAGTGAAATGTGTAATTATCACTAGCCAGTGCAGCAACTGCATTAAAAATGAGAACTAGAGAAACAAACAAGCATCCTAGGGTGACCTTACAAATTTTTTGAGAGACTTTTAATCTACATCATTGTGACAGAAATGAGACTAAACAGAAGATGGAATGTAGCTGCATGCCACAGCTGGGGATTGCATGCTGACAAAACTGGTCCATTCTAGTTTGTGTCTTTTCTTCTTAGTCAAGAGTATGATTAGAGCTTGGTCTGTTATGATTAACAACACTAATGACACATAATTGTACTGCCCTTAAGTAAAGAGGGAGTGGTTGCACTGATGTTTTTAGGGCTAAAATGATAGAAAATGCACACATAATGGAAGTACATTCTCATACATTACTGAGATTGTATAATGTAACTTTAATAGTATTAATTCAAGCTTCAAGTCTATGCTGGAGAAAAAGTAGCTTCTAATGCCCTTCCAAAGGCTGCCACATATTCACCCCATCAGAACTCACTTGTTCTGCACACCAAGTTCTCGCAAGTTCCCCAAGCGAATAAACAATGCAAACAAATTGCCAGGTATGATGTATGCTGTATCCCTTCCCAGTCTGTTTTACAGTACTTGAAGAGAAATGGGACTCATAGTGTCTTACAGGCAGCCTCCTGGCCCCTCAGGGCTGGTGATGGTGGCTATCCCTTAAGCAGGCTGTGCAAGAAGGGAGGGTTCCCATTCTCTTCCAGGRCCACTGTGAAGCCAGTTGATATTGTTGGTCATTAGGCACCAGCTCACTGCTATTCAGTGCTAATTCCAGGAAAGGGCATCCTAACTGTTGGCATTTTTACGACCTTTTTAGACCAGAGCCAATTTTAGTTGCTAAGGTATCCTACTATTCAATTTTTAAGCTTTTCTTGGTTATGAAGAAGGGTTAATCAAATCATTTAAATGCAATGAAAATGAGATTCTCATGTTAATGTGATTTCAGAACCTCTTAATTAATCATAAAATATAGATTTTTTTATTTAAATACCTTATGTCACTTTCATATTTTGCTAGTGAAAATGACAGGTAACTGAATGCTGTATAAGCATGGAAGTATAAAGAAAATAATGGACTGTAAAAGACACAGCAGAGTGAGGGTATGCAATTAGATCCTTATATTTTTTTATCTTAGAATTAAGCCAAAAGTAATCCAGCCAGGCATGATGAACCATGTCACTGTTTTGCCTTTCATGCTCATGTTATGAATTTGGCCATTTAAGATGGTATTTGTATATGATCATGCTGAAAAAAAAATCACAGCAGTCCAAATGCATTCTACATGATAAATATCTGCTTATAAGGCTGAAATTAAAACGTGAGGAGAATAYTTCCATGTTTAAGGTACATCATGCTGTTTCATAACATTGATCTTAACATGGCTTTCTTCGTTCAAATATTACAGGTCTTCTTCGTTATTCCTCTCTAGAAAATTTTACAATAAAAGAAGATCACATTATGAGAAGTTTTATTGGTTGTCATGTATCTTAAGTAACTTCAGAGCACTTGTTTAAATCATTTGAATGGGTCAAGACTTTGAAGTTTAAATAAGCTCTGAAGGGATAAAAGGATCAAGGATGAATTGCAGTTAATGATGTTTTCAAGTTCCCTCTTTAAGTGACTTTTATGAACAAAAAGAACTACAAAGATTTGCCTTTGAGTGAGTACTTTCAAGGTCTATAATTGAAAACAAATTTACAAAACACTTTAGCATTAAATTAGGCATGCATATGAATATATTAAAGTATGATTTCTTGAARCAGAATGTCTGTACTTATCAGGTATATACCTACACTGTAAGTAAATTAATATTTTTGATTCCATTTCTATTTTGTGTTCATATTCTTTAAGTGAACCAAAGGGAAATTTTTTGGGTTGCAAAGCACATTGCTCCCATTACCAATGAGTAGGGTGTTCATTCCTGGCACCTACTAATGAAGTCCTTTCCCCAAAGACTTTCTAACAAAAAGGCCTTCTCTCGGGGTGTTTGCAGGGGAAGTCAATTGAAATAGCTAAATATTGCTTTCACGCCAGTTACAAAAAAAAAATTATATAAACTAAAAGTTGTTAAATTTTAACACTGCAGAGATTATACATATATACTTGGAACTGTAGTAAGAAAAGATCATATGGTCAGTTTGAATCTGCCTCATGTACAATCCTCAGGTTAAGGTAGAGGAGCCTTACTTAGAGGCATTGCTAAAAACAGTTTTATTACCTTCAGTACCAAAATTACAGAATCTTTCCTAATACAATATCTTTTCCAAAGAAGAGACAGTGTGCTAAATACTGTCTCACGAGATGATCTGTCAGAGGAGGATCTGTGAAATAGAAGACCAGTGGTGAYGATGGGAGAAAAGAGATTTCTGAAATGAAGCAGAACTGAAATACTTCTGATAGATTGTTGAGAACCTTCCTTACAGCTATTGGGTTATCATCACTTCAGCCACGATAGCTAATACAGCACAACAATATTTTATATTCTTTACTTTGAAGTCATGACATCTCAGGAAGAAAAATTTTCTGACTCTGAAGATGACTTGTGAAGGAGGTAGTGGGGGCTGAGCAGTCTTCAGTAACTTAAGGTAAAATTTTCATTTTATGTAAGTATGGTTTTGGGTAATTCACTATTTTTCAGTGTAGAGTTATATTTAACTCATCACTGAGTGATCAATGGGCATCATTAAGCTTGCCATATTTTCAGAGAAAAACTTGAGCTAGTGTGATCAGATGTTCTTTGAGTGTTTGCTGTCATTTTGCTCTAAGCATGAATTTTTAGAAACCTCCTCTGACTTTTGTGGCTCACTTAATAYACTGGGCAGAAGTAATCAATTACTGGTATGTATATAGAGCTTTCTCAATCTGTGATTGAATTTTTCTGTGCAAAGAGAGGCAGGATGCGGAGTATTAGATTAAAATTTTGGAGAGCACACGGTTTACTTTGATCAATTTTAAGAAGCTGCAGCTGTAAGGCTGACATTCTTAGTTTGGCTATTTTAGTAACTGATCATTAAGAAGTTTCAGAAAGAATTTTACACTTCTATGAATTACATTCCTGAATGATGAAATTGACTTATTTTTCTAAATCTTCTGAATTCTGTCCTCCTTATCTTGTAGCGGATTACATCTTACTAGCAAGATGGGCAATTTTGCAATCTGCTCTTTACTTCAGGTAGACCTAAAATGAGCAGTTATTGTAGAATTAAGTCAGATGAAGGACAGCACAAAGCAGAAATTGTACATCAAACCCTGAGCATTTAATATGCCATTATGATATGTATATTTTTTAAATTACTCTGCAGAGATGCACATGAACTAAAAGAGGAAGTTCAGAAGTTCACCTGAGTGTAAGAGGTCTATAGAACTAATGAAAATATATATGATGACATATGCATTTTGACAACTTCCCTGTTCTACTACATTTGGTCAAAAATTTTTGGTCACCCACTGCACAAACTACAAGAGGGAATATTTAACTTTTCAGTGCACAAACTGTAACAAAGTAGGAGGCCCCTGTAAATTAACTGTGTAAACTGAACAGGCTTAAAAACTGGCTTTCAATGCTATTTATATTCTGGGAACATTTTCTGGAATGGTTTTGCTGCATGTCTGGCAAAACTGTCAGTCAATGCTTGGCATGGGTATAGAGCATAAGGTATTTCCAGGTGGTGGTATAGGTGAAGCTATCCCATCTTAAGGAGGTGTCAGAGTTTAATGACATGGTAGGGAGAGACTTATTACACCAGATAACTTGTCCTCAGACAAACAACAGAAAGAGCTCATGACCAGCTCCCACAAGCACTGATTTAAATTACCTCCCTTCATGTCATAGTTTTCTTGGGCAGAACTTCCTGGAATAATCCAAAAGCATGAGATGTACTGAGGCAATAGTTAAGTAGTTAAGGAGAAGTAGTTAAGGAGCTCAATTTCTTTGCTTGGTTTACCTTTATTTGAAGAAAGAACTCTTTATATAGGTGTAGCCCACAATACAAGTGAAGAATACCATCTGTATTACATCTGTCATTAAACCAAAGTAACAAGTTTGTACATAAATTTTTTGAGAGCTTGGAATCCCACTGGCATCCAAAAATTATTTGTAAGATGAATGTTATTCACTGTATTAAAACATGCGAAGCTTGGCAGAAAAATGGATTATTTTCTTCCTCCTTCTCGTAAACAACCACTGACAATTACTTTTTTTTTTCAATACTGTGAAAGAAATCAAAACAGGCAAATTAATTTTCTCCCTTATCCTGGACGAGATTGCTGGTTTAAGTGTAAGCAATCAGACTACAAGCATTATGTAAAATTAGTTGTTGGATTACTAAAAGCTGCAGGTGGAGGAGAGAATGGTCTTGTTCCGCTCTGGAGGATTCCTGTCAGTCTAATCTTGGCCCTCTTCCGACATTAAAAAACTCCCACATGATTTCTACCAGGCTAGAAATGGGCCAAGCATTTTGCTATGTTATATTTTTTAATTTATTTTTTTTTCCAACAGATCTTTGTCTCTCAGTTTGTGCTAAGAGACGAAGAGAGAAAAGTTAGCCAATGTTCACTACCAGTTAATGTTACTCTTATAATTAATTTGGGTGCAAACGTTATTTTTTATGTTCTTTTTTTAAAGTCCTTGGCCAAATAAAACTTCTGCTCCTAATGACATAATTTAATGAACTCTTTGTTCTGTGGGCTTAATTTGGCATTTGCCAAACAGATGCACAGAGATAGACATGCAGTTAGCAACTGGATGCCTTTCTCAGCTTCAAATATCTGAGATAAAAATCCATAGCTTTTACTCCGGTTCTTTAAGACTGAAAAACACATCAGACATTTGATGTGCACTATTTTACTTCCATTTACTTCCATATTTGCTTCCATTACATGTTCGACTTTAATATTTATAGCACAATACAAAGTTTTATAGTTTTTGGGTGGTTTTTTACTCTTTTGTCTTTGAAAACTCACTGGTTTGCAAGGAAATTATAGTGTTATTTCTGTAATCTACTGCAGAAGGTGAAATCCTTTGGTTCTGYTCATTCTCTACTAGCATTCAAAAAAAATCAAAGATATTTCATTTATTTCTGTTGGTGCAAGGTTTTATTCTCTTTTGAAACAGGCATGCTTAATCCATAATTTTTTTTCTTTTTTAAGTTTTGGTAGTATCTTGCAATCAGATGCCCTGGACCTGCATTACATGTTTCCTTTGTAAGATGAGATTTATATCAGAAGATTTCCTCAGAGCCCAAGCAGGATATTAGGGATAAGAATACCAATGTGGAAAATTTATCATTAAAAAAATCATCTCAGCACTCACAACCAGATTTTGTTAAAATGCAAACCTGGCTATTCAGGATTTCTCCACAGATTACAGGACTTTTGGTCCCTGCTATTGGTGTTTGGGACAAATGCTCCAAAGGTACATGAGCATGAGATTAATTGATGTGAGACTGATGTGTACAGAATTAATTAATGTGAGAGACTGAGAGATAGTCAATATGAGCATAGAGATCTATGGAATAAATTAACTGATATTTTGGGGAAATTTAGAATCTCCTTGTACTATCATCTACACTCCATGGAAAATATATGTGTTACTATGTTAAAAAAAAAAAAAAACAACAAACTTTTAACAGCCCTTTGACTCTACTGGGCTAGTTCTACCAGTGAGCTGGCAAATATTAAAATGGCAGCTTTCTCCAAGCATCAAAACAGAAGTGAGATTTAAAGAGATAAATACATTTCCATGTTTTACCTGCTACATGAGATTAATTATTTATATTTTGAGCTAAAACACTTGGCTTGTGATATGAAATAAATATACTTTAAGTAGACAGAATTCATCACTACAGATAGTGCTTGAAATGTGTATCACAATTAATTGGTATGATGGCAAATGTTTTGGGGAGAAAATACTGAATGCATGTTTGTTAACTTTTCGGACTAATAAAACATCTTTCATATTGGCTGTACAACAAAAACATTCTGATATCAGAAAGTTACTTAATATCTGGTGCATAGATGTTTGGCTTGATTATTGCTCAACATGAAATGGAAAAAGAAAACAGGCAAGATAGTTAAGTTTATTCTATTTTTTTTGTTTTGTATTTAATTGATTTTGTTTCTATTATTTTGATAAAATTATATATGCTTTTAGAAATTAAGTTATGTGAAAAATATCTACTTTGGATCATTTTGATGGATCCATTTAAGTGGTTCTTTGGAAATACTCAAATAAGTCTGCATCAAAAGACTGAAATTAACCTCCCAGATGAGTTTAATGAGATTAATGAGTTTGAGATGCCATAGGTGTCCTGAGTAATGGGTCCAAAGTAGTAAAACAGACCCACAGAAGCACGAAAGTAATTTATTCTAAGCATGGAAAATGGTAAGATTTTGTTAATACCTAGTATTTTGTCAAGTTGAGAACCATTACAGACTCCTTATTCTCTGTCATAAAGATGGATGGAGCATAGGCATCAAAACAAATACTGTGACTTTACAAGATTTACAGCTGGTTTCTTTACCCTGTTACTGGGGGTGGAACACTGGGGTAATAAAATGTCATAGGAAGGATACTGTAAAAAAGGAGACAGTGGCCCTTGTCTTTCTGGGACACATTCTTTAAGCTGTTGACCACTGTACCCTGGCCCAAGAAAGCAGCCTGGACCTTTTCTTAGCTTTAAGCATGTTATCCTAAGCCAGACACATGAATTTTGCATAAGTGGAAGGTCCACTGCATATAAGTTACTGCCAGCTCCTGCCCAGGAAGGATGAGATCAGAGGAGATAACTTGGGGAGTTTTGTGTCTATGAAAGCTGTGCAGTTTGTCTCACCATGAAGCACTGATTCTCTGCATGATTAATTTAAACTTCGGACAAAGTCAATTTGCTATTTGCCATTACTTTTTCTTCTTTGCTATATCCCATTTATTTGAGTAAAATCAATGTTATAAGAGGTGCAAGAGGGCTGTCTTTGGAAAACACTTTTCTAAGTAACACTTCCTGCTTATTTTATCCCTTTCATTTAGCCCTAGTCAGCAGAGATATGCAACAATGCATCTGTCCAAAATGTTACTCAGAGAACACAGTTTATCTGGGAAAAAACCAAACCTACAAATCAAATAAGGGTRACATTTAAACTCATTCCCACAAGTTTACATTTATATTATTGCTGTCGCATTTTTAAATGACCACAGCCCAATGAGACCGTACAGGTGTCTTTCAGTGAAGGCAGTTTAACCTGAGCTTGAAAATTTCTGAGCATAAAATTATGGGAAAAACATGAACAAATATTATCTGATGATGACCTGTTCAGCAGTAATGSCTAATTTCAGTACTTTTCAGTTTTATTCACAGAAGTGTTAACATTCAGCACCATTGGTTTAAGATATTGGGCAGTGGACTCACACAGAGACTGACAAAGTTTTCAGAGACCTTAATASAGTCAAGCTAGATTTTTATATCAGTCTATAGTCTGGAAATTTAGGGATGGAAAGGACTCCAAGAGATTAGCACCTTCAGGGAGGCATGCACACACAAGTTGTCAATTACAGGCACATGTATAATCTTTTTACTTTTTTCTTCAAATACTCCCAGTAAATGATATATTTCATGCTTCATGTTTTTTCCCCTTTAAAGCATGTTCCCCAAATATTAGAGTTTGAGCAGTCTTCTATCTTGATGTGTAGGTGTTACATGGAGCCCTGTGTTTAACAGCTACCTAAATTCACACTCTTCTGCCCCAGAGCCTGTGATCCCCCTCCATTCTGGCTTCCTTTCCCACTGGCTTTGGATGACATGCAGTGACCCTTCTGCCTCTCTAATCCATCCCATGCTTCTCACCTCTACTGGCTCTGCCTTACTGCATTTAATCTTCCCATCCTCTCGTTCTCAGGTCCAGCTTTTTTGTCTTCTCTGCTTGGCTTGTAATTCCTACCTCAATCTACCATGCAGATGCTAGTGAGTAAATACCGAGGGCATAACATGTATAAGGGGAACTGCAAATATGGCTAAGATCTAGCACATGTTGCTTTCACAGCCATAAGGTTTTGTTGGAATTCCGTGACAGGAATGCTAACTTGGAAAAGAAGTGAGCAGTCAGAAGAGAGATCAAGAAGGGAAGAAAGAGAAGATACTAGAAATGTGATTGTATGTGCCTCAGATGCAAATTATCTTTTTAGAGTTCTGAGAATTTCTGAAGATAAGAATAATTTTAGGGAGAGTGTCACTGAGCTTCTGCTGCTCTGTGACAGAGCAGGTCTAGCAGAGACGAAATCTGCAGAATGCTGAGGTGATAACTCGTAAGATCCTAATTAAGTGTGAACTCTGCTTCTTTTAAAGCTTAATGATTTTGTAGTATATAGATGACTATATCCTGATGCGTATCTAGGGCAATTAAAGGACTATACCATATTTCAAATATGTTCTTTGTCAGCTTAGGGCAAGTAGATTTTTTCAGTGAAATTCATTAAATATTATTTTTTCTAATGTAGGCAAAAATAATTAGTTTCCACCTATCTCCCACCAAGACCTTCCTCATTCTACTCCATTACAGTTTACTCTAAATAGATAAATTTTGGAATACTCATAGGCAGTAGAAAAAGATTTTTAAAAATACATGAATACTGGCAATCCTGAAATATAACTACCATGCATACAAAGTAAATCCTTTTTGCTTTTCCCTTTCTAAAATAAAGGAATCATTTACATTGAGGATCATCCTGAGTATTACTTAATCACTGACTCTTAGAAAAGGTACCTAGAGCAAATTAGCACAGAATAATTATCTAAATTGATTACCAAAACAGTAATTATTCTGAGCTTGAATAATTCTGATTTATATGAAAAACCTAAAAGCATATTGCGCAGTGGTGAACTACACTATTTCAGGTGCCCATTTGTCTTGAAGATAATTCTTCATGCACTGAAGTGAGAATGTAGGAGCAATGTTTTGTAGAAGGCATAATTAAAAATAAGATCCTCTATCTGTCATTTGTTATGTGGTTTATATTCTGAGCCATCTGAATATATGCCATCATTATTGGAAATTGCTGACATGGATACAAATGAACTGGTTTTGTTCCTCTGTAAGGAAACCAAAGCAGATTTTTATATTTCTTTAATGCTTTCAGCTCTGAATTTGAAAGTCTGACCTCAAATTAGAAATTTGACCTCAAATCCCTGGCACACCATAATCATGGTGAAAATCAAGCTGAATGCATGAGAAAAATCATTGCCTCCCAGATGCTGAACACTGCTTATTCAGTTGAGAATGCCAGGTCAGTTTCCCCTGCTCAGTGCAAGGCAACACCAGCTGAAATACTTTAATTTGCTTTTAACRGTGGACAAACTGATCTAATGAGGTACTGCAAAATTTTATCTAATTGTTGTTAAGCACGGTCCTCAGATGCAAATAAAATGTTCTCAATGGGACATTAGTAACAGACATTTTACCCACAATACTTTCCATTTTTTTCAAGGATGCCTAGAAGTTTCCATGTCAAATATGTACGGTGAAGAGGTTTTGGTGCCATACGGTTTACAGAAACATCTGTGTACTCCAAGGACTGCCTTGATGTGCACTCAAATGCAAACTTGTTTTGTGAAAGGTTAAAGTGGCAGAAATATATATCAGAAACTATCTACTGGTATTCCCAAAATGAATCTTGCAGCTGTTCATGTCAAATTCTTTTTGTTATTATTGGAGAAGACCATTTAACTTTAGAAGAAAGCTATAAGCCCTGTGATAATAATATGCTGCAGGCAACCAGAGAAAATCTGTCTTACTTTGGAACAGAGTAATAATTTTCAGCTAACAATATACATTTTTGGGGTCCTTTGCATAAAAAAGGATTCACCTTGCGATAGTATTAAAAGTCACAACATCTCAGAGAATAACTAGGAAAAGAAATTTAAAAAATTAAATTCAAGAGGCTGTGGTTCTACACAACATTTTGCCGTTGTATAGTGAACTCATCTTTCCCCCATAGGAACTTCATTGCAACCATGTCCTTTTTATAGATTTGTTGCTGGTTTTCGTTTTAGTCTTGTGATTTTTTTATTATTTCCTGCAYGGGGCCTCATCTGCAGGAGCTGCAGATTCCCTCTTTCATTTGCTCCACACCTGATTATTGTTGTTAGACATGAGGATTAAGCTTTTCTACTCCAGGATGAAGACTTGTAGATCCTGGTTCCATTTGAAATGGTCGAAACACAAATATAATTCTACCTCTTTAAAGGAATGATTGACAGTCAAGTTGAGATTCACTTAATTTAGTCTGTCCTTTTTTAGCCTCTGAGGTGTCTTACTCTGTTTACAGTTCACAAAGACAAGCCATTCCAGAAGACAGTGGTTCCTGGCTGCCATAGAGCACAACCGGATGCAGAAGCAATCCAGAAGGCTGTCTTAGATTAGGTTTAATTTTTAGCTATCTACATTTGGCTATGATGAATTCTGCCCTTGTTCTCAGAAAGATAATTATACGCTGTGGATCTCAGGTAGATGAACAGAATTTTTGAGATGTACTTGGTATAATGGTTTAGTTGCAGCTAGAAATTACTGCCTGTTAATTGCTGTTGTTAGATGTTTAAAATGCATATTTGAGTCATCTATACACAATTGGAAATATGGCACAGGACCTACAAGAAATCCACTTCTGTTTGAAGTGGCAGCTGCAGTCTTGATGAGTTACATGAGTCATCTCAAATGACACACAAGGTGAGTAATCTTGAATATCTCCTAGTTTATAAATAAACACTTAGGGAGAAGTGATTTTCAGTCTTGTTATCTCTCTGGACTAATTCTTTTTAATTACAGATGCAGAGAACTTCTACAAAAAGGAATGAGAATGTCAATTTTTATCTTCCCTGTATAGCAGTGCAATCTGAGAGTTCTTGGATCTAAGTTTGAAACTCTTGAAGAAAAAATTGATGCTCTCTTTTTCTCTATATAAGTGTTGAAATGGCTAACTTAGSTTACAAAAAATATGAAGGAAGAAAAGAAACCAGCTTGACTACTGTTGTCCCTGAATTTGGAAAGAAATATGCTGTGATATCTCCTCTGACTTTGAAATGACTACATATAATGCCCTGAAACTACAAATTGCTCAGTGCAGAGGGACCCTAAGGACTGAAGTAAGGAARAACTTAGAAAGCAGCACATACTCAGCATTTTTTAATGGGCAGCTTAGGCAGCTTGGCGCTCAGTATACCAGTCTGAAAACTGAAATCTGAGACCTGTATTTTTCCCTGTGCTTTACAAAAGGATGTTGAAAATGCAATTTAGAATTCATTTTCTGACACAGAGGTCAGATGCCTCAATCTTATTTTGGATCTAACCCTATTTCTTTCTTCTCCAGTGATTTTCTGCTTTTTGGATGAAAAATTAGCTTTTGCACCACTTTGGCAAAAGTGAAGATGCAAACAATTGGATCTAACATCAGAATTTTATGCCTTAGTATAATGTAATTTTTACATTTAATTGATTTCAGTGAGATTTTGATAAAGTAAAACAGAAAGGAGAATTTCTCAGTTGTAATTGGTCATTGCTTAAACTTTATACACTTTCAAAATCTTTCTGGTTATTTATTTTTAAATTTAAAATGCAAGGGTGAAGTTATCTGAATTTAAACAAGATATTCTTCTGCTCACAATTTGCCATGCATTTGAGCCTGCAGCCAAGTTGCTGTCTTGAAATGATAGTATCTTATCCATTTTCATGGCAATGAGCAATGTTGGTACATCTGAAGCCATGACCATTCTTCCTCCTTCCTGAATGCCAACAATTAATATTACCAAGAAATTATTTTTCTTTTGTTCATATCATGAAAATGTTTTATAGTTTCTCCCTACTACTAACAGCCTAGCACCTCTTCTCAATCTTTCAATTTTCTTCCAACTGAAACATAATGAATGAAATAATTTGAATCAATTAAAAGTAATACAGTTGCCCTAAGACTGTGTTGATTTTTAGTCTTCCATTTCTCTTCTCTTAATGTTTCCTTCTATCTTCTGATTTACTTTTCTCTAATCTCTGTATCGTTTTCTTTTATGGCAGGCAAAAAGCATCCCTCTTTCTTCTATCCCTTTACTTCAGCAGTGATTTTTCATTGCCTTCATAGCTGTTCTGTGAGGATTTGCAGCTGCATTCCCATGACTCCTCTTCACCCTGGCAGCAACTCACATTTTTTTTCTTACAATTCTCGCCTGCTTGTTGTAAGAGTGGGTGTCTCATTACTAGTCTGTTGGTGTTTTTGTTAATTAGTAGAGACAATGTTAATTGAGGAGTCATTTTGTTAATAAGTGTGTTAAACCTCTAAATACATCCAATATGAAGTCAGCATTTTCTGCAATCAGAACATTTTCCCACTGAGCTGGCTCATGCAATTCATAAAAGTTTGGTGCCTTCTAGCTTGCAGTCTTACAGCCTACCAAGCACTCCAGTTTGGGTTTATAGGCAAACTTGATGCTAAAATCAGAGCAATTTCTGAAGCCTGAATGAAGAGTCAAGAAAATCTGGGTGAGCCTGCCTCATTCTTAAGTAAAAGTGGGCTGCTTCATGTCTGTTGCTGCAAATCACTTAAAATTCAGTGGTTGTCCAGAGATAGTTCAAACTAAGACAAAAAGCACTCTATTCAGTTTCGTATTGATAACTCCCACCATACTACACTATTAAGGCATTACACTGTTACTACTACCCTATTAAGGTATCCTTTAGTTGGACCACAATTTCCTGTTACCATGGAGAACATCCTGGCACCGAGGAGCTCAGAATAAAGTTGAATGCTTTTTAGCATTTAAAATAGATAGCCTCAGTTTTGGAGTCTGTGTTTAAAATATTGCATAATCTGCTCTAGTTCGTTTCTAGAGTGCAGTCAGCCACACATTAGAGCCTGTAGGACAGTAAAGGCTGAGAATAGGAGGTTAAAGTATGTTAAAGGCTTTTGCCCAAGAGGAAAATGTGTGTGACAAAGGCAGAGCTCTGGACCATCTTACCTGGCTGCTTCATATACTTAACAAAGCAAACAACATCCCCAGAACATGATTTATCCCACCCCTAGCTAGAGATCCAAACACCCAATGACCCTTAACCGACTACAAAGAGACATAAATCTGATTCAGATAGATAACAATTAGGTATCTACATTTGGGAGATATTCTAACTATGGAATATAGTATAATATTAACTATTAACTATTAATTAACYAAGACAGGGACAGGGCTCAGTGGGGACCTTATTGCTTTCTACAGCTTCTTAAAAAGGGATTGTAACAAAGTGGAGGTCAATCTCTTCTCCCAGGTAACAAGAGATAGGACAAGTGGAAATGGCCTCAAGTTGTGCCAGGGGAGGTTTAGGTTGGATATGAAGAAAAATTTCTTCACTGAAAGGCTAAATTTCTTTGCAAAAAGGAGTGTAGCAGGGCCTTCCTACCTGTCTGACACTACACGTGACTGTTTTGAGCAACTTTCAAAACAAATTATTTTAGGTTCTTTCAAGAAAGAAAAATATATTTTTTTTTCTTTATCATGGRTAATTACAGTATTTGTAATGCTTGCAAAGCTTGAAAGAAAATATAATACATATTTTTTTTATTAAAATAAAAAAGGCTGTGACTCTCAGTAGTGAAACTTCATATGAAATATCAATATGATGCAAGTGAATTAACTCTACCTGACAACACAGAAAAAATACTTGTAGTTAGGAATTAAGTTATAGTAGAACTAAAGAAAGCATGAGTCTCTCTAGAAAGAAATACTTATAGAAAGTGATTTTCAACTTTTAAACCCCGAAATTGTTGTAACCAAAAGAAATTTTCAGCTTTTATACTATGTTTATAATTTAGCTGTTTGTGAAAAAAACAACTTTCATGAGTGTCATGTTTCTGGTACAACCCTGTTTACTGTTAGTACATTTATACAGTAATATRTGTAATTCTGATTTGACCTATAACAGACTGCAAAAGGGAAGTTTGGGTTTGATTGATTCATTTAATTCTAGTCTTAAAGATCTGGCAACAATCTGCATATCAATGCATAGTAGCTGTAGGTTATTTTCTTTCCTAAACAGCTTTAAAGAAAAAAATGACTCACAATTTGAGGGAGGGGGTTGGTTGTTTGTTTCCAATGACAGTTCATAAATTAACTTTTTATTCAGTTGACATGATTAAAAATCTAAGGGAGGTTTCATGGATTATTTTGAAAACCTACATTTTAATAACATCTTTCGGCATTAGTAGACTAGTAAGTCTAATTTTCTGAAATAACTTTTATATATAGACATATACGTATTTTTGTGTGCATGTTCTGAAAGGGATGGTGAAATGTTAAAAAATAGACTTACACTGACTTTTAAGCAGCATTTTCATTAAAACAATAGGTTTAATTTCAGATATATCTTGATATTTTTAATGAGTAGGCCATTTTTATTGAAAGAAAYTGTTGTTAAACAGGCCGCTCACTTTAATAGAATGAACTGTAACAATTTTTAATAGAAGTGGGAGGACTATCCCTTGCGGTGGTAATATTAAGGGGCTTCAAAAAAAAAAGTTTCAAATTTCCTGTTATTTATTCAATTTGCTGTTGGAGTTCTTTGGCAAGGGACTTTTCAGTTTTGGTTTTGTTGTTTGGGTTGTTTTGACAGAACAGAGACATTTGATCTATATTGTCATTTAAAGATATGAGACTATTACTCTCAGTCTCACCTTCTGTTACCATTTCAGATAATACACCTGGGTTTTTGCACCTTGACTCTTTGAAGAGGTGATGTCTTTTTAATAACTTACTGAGGAGAATCTCTCCTGTTCTCCTAGGTTGTGCACAGGCTCTATAGCCCAGAATTTGAGGGTAAAAATTTTGTGTCACCTGACCCTATTTACAGAGATGCTCAGTTTTACTGGATTTGTCAAGGTAGAACCACTATTTACTTCTTCAAAAACTCTTTTTATATAGTCAATCCTACTAGTAGGATTGACTTTTTTCTTATCAAAGATGTTATTTTCAAAGTAGGTATTGATATGTTGCTAAATAATCTAGTTCTCCTCTACTAGATTGGAACCTGCTCCTATGATTGCCTAAACCATAAACATTTTATTTCACTCCTGGGGTCTCTCATGGATTCATGAAACTAGACTATTACTAAATAATGCATAGGTCAATCTCTGAGCCAAGGGAATAGCCAAAAAATGCAATGCAAACAAGATAACACAAATATGTGATCTGACCCACACATTACACAGTGCTCCAAAACTGTCCCAGCAGGTCTGGCACTCTTACTGCTCCCTGTATCACACCACAGGTATGCAACACATGCAAGAGACTCATACTATATAAGAAATACTTTGGTGGGATGCAGCACTGCTTTTGCAGTGTTTTGTAC
Organism: Parotia lawesii; assembly: GCA_003713295.1. Lineage (NCBI taxonomy): Eukaryota > Metazoa > Chordata > Aves > Passeriformes > Paradisaeidae > Parotia > Parotia lawesii. The sequence continues at coordinate 4,309,709 of RAHM01000039.1, forward strand.
CCATCAAGCTGGAGTGAAAAAATAATGATAATAAAAGATAAAAAATACACCAAAAATAATTGTCTTACTGTCACAGAAATGATGGATGAGGCCAGAAGACCCAGCGCTGTAGAGTTCATACATGGTAGACAGCATCTAATTTTCTGTGGAAGAAAAAAATCACTTTCCTTGCTAGAGAAAGCCTTGAAGAGTGTCATTGCAAACTACTTCTCATCCCTTGTCCTAAGACTAAACACCACTCCCTGGAAYCAATGCACTCAGCAATGTATATTTAGCTAAGGGTATGTCTTTAATGGTAAATGAGAAAGGGTGAAAGATTTTGGTCTGTTTTACAGTGCTAAGTCTATTTTACAAGATGCCAGAGCCTGTTCTCATTCCCAGAAGGCAAGGGGCAAAGTCTACCATGTGTCCCTTTCACTGAGCAGGAAATCACMTCCACAGGGTCTACTGGGAGCAGCCTATAGCTACTGCTTTTCCATGAACTGTGTCAAAGATCATCTGGAGACCATAGCTAGCCCAAGCACGATGAATGTGCACAGACAGAGCCACTTGACTCTAAGAACCAATGCTTAGAGCCAACAAGCAGAAGAAGGGCTGTTTATTAATAACATAGATTTCTTTGCATTATAAGGTTTCATGAAAAATGAACCACACATTTATTACTTACTCAATTTTTTATTCTAGCCTGTTTTTCTATAGATATTTTTTACCCTAGACTCAGAGATGGTCTCTCAAATGAAATATCAGAGATGCACTGTCATTTCTGTGTTCTGTGACTCAATGCTTCTTTCGTATGATATTATAAATTACACTACATTTGCTTTTTGTCATCTTGTGTTATAAATTGATTTCAGATTTTTGCCTGACATTACTCCCTGATCTATTTAACTTTCGCGTTTTATCCCTCCTGTTGATTGCAAAGTAAGAGTTTCAGACCTTCATTTTTCCCTACATGTGGTGGCTTTTTTTCTTTCAAAATATCATTTTGGTTTGTACGTCCATTTACTCAACTTTTCTAGCTTGACTTTTGTTATATTTATGTCCTTGGTAGGGTTTGAAATGTCCTTTGAATAAGTGCAATCTGCAAATACTATTAACATAACGGTTGTTCCCTTCTAAGTGGTCTAATGAAGTTGTTAAATAAGGGCAGTTGTGACACAGTTGGCAAGTTCTCCAGAGGTCCTGACCCAAAGCACATCATCTCGAGCCACACAGTTTATAAGATGTATTCATTAAGAATGACTAAACTTGGAAAGTTTTATTTTGTGTTGTTTTGGGCATTACCATTTCTTTTAATAAAATTCTATGGCATACCTTCACTTGAAAGTCTGAAAATATAAAAATCATATTAAATTGCACTGAACTTTCTTTTTAATAAATGGAGTAAAAGAAGAGCAGGAAAGTGAGAGATTTATGAAATTCCCAGAATTAGAAGAAACTAAGTTCATCATTACAGCATTGAAAGCTTCCCCTGAAATTTATTCCCCTGAAATTTATATAAAAAACCAGGAAGACTCATAAAGTTATTTGGTTGTCTTTTCCTTTCTTGGCTGACATTTTAGATTTCAAAATTGGAGTCCAAAGTTCAATCCAAACAGCTACTTTATTCCTATCATCCTTTGATCATATGTATTTTCTGAATAAAATTCTAACAAGCATGTGCAGAAATGCCTTTGTCTTGGAAGCACTCAGAGACTTTTAGTTCTTTTTTTGTACCTGACATATCCACAAATAATCTCTGCTTCCTGGTCTCATTTCACAGATGCTTTCACAGAATATCTACTGGATTTAAGCCAGCACAGGCCTCAGCCCTGCTCCTCTTTGATTGCTCAGTGATTAAGTAATCCATTTAGGGTATAGGAAACCAAGACTCAATTTCGTTCTTTGCCTCACCATTTCCGACGGGAATGCACTAAGGACATGTTCTGCAATGGTGTAATTTCAGTCCACCCTGCTTGATCAGTTCCGCTGTGCTTCGTCTGGGTAAATATTCATTAGGCTGGAGAGAGAGGCATGCAAAAGCCAGAAAAGATTTTGGCCCTTGGATAATAGACTGAAAACACAGTCTTGGGATCCCTGAAGAMGGGATTTACAGAATGTGGTACCTCAGAGTGGAGGTCCAAAATAATGCTACTTAGGTGAGATGCTACTAATAGCTTACCAAAGAGAAATCCTACAGAGGTCTTACCTTCCATAGGGCACCTGTGTCTCATACATAGTCTTAGAAACCATCACCAAAGCAATAACAATCATTCCTTTAAAGAATCGACTACAGAGTAAGATCTAGGGACCACTGATTCACTGGTGTGGTGTTTATTTGCGTCCTTAATAATACTTAACATTTCCAGCACTTTACCTACCTCAGTTACGAAAGAAAGGTTTTGTTGAGGGGGTGTGTGTGGAAATCCAAACACTAAAATCTGTACTGTCACAAGGTGGTGCTGTTGGATAAGAAAAAAATCTAGAGCGCTCGCACAGGGTGAGAAAGATTTTTACGGTGAGTTAAATAAAATTAAAAGAACGACAGCTTCATTCACCTCTGTCATGTCCAATCTTTCATTTCTTCTTTTGACACAAAGATTTTAAATTAGGCAGAATCATTATTCCTGGTGGTTTGTGTTCTCGATAACTCAAACAGTAGACGCAGATCTTCAACATGAATTTCATGYCTCTGAAGACTGACAGCTAATGAGGCTATTATTTTCATTTTTTAAATTGGCCAAATGTGAGACATAAAATTGGTAGTTTCACATCTCTTAGTGTCACCTTTCAGTGCAAATTTTATTCTTCATCTTTTAAAACCTTTTATAATATAAGGTGAATGCCTAAATCATCAGATGATTCAATATGATATTTTCTATTGCAACAAGTATTTTGCTGAGCCAATAACCTTGTTTACTAGATATAAATGGCATGTTTTGAGAAAAAAAAGGAATACCAGCTCAAATTGCTTTGGCTGATGTAACATCTTGACATTGAACAGCACATTCAGAACCTTGCTATCATCTAATTTACAATCCTTCTTCAGAAACGTCCTTTTTTCTAAAAGATGTTCAGTGCAGTAGCTGCAAACAAAGTCTTCAGTTTCGCAATCATCTGTGCTTATCATAGTTCAAGCTAAAGGTGCTGAAAATTTCAGCAGAGAACCATGAGATCTTTCAGTATCTGTGGAAGAGTGTGGAGATGTCCGTTTAAAAAATTACTRAATAGACTAATTATATCTTGTCTGATTGATAAAGTGGCAGCTAATGACATATTTTGGGTTTGAGGTGTTGTGCTGAATTTATTTTTTAATTAAAGAAGTCATCATTGTGTTAACTCTTTTATCAGGCTTAGTGATTTTGAACTKCTGTTGCTCCCACTAGGATTACATTATAGCACTGTATGTGAGGTCAGAAAATATGTCAGAGCTTTAGCAGGGATTTTSAATGACAAAATGAAAGTTTTTGAATTGTACTTTGCTTCAAAGAAAGGGTCTCAGCAGTTGCATTCTTTGTGGCATTGGTAGGCAGATATATCATTAGCATCTTTAACTTACAAGAATAGGAAGCCTGAGGGTCCAAATTTTACCCCTTTGCAGTAAAAAGATGAGGCACTCAGATTGTGCCTGTGGCCAACTGCTGTTTTCAATATAAGGGGCAGAGTAAGCTCACAGTGTATTTCCACTTTTCACCTTAGCACCCCATGTGTAGTTTTTTTGGGGGGGTTTATTGGGGTTTTTCAATTTTTATCTTACTTTGGATTCAAATCTTGAGTGAGATCCTGACTATCCTTAACTCCCATTGAGACTAGCAGAATTTGTAAATGTAAATTATGTTGTCAGCACATTTTTAAATGCAGAGTATGTTATCGGGACCACTTGGGATCTGGTTCAAAGCCTTGATGTGTTTGATTTATTTTAGATGTGTTTGATTTGTATTTTATTGAAAGAAGCCCCTTCAAAGGTAATGGATAACATGCTTCAAAGACAAAATGCACTTGTGATCTCCCAGAACCAGCATGGTCGACTGGGTAAGTATTAACCTGGGAAAACAAGGTTGGGATTTCTGAATATTTCCTTCCTCATTCATTACCCTGCTGAATTGCCTGCAGCAAGTGGTTCCCTTACTGTGGCTTTAGTGGTTTGTTTGTTTGTTTGTTTCTGTCTGTAAATAGAGATGATTGATGAAAAGCTGATGTCAAAGTTTGGCATTGTTACCACGCTCAGAAGGAAGTAGTACTTCTTTCCATTAGGGTAAAGGAACATGAAGACAAGCCTGAAATAGGCATGGAAACTCTTCATGTTCTGTATTTCTTTACACACATTTGTATCCAAATATAGCAGTGTCTCGTCTCTTTCTTCTTTCTGTGTAACTTCTGTGTTCTTCTTGTGTATTTACTAAGTATTTCTAAGCTGTTGTGTATGGAAACATTTTCCCAAGAAGGCTAAAGAGAGCAGTAAGTCCAGATACAACACAGAAATATACGTTTCTCTCTGTACACATATTTTTTGTTCCTCATCCATTATTCAATCTGCCGTAGGAAAAGTCTGTACGTGTGACATGAGACTAACAAAAATATTGCAGTCGTCAGTATGTTCAGTTCCTAGTATCTTATTGTTTGGCCTCTAAATCTGTGTGAGTTGTTTTCTTCCTGCTGTGGTAAACAGTCTCGTTTTCTTACCATTCTCTTAAACATTGTAGTCGTGGAGAAGAGCTGCCTCTCTAGGGAATGTGCATACTACAGTTTGCACCTCGAGTCTCAGAGTAAACATAAACATTTATGCTGTTATGTCAGTAATATAACCTCCCCACTCCAGCTGAGTATTCCCCTGATTATGCAGCCACATTAGCCCTCTCAGCCACAGCACCACAYTGGGAGCTAGCAAGATCATGTTCAGCTGCTTTTAACTTGAAGGAACAGATTGTTAGAAAGCAACATGTCCTCAGCTTCGTTGATTTAGAGCCTGGGTAAACCTCTGCGAAGTGAGAGTTTGGGGACTTCAGTGAGATCAAATGCAGCCATATTCTTGCCTAAATAGGAAATATTTAATGCAGTGTTACAGTTTAGCTCGCCTACTTAGCATCATTTTGGGATGCTCACGTCTCCTACCACACTAGGCAGCTGATATTGTCACTGAAGTGAGCAGAAAGGAATTGATAATTAAGCAGATAATGGGTACTAGAAATTCACTAAAGAATAGGGGTGATATTTCCATGTCTGTCTTTTTTCTATGCTTCATTTTCTTTTTGCTCTGTTGTCTTGATGCAGCCCTGCAACCGAAAAACTTGATCGTAGAGCTTTAGTTTTATTAGAAGATGGAGGGCCAGGTTTTTGTGATGCTGTTCCCACACCAAGTGCAAACTAGCCCCAAAGCTGCTGTAAACAGCCTGGCAAGTCCATTGCAGTGCAGAGGTGATCCAAAACTAAAAGTGAGCAGGGATTTTTCTCTCTCTTCCCGTGCCTGAAGCTGGGAAATACTGCCATTACTCTAAGAAAACACAAATGGCCAGTGTGTTGTTTTGCCAGGAGTATTTTACTTTGCAAGGGGAGAGAAGAGTGTTCAAAGTCACTTCCTTTTTATAGTTTGATGAAATGAAAACTAAAGGTGTTTAGGTTTCTACAGGGGTCCTAAAAAATTAAAAAATAGCAACATCAAAACAGAATTGATAATTTAAGTCCTTGCTAGTGGGAAATTCTGCTGCTAGTGTAAGCCAAAGGGGCATCATGATGCTCTGATTCAACACAGAGCCTTATGCCACCCTCTCAAACTGGTTGATATCCCAGCTGATATCCCTGTATCAGCTGATGCCCAGTATCTCACCTCCATTTTTCAGTTTTATGCAGAATCGTGACAGAACAAAAAGAAAAACACCTAGGTATTTATACTGTAGTATATTTATCTGAACTCTGCCTTCTTTCAGCCACAAATCTAAAAATAATGCTCCATATGCTGCTTCATGAAGGTAATCTCTAAACTCCCTAGCCTGTCAAGGTCCTAATTTTTTCCTATTATTTATCCATCTCCCTAACTTCTGCTATCTAAGGGCTTGGGCACCCACATCATAAATGGTTTCAGGGACTGATCCAGCTAAGGACTAACAATTGTTTTATTTTCTTTCTTTTTTTTTTTTTAAATTTATTTTACTCTGTGAATTTTCATCCTTTTAGCTCCCACAATGTTTCAATACATGATTACACAAGACATAGTGCCAGTGCAAGGCAGGAGAGTGCACAGCTGGGGATGGAAAAGGCAGCTGAGATCACAGCAGTCTCAATTTAGATTTGTTGAAATGATTATGGATATGCACCTTTCATTTCCTGAATTTTAGCTGCTGCTGAGAAAAGTGATCCCTGGGGACAAAAATATTTTTAACCAGACCAGTTGATCATGCAGCTATAGGAATTTCATGCACTTGGCATTTAGAAGGTGATAGAAGCTGGAGGCAAGCAACTGAGGGAATGAGGGATATATCTTTAGTGACAGTGACAGTTTATTTCATCCTAAAGTGATACTGAAACTTTGTGCGTTTTAATTGAAATGTATTTTAATTTTTAAAAATCTATTTAATTTCTCAATGAGTTTAACAGAGCTACAGTTGTGTTCCTTATGTTGTGTCCTATGTGTTTAGGACTTTTCCAGAGTAGTTTCAACCTGACCATTCTTCACAACCTCTCCCCTTCTTCAGTCTCTCTTCTTCGCCTTCTTAGCTCCTCCAGATGCACAGAATGTAAGAAATGATGTAGGACAACAGAGAATGGGTTTCTGTGTTGTCATTATCTACTGATTTGCAAGATTTCAAGGTGGTTGGTCTTCAGAGAAAAACAATTCTGATAGTCTCTAATCATATTAGTTGCCTTTGAATACTATTCAAACATGTATACAACATCTTGCAATAAATTGGAGATGACACACAGTGAAAACCAAATATGTGTGAAACTTGGTACTCAGGGCTATGTCATTATTCTTGATAAGAGTCTATCTGACTATCTGCAAACCCCAAAGAATATAGCTCCACACTTTATTAATTATCCATGTAAAAAGGTGGCTTGCTGTTTTCTAAGATATTACACACCACTAAAAATATTGCTCTTTCTGARTCATGCCTAGGACATTACTGTAACATGGTTGCAAACTAGATTTATTCTGCATCCTTCAGGCTGAGCTCCTAAATTATGTATTGTGAACAAATCAGAAAAACATGGGAATTTTTCCTTAAAGAAAATTTTTCAGTTGTTTTCATTTCTTGGTTTAATGGAATAAAATATGATTATATCTAAAGTCCTCCATCTCGCAATTTTATGAAATAGGTAATTATAAAATTCATTTTAACACAAGTGGAAATAGAAAAGTGGGGAAAAAAAAAAACTTAACTAAGACTGAAAAAGGAATCAAAGTATTTAATATGAACCCTGATACTAAGTCATAAACCTCTTCCTATTTAAAAATTAACAATTTTTGATAAAATGGATGAATGTAAAGTCGGAATAAAAGTGATTTTTTTTTTTTCCCCAGAAACTAAAAGGTTGTTGTACATATAGTACAAATGGAATTCTACCATATTTTTTAAACCCTAACTAGGCACTTTAATACACTTTTTCCCTTAGTTCAATATCAGRTTTTGCATTCGTTGATGAAGCTTTTACTTTTTGAGTAAATTTCTAATTAATTTTGTCTATTATTAAAACGTTTATGGTTTAATTAAATTACCTTATTGACTAGGATAGAATAGTCTTCGAATAYATAGCTTCTCATAACTTACTTAAATCTTTCATGGTTCACTTGACTTGGTATTTTTATTCAGTTACAAAAAAATGCTGGCCTAYGGCACCTTCAATTTTCATTGACACTCTTAAGTGAAACAAAAACCCAAAACATAAGCCCAGAAGTGTGYCTTTTATTACAATGTCAGCACTGGCATTTCAATAGCTAGCAAAGGTCTCCAGCTGATTAATCAGTGAATAGATTGGTATAGTTTCTCTCTAACCAGGGWATAAAGTCGCCAGTATTTTGCAGCTGTCATGCATACTTGCTTGTTGTGAAAATCAAATATATCTTTTGTGCAAGAGCCCAATATAAAATCTCTTCACAACATGTAATATCTGTGTCCTGGCTTTAGAGATGAAGAACCTGGAGAGCACAGCCAACACATGAATGCTGGAATGCGAATAAAAGGATGTGTGTGTGTAAAACAGCCTCTGTTCTTTCAGACTAGCAATAATAGGTTTTGCTTCCTCGTCCGTGTTTCACCTTCGAAGAGCCAAAATAATTAGTTGTTATTTTAAGAATGGTGCATCAGAGATCACTGGGATCCCAGCACTTAAATGTTTGTAAGCAGTACTGAATGCTAAAAAACAAAGAATCTTCTACTATAAACTGGGGAAGTTTTAATCTGTCAGTAAAAGCTCAGTTCAGATTGTTAAAAGCACTGCTGAAGAATTTTGGTTGGAACCAATCACTAGACCTTAGCAGGTCCAGCCCCTGCTCAAAGCTTTTTTCTGAGCTAGAGCAGTTTGCCCAGGGTTTTCCACAGCTTCTCTGGGCACAGCTGGGACACAAAACCCAGCTGTTTACTCAGGAGCAGAAGGTCATATAGAGGCACAAGTGTCTTCTTGGCAGGTGTTTGGAAGTTCCTTAAGGGATCTTTCGGTTAGCACATGTTTGCTATAATCTTATAATCTTTGTCTGCCCAGAGAAGCCACAGCTGTCTTGGAGGTGCTCCAAGGCATAACCTTCACCGCTGATGCTGGTGTGTGCTGGAGGCCWTGGACAGGTTCAGTCCACTTCTAGTGCTCTGCATGGGTCTGTTCTTGTGGCTCAGTAGCACATCACATTGTGGCAACACATTACACCTCAACGCATACTTCAGTTTTCTTTAGTTCAGTTTCTTTATTTTCACTTTTTTTAATAACTACTTCTCACGCCACACTGACAAGTGCATCATAGAAGACATTCACATAAATTTGCACATAGAGGTGTTTCCCAACACTCCTGCAGCCTCAGGCAAGAAAGTCCCAGGAAGTCCACTTTGGCTGAGGAGATTGCTATCCCTGGAGGTACCTGAATCAGCCAGGGCAAGGTATCATTTTTCCTAGCACAACACTACTGTTGTATGCTGACATGACCATCTTCAAGCCCTTTTTTCATGCTTTTGCCTGCCACTCTCCATGATAATGCCTTGCTCCTGTCTTTGTGTCCTTCCTGTGCTAGATTGCTAGGACTTCCTGTCAGTTAAGTAGGAAACCCATCATAAATCTACTGGCCCTCCAAGACTTTCTGCTGAGTAGAGGTTGTTTGTACCCCTGCCAAGGTTCACAGCCCTGGCGAGACTGTCTCATACTTCTTTCTCCCTTGCTATGCTCCAAAGGTGTCCTTTTGCATGACTGCAACCTGCCATAGTCACATGGAACTTTTTGGAACTCACTGGGTTTCAAAGTATAGTCTCCTTAAAACTTACTCTTAAAAAATATCCTAACAGATACAAATCAGACCCTTCCTACAGAAAATGTACATCAGCTATGTAGATGTTTTAATTTTCTTTTAATCAATTTGCTTAGGTATTTTGTTTGCTTTTTTAAAAATGCCAGTCTTTTACCTTCTTTTATCCAGCAGGTAACCTAGGCTAGCTATTTTATACATTATACAATGATTTTTTTTTCTTAATCTGCACCTGCTTTAACAAAAAACCCAAAAAATTGAATATACTTTTCCCTGACCTGTATTGAAATACCTCAGTTACATATGCAAACCCCAYTGAATTCTGAGCAACAGCAGCTGAGCAAATAATTTGAAATAAATGCCTGCCTTAATTAATCTTTTCCATTTTCAAAATGTCTATAGGCAAATCATAATTTCTTCATATTAATTCAGTATTCAGATTTGCTCAACAGTTTTTCACGTAATTGATTGAATAAGTAACTGAGAACAGTTCAAAGTACCTGTATGTTGTTCAGTATTCTGCTTGGCTGGCAATTAAAAAGCTGTTTCTGATCTTTAACTTGTCTATAGTTTCTTCTTATCAAACATCTCTTTGTGGCCTCTATATCAAAATAYCTGAAGACCTTGCAAACTTAAATGTGCTTACTCTTATAGCTTACGAATTCAGGATTTTTTTCTTTTTTCTCTGTTTTATGGATGCATATATAAAGACAGGTTCTTTAAAGGTGCTTAGGCATAGTTCCACTAGAGAAGAAACATCTCATCTGCTGCCAGCTTACTTCCTGGAAAATTCAGCAGCCAATAAATGTTTTGGCTCCCAATGAGGTATAAAGAAGAGCCAAGTGCCTAAGGAATGGATTTTTCAGAAACCTGCAAGCTAAGCAGAGTCTATGTCAGTTAGATATGAGACAAATCCATACCGAAGGCCATAAATAAAAGCTGTGACTTACAATCCTTCCATTCCAGTCATCCAGAAAGCAATTGATCCAACAAGCTTAGGTTTGAGGAACTAATGCTGTTGAAAAAATGAGGGCACATCAATCTCTAGTAAGTACTAGAGAAGCATAAAATGCCCACCTTCCCCTTGGGGATCAGTGGCAAGCTACTCATTGTTTCCAGATAGAAAATGCCTTCTGTTTCATCTAGGGACATCAGAGCCCTGGAGACATCAGTACCTTAATGTCCCTGAYAAACTTCACTCAGGACTTCACCTCCCATGGCACCAGGAGCTCATGATAGCCCTGAGTCAGGCATTCAGGCCCTGCATGAGCTGTGTTGCAGGTGTACTTAGTTCCAGCCCCGCCTTTGCCTTCATCTGCTCTTTTTTCTCACTCCCTTGGTCCTTGTGCATCCTGTGCTGCGTTGTGTGCTGTGCCAGAGATTGTACCAGAGCCTGGCACTGCCTGTTGTGCTCAGACCATGTGGGACTGTGCCCTATTGGTCAGGGCACGTTGAGGCCACCCTCAGCTGCCAGCTTGTGCCCTTGGCCAAGCATGAGAAAATAACAACAAAGCTGCAATCTACAGCTCTGTGATAGAACTGATGTGTGCAAAGCCTTTGACTGGACAGAAAAGCACACCAGCATATCCTTCTCCCTTTCCTTCCTCTTCCAGCTCGCTGTGTTCTTTGACTGTCAATGTTGTCATCATATTAAAAAAGTTTCAAAAGCAACCAGTTTTCTAGAACAGCTTTCCCCAGACTAGGAAGAACAAAATCACACCTAGTTCTCCCTAAGATGAACCCATGAACCAAACTGAGAGTTCTAATTAGATGAACTGGACTGGAAAATTAGATTGTCTACCATTGCCTACCAGCCACATTCTGGTTGTTTTCACCTAAACTGTTGATTAGATATTTAATCTTTATTCATTAATAATTAGATAATTATAAATTATCAATATCATAAAATGGAGTTTGGAGTTCTGAAAATATTCAGGAATGCAGCTAGGTCTGTGTGTATAGTTTGTACAAAAGAAGTCTGGAGATAAGAGATAACGGAGAGATTGCTCTTAGATGGGATTCATCCTGTTGATCTCAAGCACAGGATTCAAGGGCAGCTTAAGAAACTAAAGTTTTAATGTTGATGTTTAGATATCTCCTTGTAATTTTAAATGTTTACTTAACCTAATTGTCCAAAACTTATTCAAACTGATGTAAGTCTTCATGTGTTTGGAAGGAGGGTGTTACTTTGTAGTTATTTCTTTGTTTTGGGTGGGGTTTTTTTGTCTTTATGATATAAAAATAGGCAAAGAGGAGCCAGAATTTTCATACTCCATACAGGTGGCATGTACGATTTTACTAACACTTTTACGTTCGTAGCTTGACAGCAAAAGAAATTCAGAAAAGAAATGTTATCTCTGTTAGCTTTTTTATTGTTTTATTTTGGGCTGTGGAGATAATTGTACATATWTGTTGTTCTCCTTATGTTTAGTGAGACCTGATAAATGCAAGCTGGAAAGACTCCCTTTATGTTCACAACTTTATCTTGATGAGCTAAAATGAGCAAATGTATAGATACTATCAAAGAACTACCTTGTTTATATTCCTATTGATAATTCCATACCTTTTCAAATAAATATCTTTTACAGCCACAACAAACAAAGCTGGAAATCTTAAAGTTATTCAATAAAGAAAATAAAAATAATTTAATTTCAGTGACGATAGGGATGGATTGATAACTCAGTAGATAAATTGCAGTGACTCCAAATAAAATATCATCCTATGAATAAAACACAATCYTTTAGAATACACCAAATCAATAGATGCTGTATTTCTTAGCCAAAGGTTGAGTCTCAAGAATATATAATTTATTGAAAAAATTGCTTTTGAAACAATCTTTGACATAGAACAAGAATAAAAATGTGGGAAACATTTCACTATCAAATATAAGCCTGTGCAATTACATAGAAGCAYAGGCTCAAATTCTCACGTGAGATTCCAGTGAATTGCCTAATTAAGTATTTTACAGGGCATATGAAAGAAAGAAAAAGAAGCCTTAAATAAATCATGATGTTTGGATAAGTGCTTTAAAAACGCTAAGGTTCTAGCACTTTATCTGCCTGTGGTGATTTTATCCTGTGGTTCTAAATTTGTACTTCAGAGACATTATTGTCTTTCAACTGATTAACTTTTCTTTCCTGAAAATATTGAGATATTTCTTTGATTAAGTTTTGCATAGTTCTCTGTTGTTCTTGTTCTGTTGCTCAAAAATGAAGACTATAGTAAGTCACTCTAAAGAATCAACAGAAATTTCCCTGTAGTAATTTATTTTCATGGRTGTTCTGAGTCTTGTAAATTTTACACTGTGAATTCTTTCTCATCAGCAAATCTGGAGGGAAAAAACTGAAYAAGCCTTTGGTACAAGTAGCTGTTGCAAATCAGAGTCCTCAGCAGAACTTTTCCCTTGTTTCTTACGTTTCATTTCAAGGCTTGGGGTGGCTGTATAAACAGCTGATTTTTGAAGATTATTCCCTCAGGAATCCAATTCTTCATATCCATCATGAAGGAAACCTGAAATTAATGATTACTATGATTTTATAATTTTATTAGTAGCATTAATTAATCTATATGTGAATTTCTTTCTTTACACCGATATCTCCATCAGAAAAGTTGTTCTTTCATTACCTCATAAACATATTGTGAAGTAAGTAGATGAAGACAGTGCAGTGCTTGCTAMAATGGCACCTATATAAAAGTCTGACAGAAAAAAAGAGAGATATTGAGTAGCCATAATCTTGAGAATTTTTGAAATTTAAGTTTCTAGCACTATTTATAGAGATTACAATGTTTTAAAGTTTAATACTAATCATGTCTGCTGAAAAAACAAAGGAAGAAAATGAAAAAAGCAAGAAAGCTCTTAAAATTACACAGCTGCAAAACCTACCTGCTAGATATAAATTATCAGCTCTGCCTACAATTAATGTTTTTTTTAGATCTGAGAGTTTTTCAGTACTATTAGAGAACGATTGGTAATTATGAAAAGAAAATATTTRCTTTAAAATGTATGCTTGTTTGTTTCCTTGTTTGTTTGTTTTCTAAATCCTGTATTTGTTTCTGTCTGCTCTAGTGATATGGAGCATATATGGACGGTTTTGGGGCGGGCTGGATGGCTACRCGTTACCTTAAACACCTTATTTCAAATTCTCTGAGACATCTCACATCCAGGAGCTTCACTTTAAAGAGCTAAATATTGTGMTGAACCTATGAGAGACTCACACTGCCCTTGGCTGGCACCTTAAACCTGGCTGAGATACTTCTCAAGTAGTCATTTAAGTAACTGAGCTGAGCTCCTCCATCCTCTTACAAAGACTGTAAAAATATTTGAATCACGGGGCATGAGAACCTCCTCTATTTTTAGAATCAAAAGGAGATATTGTTTCCAAAATGTTCAAAATGCTTAAGAAAATCTTGAACTTTGAGAATAATAACAAATAGACACAACAAAATTCATTTCTTTTCTTGTAACAAAATGTCTGAAGAATGTATGTGGGCCCACACCTGCTTGATCCTATAGCCTTCACCTAAGAAGTTGCGGAATAACGTACTTATTCTAGCTGAGGTCCAAAGGATGTCATGAATAGAGAATTCACTATTATCTTTATCACATAATCCATGGTGTGGCATCATCTAAGTTTGCATAATGAATTTTTCAGGTGACAGTGGGAATTTTTAAAGCATTCTGTAAGCAGTGGAAGATGCCACCAAAASGATATTCCAGACCATATGGTGTCATGCTCGGCATTGAAAGGCGGGGAAGAAGGAAGGAGGGAGTGAGGGGTGCTCAGACTGATGGTGTTTGTCTTCCCAGGTCACCACTACATGTGATGGAGCCCTGCCTTCCTGGAGATGGCTGAACACCTGCCTGCCCGTGGGAAGTGGTGAGTGAATTCCTGGTTCTGCTTTGCTTACATGGGTGGCTTCTGCTTTACTTATTAAATTGCCTTGACTTTGACCCACAAGTTTTCTCACTTTTGCTCTTCTGATTCTCTCYCCATCACACTGGGGGTGATTCAGTGTGTGGCTGCGTGGTACTTAGGCTTAGTTGTCAGCTGGGATTAAACCRTGACATGCTGAAAGAAGCAGTATAAATGCAGCTCCTACTTCTCAGCCTTCACTGGAGTCCTTGTCTTGCAACATCCATTCTATTATTTGAAAGCTAGTAATAGAAATTGGACAAAACATGCTGRGGATGATCATTTGCTGAATGCCTGCAATGCTCTTTGAAGACAGCAAGCGTCTTGAATACTTTACACTAAATAGGTGAAGGAAAAGTCCTACTCTGTACTTCAGTAGCAAATGCTGTGGAGTGAGACTTTCAAGAGGATCCTGCAACACAGTGGGAAGGTGTATTTGGCAGCACGATTTAAAAGTATATTCTTCCTCAGACCCCTGACCAGCTCTTCGTTCAGATAAAAAGGGAATTTGTATTCTTACTGATAATCCTGACAGCACTTGGTGCTGCAACATTGTCAGATCTTGTAGTCTTGCTCCATATCTGTTGATACACCATATATTTTATAAAGATTCACACGACTATCTGATGCTCTGTTTCCATGAATTGAAAAGCTATTATTGTTCCAGCTGTCAATCTGATTCCATTTTCTAAAACAGCAGCAAACAAACACTACAAAACAAAAAAGCYGATCCAAGCCATTTATCAATTCTGAAATTAGGGAAAAATAGTTACACGAAATTGTATTTTTAAAAATCTCTGATTTTTAGGGCAGTGTAGTTCTTCAAACTTGCTGTCTGTTTTGGGTTAATCTCAATGGGCAGTTAAGCACCACACAGCCTGTTGCTCACTTTCCCCTCATGACCCTGGTGGAACAGGGGAAGAGGAAAGGAAGAGTAAAAGCAAGAAACTGGGAAGTCAAGGGAAAAAAAMCAAAGTTTAAGAAGTGAATGGTAAGTGGAAGAAAAGAGAAATAAACAGAAATAAGTGATGCAAAACCAATCATTCACCACTTCCCACAAGCGGACGGATGCCAATCCTGTTCCCTAGCAAAAGATGATTAACCCTCAAAGCCCCTTTTTTTTCCCTTTTATTGCCAAGCATGACATTATATGGTATGGAACATCTCTTTGGCCAGTTCAGGTCCCCTGCCAGGTTGTGACTCCTCCCGATGGATTATGCATCCCCTGGGGGACAGAGTGAGAAAGCAGAAAAGGCCTTKATGCTGTGCACTGGTCAGCAAACACTAGAACATTATTGTGTTATCAGGACTATGTTGGTCTCAGATCCAAAACATAGAACCATATGAGATGTATGGAGAAAACGAACCCTATCCTAGCAAGGCCAGTACACTGGCATAGTTCTTTATGGATTTTGCTAAGTGGATTTGCCAGTATCATGACTGGAAATTTCTAAGTCAGTCAAAGGTATAAGGCTCCAAATTTGTTACTTTCTGTTTAAACCTGTGTACCTGACTTTCTGAGGCTTTTTATAATTTTCAGCCAACCTACYATGGCTTAAACACGCTGTTATTTAAGTAAAACCTTGAGTCATCTTAACAAACCTTCAAATTACACTTTCAAAAATAGCTAACTTGGAACAGGGGGAAACAGAGTGGGAACACATATACTAACACAATCTATTATTTTTCCTCTGTAGACAAAGGTGAATGACTTAGGATTGATTTAGAGGACCTAGAACCAAGAGACATAATTTTCTCTTCGTTCTCAGTGTAGAAGATGGAGACATGTAGACGGACCATCAGTTATGAAGAGCACCTCAGTTAGAAACCTAAAGTTGTGCACTTAATTTAATCATTATAATTGAAATTGCAAGTTTAAATACCTCTAAATTTCTTATTGATTCATTTTTTTTCTCTCTACATGAATTAGAGTTTCAGACTTTTGTCTATTATTTTCTTCTGATATGCTTTCAGAAACAGTACTGTAGTGGGCTATAATATAGTATGCTTTGACACTACACTTGCCCAGCAAACTTTTTTTTGGAGGCAACTTATGCTGTCTGCATCTGAAACCATTTAAAGTGTCTATATTGTGCTCTCAGACTGGCATGACAACAACAAAAGTAAAAATTATGGAAGGCAGTGGTGACTCAGACTTGTTTCAAAATGCTGAATTTAGCTAATGGGGTCACTTTAAATAATAACTCATCTGACTAGTTCATCTTCTATGCAACAATCTGAAAAACTTTACAAGAAATTATCCACATTTAAATGAAATATGATCCATTTCTACATCAAAACCCATGCCCAGGCTTGATCCTGTTGCTGCACAGTAACATAAATGGAGCAGACACAGCATAAAAAGAAATTGGGCTTTTTCACTTACTTCAGTTGAAACACAATGGCAATTTTTCCACTGCATGTAAAACTCTTTAATTCAGTATATGTAATTCTGTCTGGAAAATTACAGAAGGAACAATTATTTGTCTTAGAAATGATTCAATAAAATTATTAGATGTCTTAGGAATATTGTCAATTATATGGAGTTACCTAAATACATGTGATTCATTTGAATGTTCTGTCTATGTATGTTTTGGAGTCTAGTAATGAACAAAGATTTAGTTTCTAACTCCTCTTTGGTCAGTTTATCGTATGAGAGCATTTACTCTGAATAAGGTGAAGTAGGGGTTCAAAACAAAGACTAAAACCAAAGTTATCTTCTGTGATAGCCCAGTGACTGAATAATCACTGTGGTCTCATTTGGGGGAGGGGAAGAAAGATTTTATTTCAAAATTCTCTTGATAATTTAAGGGTTACTGCACTAATATTTTCTTCCTCCTTCTGTTCCACCTAATTGCTAATATAACTATATATATCTTCTTCATATCCCCTGTTTTTTTTCACAGAAACACAGAATTCCTGAGGTTGGAAGGGAGAGGTCTGGAGATCATCTAGTCCTCCTGTGGCAGTATGCAACAGCTTTGTGAAAAAAAATAGAAACAGTTAAATAAAACAATCAATCATATTTTTCTTGTAAGAATTTATCTTCAGGTTCACGATCAATAAAATAAAATTGAAATCTAAGAGATGAGTTGAGAGATTAATGATGCATTATTTTTTAAACGTACTTTTGCCTTCTGTGAGCACATGAAATTGAAGAACTGTCCCTTCTGTTACCACTTCCCATCTTATGTGCATATCCTTGGTGCATAGTAGTGAAATATCAAAGTTTGTTTTAGTTTAGCTAACCTGGTTTCTGGAATACACATTATTCCTGGCAGCATGTTTATTTAATCCAGTTTCTAGCTGTAAACCATGCTGCAGTAGTTTTACTGTGCACTGCATAATTCAGAAAGGCATAGCCAGAGAGGTCAGGAGACCAAAGCATGGGGAGAAGTCATCTCTTCCTTCCAGATTACATTAATATCATCTGTTCATTCTTCATAGGGCATTGTCCTGATTTTTCCTTGGACAAGTTTTTTTGGGCTCTGCTCTGTGTGTTTCTGTAGAGCTGCTTTTGATTTACCCCAGAGCTCTTGAAGAAGGGTAAGGTTACATAGTTCTCATGAGACATCTAGTCAAAAGACGTAATTATAAAGACAAATTGTTACACTATTTTATAGTTGTTACTATGTCACCAGACAAGCGCTTTGAGTCRACTCAGCCAGCACTACTGTGAGAGGAAGAAAATCTCTGTATCTTGATTCAGCTTTACTTGAAAAGGAAATAAAATTGCTGCATAAATCTCCCATTTCCAAAACCAGAATTGCAGGAATGGAATCTACAAATCTATTGTCAGAGCTCACTAGCAAATTACTGGGAATGACCATGTTTACTTTCTCCAGGAGATGTCACTCAAGACACTGGTAAATGTATATTTCAGAAGTTTGCAGTAGGAACACAGTCAGAATGAACTATGGCATAAAGATCTGTTCAGTCCAAAAATACCTTGGCCTATTTCAATATCATTACAGCTATATATACATGTCAGGAGCAAGGAGYACACTTTTCAGCTTTGTTCCTTTGCAAAATACACTCATTTGCATCAGTCTGTTAATGAGTCATCATTTATTTACATCCACAAGAGAATGATGCTACGGAGCAGCCCGAAGACTGAAGAGAGATTTGGGACCAAAAACAATTCATACAGGAGTTATTGCAGCCTGAAGGAAACAGATACTGCTGGTAGTTTAGTACATATGCATTTTACATACCTATTTATTTTCCTGTTGCATTAAAATAAGTAGCCTGTAARTACTGAGTAGTGTTTCATGTTACCAGGCATTCAAATCAGACCAGGAAACCACTTTTAGACAGAAATCAGATTTTTTTKCTTGTGAACACAGAGCAAGGTATGGAAAAAGAGACGGGAAAGGGAAGGAGAAGAAGAAAAAGGAAAAAAAAGGGGGGGGAGAAAAAAGGGGGAATGGGAAAAAAAAAAAAAGGAAGAGAAGGAAAGAGTGAACAGGAGCTATTAAATACCAAAGTACAATAAGACAAAATGGGTGTGGATTTTTTATCTTCTTCTAGCTTTATCAATGCTCTCAGAAAACCTTTGAGCGAGCAGTAGAGACAAACTTGATGATTAGTCACCCAGTCATTATTTAATAGACTAAAAGCACTAGAAAGAAACTGTATGAAGGAACAAAGATGGACTTGTAGTGGGTTGACACTGGCTGGATGCAGGTACCCACCAAAGCCACTCCATCAATCCCCTCCACAACTGGACGTGGAAGAGAAAATAYAACAAAATGTTCATGAACTGAGATAAGAGCAGGGAGAGCTCACTCACCAGTTATTGTCATGGAAAAAACAGACTCAGGTTGGGGAAATTAACTGGATGTACTACCATTCAAGCCAGAGCAGGATAATGAAAAGTAAAACAAATCTTGAAAACACTACCTGCCCACCCCTCCTTTCCTGGGTTCTACATTCTCCCTCATAGACATGCAGGGAGACAGGGAATGAGGGTTGTGGTAACTTCATCACAGGTTATTTCTGCCACTGCTCAGGAAGAGGAGTCCTTCCCCCACTCCCTGATGGGATCCCTCCCATGGGAGATAGCTATCCATTAAATTCCTCAGCATGAGTTCTTTCTACAGGCTACAGTTCTGCATGTACTACTCCAACATGGGTGCCTTTCTATGGGATGCAGTCCTTCAGGAACAAGTTGCCCCAGTGTGGGTCCCCCAATGGGTCACAAGTCCTGCCAGGGAACCTGCTCTAGTGTGGGCTCCTCTCTCCATGAGTCAGCAGGTTCCTCCCAGGACCCTTCTCCAGCACAGGCTTGCCACGGTGTCACAGCCTTCTTTTGGGCATCGACCTGTTTGGGTGTGCATCTCCTCCGTGGGCTGCAGGTGGATCTCTGCACTGCAGTTGACCTCCATGGGCTGCAGGGGAATCCTGACTCACCATGGCCTGCACCACAGGCTGCAGGGGAATCTCTGCTTCCACGTCCGGAGCACCTCCTCCCCCTCCTTCTTCACTGACCTGAGTGTCTACATAGTTCTTCTTTTCTCATATTCTCATGTCTGTCTTCTCTGGTTGCAATTACATCTGCACAATAACTTGTTTTTCTTCTTAAATGCGTTATCACAGAGGCGTTACTACCATCTCTGATTGTCTTGGCCTCGGACAGCAGCAGATCTCTCTTGGATCCAGCTGGCATTGGCTCTGTCAGACATGGGGGAAGCTTCTGGCAGCCTCTCAGAAAACATACCCCTGTAGCCACCCTACTTGCTACCAAAACCTGGCCACACAAACCCAGTACCTTAAATAGCAGGAAGCAAGGACAGCAAGTGCGGAATGAAAGAAGCACAGAGAAGGGGAAAACAGAAATAAGAATTTCTGTGGACATTCTCCAGAGAACAGAGACCGGACCAAGACAAGTGCAGCGGAGATTTTGAATGGCTGTAAGTACAGATGCAGAAGAGGACTAAAGTTCTCAGAAGGAGAAAGGAGATTAATTGAGACCCAGCAAATTAGCAKAAATGAACCAATGAGGAATGGTTAAGATCACATGGAGGAAAGACTACCCCACACTGGTCTTAGAATCTCTGCTAGCTCAAGCGGAAAGAGTCTGGCTTATTGATTTATAAACTACAGGTTAACATCTAAGTCTCTACTTTTTATGACTATCATGTATAGCCCAGAACAAATTATTGTCACACAAAAACAAAGAGCTAAAACTGTACTAGTAAACAGAAGAGTGGCAGGAATCCATTTCCTAGTTCTACAGTTAATTTACCTGGTTTGGCTGTATTCACCATGTTAAAATATCTAAGATTCCAAAACAGTGCACTTGAAACGCTTTTGAAAATTGTGCACTGGCTTAAACATCTCTGGGAGCCTGATACTTGACCCAATTAAAACTTTGGCAAGGATTCTTTTAACTGCCTAGCCATACTGACAAATTGGCTTGCCAGCAATTTTCCCAGTACAGGTATAGTAAATATTTAGCATATTTAGTAAAATAATGGAGTATGGATTCAAACAGTGAGAGTAAGGTCAATGGCTCAAAATTATAAAACTATAAAAGTATAGTTGTATGTTATATCAGAAATAGTGTGGCCAGTAGGATTAGGGCAGTAATACATCCCTTGTAATCCATACTGGTGTGGCTKCACCTCGAATCCTGCATTCAGATTTGGGCCTCTCACTACAAGAGGAACATTGAGGTGATAGAACATGTCCAGAGAAGGGCAACAAAGCTGGTGAAGGGTCTGGAGCACAAGTCTTACGAGCAGCAGCTGAGGGAGATGGGCTTGCTAAGTCTGGAGGAAAGGAGGCTCAAGGGAGACCTTATAATTCTCTACAACTCCCTGAAAGGAGGATGTAGCGGGGTGGGGGTCGGCCTCCTCTCCCAGATGACAAGTGGCAGGACAAGGAAATGACCTAAAGTTGCTCCAAGGCAGGTTATGTTGGGAAAAATTTCTTCACCAAAATGTTTGCTTCGCTTTGGAATAGGCTGCCCAGGGAAGTTGAATCCTCACTGCCCAGATATCTAAATGACATCTAGATGTGGCACTTAGGGACAGCATTCCTTAAGTGGTGGACTTGGCAGTGGTAGAAGATAACAGCTGGACTTGTTGATCTTAAAGGTCTTTTACAACTATAACAATTCTATGATTCTATACAGTTATATGGTTTTTATGTGCCTGGGGTAATTTTAGGTGTCACCACTAAAATATAAAAACAAATTCATAAACAACAAGATTTCCAAAAGGTATTCTGATTCAGCGAGAACTTGTATGCAAAGCCTCTTAGTAGACTTTGCATTCATGGTGAAGTAGAATTACACAAAAAAGATGAAAGACAAAATGGAAATTTAAAGTTTTAATTAAGATGAATACGTGGCTAGCCTTTTTTTTGCAAAAATATACACTTACTTGTTGGGCTATAGCATATGTTAAGATGTCCACACAAAAATATATCCATGCTTGTATCCATATATGTATGTTGAACAGCCCAGGCATGTGATAAATGGTTTTGTATAAATTAAAATATAAAACTATCAGTGGTGTCTAATTTTCCCAAGATGTTGCTGGATGTCTTTTTAAGCATGTTGCATAGCATGATAATGCATGTTTCAGTTCTCCTGGATTATTTTCTGTGAGACATGGTTATAGTAAGAAACAACCAGGCATTCTACAGGAACAAATCCTAGCAAAGCTGAAGTAGTCAGACTCTCTAGAGAAATAATTAGCAGGGATTACAGACCAATCTGGCAAGTTGTAGGTGGGAAGTGAAATTTAAACTTCTGGAACACTTGCGTTGAGAATGGACTGGCTCCAAAAAGCCTGCAAATGAATCTTCTTTATAAAAATTCAATATATGTCTTAAATCTTTAGAAATATTTCGAAAATATTGTTAAAATAGAAATTTTAACTAATATTAAGCAACTTAGAAGAAAGAGAAATAAACACAATACTCTTTTTACTCTTACACAGAAGGACTTGTGTACCCAATATTGAGATTATCACTCCTCACACTGAAAAAAAAATAACCAAAAATACATCACAGAACTTGTCATTTCCTTGAATGTATGATTTGTTTWAATTTATTGTTTATGAATTCTACAGTTTTGTGAAGGGCTTTTTTTCCCCTTTCTTTTTCGAGCCTAAAGAGAAAAAACCCCAGTGTTAGATTCCAGGTAATGTTTGCCCATGTTGTAAATCATTAATATCTGAATGTTTATGAGTGTTAGAGGTTACAGCTCATACTATATTCTAAACTAATCTAAATATTTTCTTTGAGTGTGAGAAAAATGAAAACTATCAGGAGAATCAGTCTTATATAGAGTGCTAATTGCTCATAAAGTAGCACAAACATCACGAGCAGTACAAATGGTCTTTAAGTGCCACAGGCTAGCTCCATTAGATTAATGAGCCAACAGCTCCAACTTTGATGCCTTTTCTAATTATGCATAATTCACCATTTCTTTCAAAAGAAAGACGTCTAATTAATTAGGTACAAAATGTCATCTATAGGTCATTGACAGCGAGGGAGATCACCACTCACTCGGTTTAGTCTTCAGGCAAAATTATTACTCCTCTGGGATTACCACCAAATGTCATTATTGAATCAAAAAGAGTTCTTGCAGTAGGAAGATTATAGAAAAGAGAGGAAAAAAACCCCACAAATCCTTTYCTTTTCACCCTGACTCATACACAGAATTATCTATTTGACCTTAAGTAGGTAAATACAATACTCCTGAGATGCCACAAATTAAAGACTCCCTTTAAATCACATAAAATAAAAGGATATTACAAAGTCAAAAGTGTTCCATGAAGCTTTTAAACAGTGATGCTAACTGCTGAATTACCCCAGCAAAAATACTTAGTTGAAAGTTCCCAATCTCACTCAAACTTTTGACTCCCAAACTGCCATCTTGAAGTTAGAGTTTCCACTTATTTTACAAAATGTGAAACTGCAGCATCCTCTGAAACGTTTGTAAATTTTTGATTTGATTTGGGGCATAATCCAACTCCCACTGATTTCAAGGCCACAGTTCGGAAAAATGCAGGATTTTTTAGTGAATCCATCATTACACAGATGCAAGTCTGTCAGATTACCTTTAACTTGTGGAAAAGTAACCAAAACAGAGTTATTTGAAATAACTGAAAAAGCTGGTTTATTCCAGCTGTTCTGTCTACAAATGAGAAGAAATGCTATCACTTGTAACTTGCAAGGATGTAAAAAATACTATCAGGTGCTCTCCCAGTTTGATTTATTCTCCTTTTTCCAAATGTAAAAGCTTAGATTCTTGATAGAGCAGTCCTAGTTAGACAATCTAAAGGACTTTAAAAGAAATGCCATGGTTGAGCTGACTGGAATACAAAATTTACATTCAGCACTGTAGCGTGAGGTATAAAGATGCTCTTTCATTTTAAACCGGGATAGAAAGTTAAAGTATTTAACTTATTCTTTTTCTGTGAAGGAAATAGTTTATCTTGCTGGGGGATTTTGTTTGGATTAAGTCTTAAATTTTTAGTTTATGTTCAACACTCAATTATACTATATTTAATACGTATTGGAACAATAAAGTTGTAATGGAACTTTGATACTATCCTCCTGGAAATTAAGATAAAATGTTACAGCAAAATATTTTAATTTCCTGGGATGAGCATTTTCTGACAGAAAACAGGTTAATTAGAAAGACATGAAAGAATTCTATTTTTTCTCAACTTATCACCCCAAATATATGATCTACAGTTAGTAGGTGTATAAAGGAAATTGCACTGCTTTTGTTTTGGTTAGGTTTGGTTTGGGGTTTTTTTTTGGTTTTTTTTGGATGTTTTTGTTTTTTTGTTTTTGTGTTTTGTTTTGTTTTTGGTTTTTTTCTTGTTTTAGGGTATTTTWTTTTGGTTCACATTTTACCAAATGGAACAGAATGGGCCAGAGGACAACCTTGTGGATAGTCTTCTAGCTTCTAAACTCAATATGACAGGTTACCATCAAGGAGACCTGCAGTAAATTTTACTCCTGAGTTTGTGGCCTTTTGGGTTCCATTGCCGGGTTTCTGTCTACCCCARAATTCACTTCCGTTCTACTTCGTAGAAAGCTAATACAGAGACCCATATAACCACAGATGTCTTGCCAAACCAACCAAAACCTAACCATTCTACCAGACTGCAACCATGTATGCATATAGAAGAAACCTTGTTCGTGGGACTATGGACAGCTCCAGACAAAGCAAYAACAGCAAAGCAGCCTCAGAGGAAGATGTGGAATTCAGCCCTTCTAGTATTTAGAAATTATAAAGTAATTTGCTGGTTTCTCTTTGGTCTTGAGCAATAAGAGTTTGTCTCAGTGGTAGAAATAAAAGGAAAATTGGGGGAAATTCAGAATGACTGTCATTTAAATTCAACCTTGAACAAATGTAACCTAGACATAAGAGACTGATTTCTGTATACTTAGGTCAGAAATGTTGCAATTCTCTGGGTGGTCCGGGATCTCCCTGTTAATCTGTGCATGGACAATGAGTGTGACACAGGCACTGTCACAACGAAGTATTTGACTAGTGGCTATAAGAGTTCTTCATAAGAATTTTGGGCTGGCCTAGAGATTGTCTCAGGTAGTCCCTGCTGTGTCCAGAGAAATTAATAGACACTGTTTATATTCTTCCATGAGTTGGSTGGAGAATCCATCCATTTCAGAGATATGTCCAGGATGTTTCTGCTATATAACAGGGCAAACTTAGACAGAAGAGTTGTAACTACTCAGTAAAAGCTTTGCTGGAGATGCAAATATGGTCATGTAGTTTTGTACACTAACACTATGTTTTGTACACATAATGTTAGGATGTGTTTTGTGTATTGTTTAAGGTGCTCAACAGTGATGGATTCATACATGCTGTGGAGTACACAGGGCAGATGGGTATCAGGAATTGGCAGGATATTGGTTTTGGACTGTCACCCATTCTGTCTAATGAAACCACTGTGAAGATGCTTGCAACAGAGACTCCTGTCACTGTACAGACTAAAAAGAGATTTCTTTCCTCACAAAGGTGTTACCCTGTGCAAAGATTCCTGTATACTTTTAATGAGCACTTTGTTAGTGCTTGTACAACAAAACTACTCCCACATGCTATTCTTTTACTTATCCATAAGACTCTTTTCCTTGTTTCCTATGGCAAGAAATTCTTTGTATGTGGGCCAGATTGCTCTTTAGTATTCAGAGATAGAAATGCAGTAAGTCCCATCAGAATATGAGGAAAAGCTTCCTTACTTTGAGAGCATCAGAACGCTGGAATAGGCTGCTCAGAGAGATTATGGAGTTTCCCTTCCTGGAGATATTCAAAACCYGCCTGAATGCAATCCTGTGGAATGTACTCTGGGTGAACCTGTTTTAGTGGGAGAGTTGGACTAGATGACCTCCAGACGCCCCTTCCAAAAATAGACAATCTGTAATTTTGAGAACATTTCAGTGATTCTGTGATCATGGGGCCCGCTCCATATACGATCTGTGTGCCGTGGAGTCACTTTCTAGCCCAGAAACAGTCCAGATTAATACATATATGTGTGTAAATTTGAATATCTCTATATAAGAGTGAAATGTGTTTATGAGCATAAAAGCTTTGTTAACTTGAATTAGAACTTCAAAAACCCCTCCTCACTTAATATTAGCTTGTAGAAAATATCAGTTCTGATGTTGATGTCTCAGGTTTCTTAAATGTTTTCAATGAAATCTTGCAAATTTGCACCTAATTGCTTGTTCAGATGGGAAAACGCATGTGAAAGTGGATAAGTAAACTGATATAAGCAGGCAGCAACACCATTATTATTATAGTACTATTATTAATGTATAGAGTTGTAAATAATTTGTCTGTGTTTTCTCATACTGCACAACAACAATTCTTTTATTGCAGATAATCAAGATGTTCAGAGCTCTCGGTTTCTTTTTGATAGGTACTTCATGCAGTTAATTTGTTTTCTGCATTCTTTGTGGTGATTCAAGTGTTTTACACCTAGGAATATATATTTGAAGTTCTGTTCTTTAACTAGAACTTTCTGATATTCTGAAATTACTTTTATCTGCAGGGAGAAGAGATGGAAGTGAGAGAAAAAGATGTTACATGACAAGCTGGGAACCACAGACTGAAATTCTCTGCTGCATGAAGCAAAGATGATATGATCAGCTAGAGGATTTGCATGATCCTAATGAAGAGCCAAAAAATCAGTTTGCCAACCTGTACACTGACTTCAGCAGAATATCAAAGGCTTGCAAATCAGTTTAGCATCTGGACTTTTAAAATTTAATCACTGAATTACAAGTGTTGGTAAATTAGGGTCTGATCTTTCAGACCTGTAAGTCAATGAGAGTTTTGCTATTGAGTTAATTGGAAGCAGAACTGAGTCCTCTATACTTCAAGGTGTCATAGAAAACCACATGTTACAAACAAAATCACAACTACTCTTCATCTGTTTTAAAAGATTCTTTACCTGATCAATCACCAATCAATGCATTGTTTTGGAGTGGCAACCTTGTCTGAATGTAAATAGTAAGACAGCCAAAACCTTCAGCATCCATTTGTCTCCATAAAATAACAAAGAAATGAAGAGGAACATGCCTGTGCTGATGTCGGCTGGTGTAGCGCTGACTTTGCTCACAGTATTTGCTATGGGGCTGGTTTGTATTTGTGCTGAAAAGAGGGCTGATAATACAGAGATGTTTTCATTTTTGCTGAATAGGGTTTGCTCAGCATCCAGGTACCTCACCACACCCCACCAGGGAGGAGACTGGGGATACACAAGAAACTGGGGGGCAACATGGCCGGGACAGTTGACCTTGACTGACCAAAGGGATATTCCAGGCCGTATGACAACATCATGGTCAGCCTATAAAGCTAAAGGAAAAAGGAGGAAGAGGGAGACATTGAGAATGATAGCATTTGTCTTCCCAAGTCACAGTCACATGTGACAGAGCCCTGCATTCCTGGAGATGGCTGAACACCCACCTCCCCATGGGAAGTGGTGAATGGATGCCTTTTTTTCTTTTCTTATATTGATGGCTTTTCTTTTACCTATTAAGCTGCCTTTATTTCAACCCACTAGTTTTTTCACTTTTCTCATTCTTTCCCCCATCCCACCAGGGATGATTGAACATGTTGCTGTGTGGTGGTTAGTTATCAGCTGGSGTTAAACCACAACAATATCTGAAAGAGGTTTAGGAATTGCCATGGGYAGAGACCACAGAAGGAATAAATAAAGAGAAATTAAAATAAACTACATATCTTGTCCACCTTTTCCTATAATCCTCTTTTCAGCATAGTCACATGACTTCCAGCTTGATACAATCTTTTTTCTCTGGTGGGCTACACATTATAACAGATTCCAGAAACGTTCTTAGCTGTGGTTCCTAGTGCAACCTTGATTCTGCTACTGTCTTTATGTAGGTAGGATTACGGGTGGCAAATGATGCAGTCTGTACCCCTCTTTACAGTCTTAGCATCCAAGCTGAAAGGAGAGGTGTATGTTGATTCTCAAGAGAGAACCCATCAGTTAAGAAAGCAGGAGGAGAAGGAGTTTAAGGGGACTTGTTTGCCATGGTGCACAGTTATGAAACACATACATTTGCCTCTTTCTAAATGAAAAAAAAAAMCCCACCAAAACCCAAAAAAACCCACAAACCCAAAACAAAGTGGAAATTTAACTATGTTGACCATCCTTTTCTGAGATGCTTTGTGTATGCGTGATTGAAGATCACTAAGGAGCAATTGTCTTCACTGTGCTTGAACTTGAGTTGGAGACTATCGTGCTTTCCAATCCGAGTTATCTCATATGTTGTCTGCAACCTGGCTCATCTCAGAAGACGTGGAATATCACTTCTTCACAGTAAAGGAAGCAGTTGCACTCATAGATGTAATTTACAGGGCAGTTTGTGCATTCAGAGAATACAGTAGGCACTTAAATTGCAAAGCACCCTTTGACTGTCTCCATTAACTGTGACTACAAGGTAGAAAACAGGGACAATAAGAATGAGGGTTGACTAGGGCTTCACATTACAATAAGCCAAACTCAGGATACAACCACCTTAGCTCTCAAAATTTTGTTGCAGCTTTAAGGAGGGACAGCTTCTCTACTCCCTTGCAAGACAATTGTTGTTTTTCTGTAGCCTAAAGTAAAAGTCCTGGTTGTGGACAGGAGCTGAGATACTGCTGACATTCCCTTCAAATGGAGGATTTTTATAGAAGCCAAATCAATTGAAGCCCAAGTGAATCAGCTGTAAAAATTGCTTCGCATTTTGTAATCTTTCAAACGAATGCACTGACAAATATCTGGGTTTAAAAGAAAGGAGTCAGAAATGATCTTACATTTGTTTAGAATTGTGCACAATGTGTTAGCAAAAGCAATCAATACCTAATTACGAGCCTATCTCTGAGACCACAGTCCTCTCTATTCTAATGTTTTCCACAGAGATAAACCACTTGCTGCATGACCTGACACATTTGTTTTGACAGCTCTGCTTCAAACATGACAGTGAATGTCATAGTCTAAGAATAGCCTCCATCCTCAAAAAAACCCCCACAATCCTATAGGTGTTATTATGTCACCTGCAAAAGTTTTCACAGTGAACTCTGGTTTGTTTGGTTCCTCTTTTACCCTTGAACAGTGATTCCAAAGACACATTTACACTAAAAGGTTTTTAATACTACTGCCAAGTTGTTCCTAAGCAGTCAAGGGTTTCCAAGGCCTTTGCAGAATTGAATCCTACCTGAGAAAAGCTAGTTGTGGAGTGCAGATTAATTCCATCTAGCTTTTTAAAATAATTCTAGACTCACAAGACAACAGTCCTGCTGATTTTTCTGTCCCAAATGTGTCCAGAGACAGCCATCTCTAAAGTCAAGACTGGATTTTATTTTCTGTTTCAGGATAAATTTCAGGATAAATAGTACTGTGGTTTAAAATCACAGTAGTAGGAGCTGCAAGTAACTTAGCCATAATTAGCTCAAGCAAGACAGCAAAATGCAGTCAGAGGTTAATCTGTGACAAAGAATCAAGATATAAGCATAAATTAACCTGTGCATACACAGTTGTCATATAGGTGGATAAAGAGCAGTCAGGCTGTTACAATTTTCAGTCCAGCTTGCATGTCTATTTTCCAAGAAGCAACCTGAACACAAGAAATAATTGTAATGAAATACCTAGGCTGATAGTGAAACCCACCCAAAGTTCATACATGCTTTACTACTTTTCTCACTTTTCACATAAAAACAAAACAAAACAAAGCATCAATGCTGCACTTCCCAAGATCAATCATTTTTAACCAGATTCAGAAGATTGAACATGAAAGGATGCATGTAACAGAAGTTACCCAGCAAAATGTGCCATAACAACTCTTCCRCATTCTCTGTTTGCCAGAGGGAACTAAAAATTGTCCTTAGCTGAATCCACAAATAGCAGAGCTTCACCTGTGCAAACTAAGCATGTAATTATCTGATAAATTGCGTGGGCAAATAGCTAATTTGCAACCTACCAGTTAATATTAATATTTAAATATAAATCTTTCAACTCTTCTACTTTCCTGACTTAAATCATCATAGTCTGTGAACTCTCTACCTTGAAGACAAAAAATACATTAAGATTTTGGAGTCATAGTACTTACGAAAGAATAAAAATGATGTCTAAATGTATAAGTAACTAAATTCACATCCAGTTTTAAACACTAACAGAATTTTATAAAAAAAATAAAATTACTTATTAAGTAAGTAAGAATCATTGCAATTGGCTCTATGTGTTCTAAGCCAGTAGCTGAATGACTGAGCTGCTAAACATGCAGCTCTAAAAGCCCTTAGTGATTAGATGTAGTGTGAAAAACTGTAAAAATATGTTTGGTAAAGGACTTGACAATAACTAGAAAACATGGAGATATGTATTTGCCAGTGTATTGGGTAAAAAACAAAAACAGAAGAGAGGAAAATAAGTAAGCACCCATATACATGAGGCATGAACAGCAGGTAAAAAGATAATGCCATGAATCAAAAGACCCTGAAATAATAATAATAATAATAATAATAATAATAATAATAATAATAATAATAATAATAATAATAATAATTTTTAAAAATAGTAATAATAGAGAATAACAGGAAATGAGAAACAGGGTGTTGACATGGATCTTGGAGGTAGTTAAGATCTGATCTAGAGTTCAAGATACCTGAGGATATTAATGTGACTGTGGATCAAGATAGGAAGGGTATGTATGTATTAGCCTGCTAGTGAACTTCAGCCTGTATCCACTGGAGAGGACCAATGTATTTGTGCTGTGTTACTCAAGTTTTTGTGACTGCTGTTGGTGTTTACGTGGGTACCAGTAAAGATTATGTTCACTACTACTCTTGATATTTTCTGTATATGGGCGGGATGTGAGTGTGTGTGTGTGTGTGTGTGTGTGTGTGTGTGTTTGTACCTTCTGCTGTAGAATGTATGCTCAACCTTGCTACTCTCTGGACCTGCAAAAAGGAACATCAGTAAGCACTAGAGAGTAGAAACCTCCTGGGTATTGAAGCCTGCTGGATTTAGGTTCCCTCAACAGATACATATACAAAGTAYGTGATGACAGTAAGAAGGTGATCTTATCCATAATAGACTTATTGCTCCCCAAACATTGAAATGGACACTGGTTCTTGCTGATTTGCTGTCCTTCAACAGCCTCCTGCAGGAGCCTGTGGACAAGGAGGAAGTCTCTATTGCCCTCGGAGTCACTGCTTTTTCAGGAAAATGATTTCCTCTAAATTTTTACAAGTTTTCTGTACATGTATTTACTACAAGAATAACTACAAGAATAAGACACCCTTATTCTGGGTGCTCTTACCAAAAAGGCTGAATTCACCTATTCAGCCATAACACTGGGTAATAGCCTTTAATATATACATTCAATGTTGTTTACTTCCCTCTGTTGCACACACCCCCACTAAAAAATAGACAAGGCGCATGCCTTTGACATATTTTAGTCAAAGACAGACTGTCCTTGAAGTAACTTTTCTCCTTCACAGAGTAACTCAAAAAAATGTAAACAAGTGACTTATTTTACYGATAATTACAGCTCTTGTTTACATGGATCATGGGAGATATCCAATTGTTAAAGCCCTTCAGCATCATTCCAGACTTTGATCTTTTCTCCTTTATTTACATGCACTCATTAGCAATTATTGTGCAATTTGTTATGTACAAAAAACCCCACTGTCTTGTTGGCTCCTTTACTTTTTTCTAGCCCTCCTGGAAGGCTGTACCATTTAAAGTGAAGCTCCCTGACACTTCCACTGGAATGTCTTAGAGACACTAAGTGTCTTGCAAGATACCTTTATAAATGAGCAATCTTATCTACCCAGAAGAAAAAATGAGATTTAAGTGTTCTGTTTTTCATGTCTAATATACTATTTTTTTCAACTGCACTTTACCCTGATACACAATTTATTTGGTACTATATTTACTTCATTTAATCATTTCTAACAGCAATTATGAAAACTCTCTTCTCCTTGCATCTTATCATCTTTCACTTGCATATTTTCTTTCAGTGTTGGCAGATCAAATGAGAAGTTTTTCCTCTTACAGATACCTAGAGTATTTACCTCTTCATTTTAACACAATATTCTATCAACACTCTTATGAAATCCTTTTATCTTTTGTTTGCTGGAAACAAAATGCTTCAGAATATCTTGCTATGTAATTGAATAGAAATCTCCTGTCATCTGCCTCTTAAATGTGAAGTTTCTGCTATTGTTCATTTTCCATTGAATCTCTTTTATTTGTCACCAGATCTTTACATTATCAGTTTTAGAATGATTTTTCCTGCAAAAGTCAGATGAGCAAAACAAGCCAGTTTGTTTATGCTTGAATTAATTTTTCTGCTAACTCTAACTTACAAGACTGAGTTGCATATAATTCTAAATGATTAGTGATGACTTTTAACAGGCAAAGCTATTGCTGTGCATTTTCACAGTAGTTATGACTTGACCCTGGCCAAAAGCCAATGTGGAATACTCCTTTATCTAGTTTAGGTCAAATGTCCACATATTCTCCCTCCCAGCTTCCTTGCCCCTAGCCTACTCACTGTGGGGGCAAGGGCAGGAAAAAAAGAGAAAGCCTTGATGCTGTGCAAGCATTGTTGAACCGTATCCAAAACACTGGTGTGCTACCAACACAATTTGTTAAGGCAACAAATCTAAAACATAGGACCATACGGGCTGCAGTGAAGACAGCATACCCCACGTCAGCCAGACCCAGTACTGTGATCTGCACACGACTACACGGTGGTAAGACTCCCAGAATCTGAATGAGATGTGTGGCAAATAATTATGCTTGTGAGCTGCRAACTGGTGGACACCCTCTGTCTTCTGCCCTTCAGAAGACCTCTGAATAACCTCTGTAGTACATGAGAAGGAAATGTACTTGAAAAATCTTTTAATGGCTAAAAGAACTCATGCTTTTGAAAAGGTTCCCAATGGCAGCCCTTAGTACTTCTTTTCTGTTTATATTCTACCCTCATAGCTAAGGGAGGGAATGAGACATCTTTGTTATTCTCCATCATTGGGAAAGACCCCAAACTCTGAAATGTGTTGGCAGGGGCTGATAAACTCTCCTGTGACCACTTCTCAAAGTGATATGGGAYGGAAATGCCAAATCCCCCATCTTTGGTGGACTAGATGAGTGCACTGTGCCCCTTACGTGAGCAACTAAGACTTCGTTCTTACTTTTAATCTAGAAGCTAAGTTTATGCTTGACTGAGTAAAGCAAACAAAATTAAAATGAGCAGTTAAGTCCTTTCTATTACCCCCTTGCCTCTCATGTAGAGTAAAAAGACAAGCTATTACCTGCAGGATTAACATTGCTGAAACTACTACCAGTTAAACACAAATTGCAGTCATTTGTTTGACAAATGGAGTATGGTTTTTCTTTAGAGAGTATTATAGAGATACCTCAAAACACTTGTACTTTGGGTAACCTACCCTGAGAAGTAGGATCAGCCGTGGTAAAAGCACAGATTACCAGTCTCACTTGCAGTATCTTGCTGGGATAGTACTGTCCGTGGCCCAAAATTTGTAATGAACATGTGAAAGGCCCCACACTGGTCAGCAATTTAAAATGGACTTACTTACCATGTCTTTTAAGTAAGCAACTCAAAAAACAAACAAACAAACAAACAAACAAACAAATCCAAAAGCCAGATTTATAATTTTATAACTGTTGGGTTTTAAGAAAAGTTTGGAATCAAGAGATAAAAAGGATGACCACCCTGTTCCGGCACACAGGTTTTGTCCCCACAATTAATTTTCAGACTGATGTTATTTCAAGGACTTTTTGGTGCATCGGTCTCTATAGAGAAGTCCTTCTGTGACTAGAGGAAAGGTAACTCCTTTTATGATTCTGTCTGTGATGTGTTGCTCTGTGTGTCCATGCCATGCTGGTCTCGGTAGCCTTCTGTTGTCTACTACACCGCGTTGCTTGTAGACCTCTCACTCCTTTGGAACATTTTTTCTTTCTCATCCTGAATTATGCCACTTGGTCACTTCCATACAGTCTAAGTTGCTCCCTGAGCAGGAATAATTTCCCTCTCTTAGAAAAGGTTTCATACTTTGCTTTGATAAATATGGTACAGTATAAACTGTAGGCATGAGCCTGAGTAAATCAGTACTAGCCCTCTACCGAACCTTCATAATCCTGCACCACAGCCAGAAGAATATATATTATTGTTGCCCCTTGTCAAGTTCATATTGAAGCACACAAGGTGTGCTCACTTAATTTGATCTCATGGGAGGGCTATAACCTCCAGTAGAGAGGTGGCAGTGAGAATCTGAAAAAGGTAATTTCTTTAAACTCATCAGTTAGATTCAGAAGGGGGAGACTAAGCTGTCTTGGGTAATGATAGTGTTTAACATCTTTCACAAAAGACCCAGAGACTTCTCAACATCTTTGAAATAAATGACAATAAATAGATGACCTTTGACTTCATGAATAGACTCTGCTTTAAGCAGGGAGTGAAGGGTTAAGCCCCCATGCTCCCTGATTTTTTCAATA
The DNA here is from genome assembly GCA_003713295.1 of Parotia lawesii. Taxonomy (NCBI): domain Eukaryota; kingdom Metazoa; phylum Chordata; class Aves; order Passeriformes; family Paradisaeidae; genus Parotia; species Parotia lawesii. Next base: position 4,344,058 of record RAHM01000039.1, read on the forward strand.
TTGTCTTGAATGCATCCTTTTGCCCTTTTTTTCTTCAGCTGCTGTGGTAGAAACTCTTGTTTTAACAAGGTCAACAAACAGTTGCATTTATAACTGTGAGTGGAGTGCAGGTCTAGAGATGAGCTCAGGAGGGCATTGCAGGAGCAGTATCTCCTCTGCCCTAAGATGAAGCCTGCCATTGCTGTAACTTTGTGCTAGCTGATTCATGGAACAGTAATAAAGGTTATGGCAGTCAGTAAATAACCTGTCAAATCCCTACTGCTTCCCTTACCCAATTCAAAGGATTCATCAATCTCTGTACACACTTGTGCTGCACATCTGGGTTGCTTATTGATGATCTGGATCATGTTCATCAGTTCCGTGCTCATTTAATGCTTCTATAATAACCTCAAGCCTGTGTAAACCCTTTCAGAACCACTGAGGTGTAAAATGTCTTCCCTTTTTGTGTTCAAGGTGGAACTCTCTGCATTCTGACTATGCATTTAACAGCACTACAGACTAGTATAAACCCACCTTCCTTTCTCTCTAGAAACATTAAAGAGCAGTAAGCATCTCTACCTTAAAAGATGCTCAGACACAGACACAGACACAAAGTACCCTCTCTCCACACACACACTTCTTAATTAGACTTTTTAAATGCTATTTTTTATGGAAAATAGATTTTTTTAATGCAATAGGTGTTTTAAACATTGTTTTTTAGGAATAGGGATAAAATGACTACTCTTTGGTTGTTCAATTTTTCTATGAATTGCTAACAAAGARACGGCAGCAGTGTTGATTGATTTTTTAGGCCTGCTCACAGAATATTTCCTTCAAAAGCCCAACATCCAGGAGAATTTAAACTTTGCTTCTGTGACAATTTAATGTAATGTCATAGGGGTTATAAAAACAAAACCACAATATTTTCTCCTATTTTTTTTTTTTTTGCAAAAGGAAAAGTCATACCACACTGCAAGATGCCATAAACAGACAAGAGAAAAATATGTATTTCCTGGAGAGCACACTCACAAGAACAGCATTCATGCCATCAGCTGTTTCTCTCTGGCTTCTCCAGGATATAGTCAAACTCCAGCAGAGGCTCCTMTAAATCTGGAAAGACAGAAGAGCCAGTAGCTGGTACAAACCCTCTAAGATCTATATCTAAGTCGACTGATCGGGTTTACTTAATGTGTTTTTCTCCTCTATGTTCATTGCAAGAGAATTACCTTCCTGTAAGGAAACTGCTTTTGGTAAAGAAGACTTGGTAATATTCCTTTGAGTGTTGCCTTCTAGTTAACAAGAAAAAAAGTAATTGCAACTGTTTCCACATTAGATGCTTATTGTTTTTTTCATTCTGCTTTAAAAGGAAATCCCAGAGCTTTGTGATCTAGACATAGATATTTATTATAAACTAATTTTTAAAATAAGGATATGGCTGCTCAATATCCTGCTGAAACTCAGTCAGATATTGAATGCAACAGCTATGTCTTTATTATTAAATCTGAACTTGGAATTAAAATCTATATAAATGCAACCTTCAGCTTTTGTGGAGATTTTTGGGGTTTTTGGGTTTTTTAAATTCAAAATCTTACTGAAATATGAAGACTCTTCATGAAGTTATGAATGATACATATTTATCCACTGGAATTACATCAGAACTACATTTTTGGCTTGTGTTTAATTTGAAGAATACATTTTCAGAACTGAATCTTGATATTAGCATACAGATGGAATTGAACAGTATGTCAATACTGACTGACAAAGCAGATAGATTGCTGGTTGCTTTATTTTAGATTAGTTCTAAATTTTCTCATGGAGAATATAAAAATGTAAAAGAGTATTTCAATTTTCTATTTCATTCAAACCGAGAAGAAAGCAATAATTCGAGGAAAACTAATAAAAGACTGATGTTAGAATATGATTGACACGTGGCTAAAATATGTTTCAGTTGTAAAGACAGTCCAGTGGTAATAAAACAACATCGACTGACTTGTAACCTTCAAGCCTCCCTTGCTCTCATATAATTGATTTTAAAACAGCGTCCAAAAAAGAAAAGATGCTGTTCTGTGTCTGCACGGATTTTTCCTGTGTTCTGCTGTCTTTGTTAGGAAGTATTTGAAATTAAATTACAGTGTATCRTAGGGTGAATATAACTAATTATTTATTTCTTTGCTATCTTATGAAGAAAAAAAAGAAGAAAGAAAAATTTCATGCTCCGCTGTGAAGGTAAAACGCTTTATTTGTGTACTCTTCCTAATAGGCAAAAATGCATGAGAGGAAGTGAGATAATCTGATGATCTGGGTGAAACAACTTCTAAAATTTTTACAGTGCTGGAGACAGAAGGAGCATTCAGATGTCCCTTGTTATTTGGGTAAGGTACACTAATTATTTTATTTGCTTATGTGCATAAACAGGTCTTATTTTCTGAGTTGGAACACGTGGAAACAAATCCTAGAAAATTAAATATTTACACTTGCAATTTTATTTTAGTGGCTAGGATCTGTCTTGTAACAACTTCAGCCTCCCTATATCATCAATAAAGAGAAGTATTCTTCTTATTCCAAGCTAAACACCACACAGCTGCTCACTCACTCTYCTCTGGTGGGACAAGGTAGAGAATCAGAAGAGTAAAACGTAGAAAAGTCATGGGTTGAGATAAAGGCAGTTGAGTAGGGAAAGCAAAAGCTGCACACACAAGCAAAGCCAAACAAGGCACTTCCCGTGTGCAGGCAGGTGTTCGGCCATCTCCAGGACAGCAGGGCTCCATTGCATGTAATGGTGACTTGAGAAGAAAACACCACCACTTTGAATGTCCCTCCCTTTCTCTTTCTTCCACAGCTTTGACACTCTGAGCATGATGTCATATGATCTGGGATATCCCTTCGGTCAGCTGGGGTCAGCTGTCCTGGCTGTGTCCCCTCCCAGGTACTTGTGCACTCCAAGCTTCCTTGCTGGTGGGGTGGGCTGAGAGGCTTCAAACAAGTCTCTAACACTGTGCAAGCACTGTTCAGGAATAATGAAAACATCCCTGTGTTATCAACATTGTTTCCAGCATAAATGCAAAACATGGCTGCGCACTAGCTATTATGAAGAAAATTAAGTCTATCCCAGCCAAAACCAGTACAAAGGACCAAAGGAATGGCTCTATAGAATTGTGTTTTCTCTCTGTTCAATGCAAGCAAGGTCATTAGTTCAGAAGCAAATGACTGCACCACAGGTGTCTGAAGAAGCTATCATAAATCGCAGCAAACCTCACTATAAACTGACATCTCAGCCTGTACATACCACTGCAGTCTCTCAAAAAGGAAAGGTTTAAATATTAGAATTTTTCTTAATATGGTTTCTATTGCTCATTGGCATTTTTGAGACCTAACATCACTGAAATGAACAGTAAAACTCTCATTTCTTCCTTTGTCCTACAATTTAACCCTCAATGTGTGATGTAACTAGTATAATTACAGAAATGGCAACCAAGAGATGCATAGGCTTTGTTTCTATTCTCCCTGTTTCCCACCATTATGGATGTATCTGCACYGTAAAACAACTTCGCTCTTAAGAGCACCATGATTACTACCTTTTTGTTGTAAGCTCAAGATTTCCAGTCTTGTCCTTGTCAAATTGGCACCACGGTTCAGAAGAGATTGCTGTTGCTATTGACCTCAAGTAACCATTATTAGCAATAACAGAGCTTCAGTCATATGTTTGGCAGCTGTTGGCAAATGATCTCTATGTGCATTAGTGATGTTCCGCCTTTTCAAGAGCCCCCTCTTGCAAGCTTCACAAAGGTGCATATCCATAATGTAATTGTGCATTTCTGTTCAAATTAACTCCATACTTGTACACTATTGTACTCAATTTGCTGTCTACAAGTCTTGCGCTAACCTGGTAACCAGTGGCATTGCAGCTGCCTTTGGAAGGCACCGAGTTTCCTTACCTGCCTGGAGTTAGCCAGCTGGGATAAAGAGAGTCTGAGAGGAACTAAGAATTTCCTTCACAGTCTACTTCTGTGACCAGGTAATRTGGCAGGAAGACCTAGGAATACTTACAGCAGATATTTATAGACTCAGTCTGTAGCTGAATAAATTCTTAATTATTTAAAAATATATAATAAATTCATTAAGAAATTTGGAGGATAAGCAAGTGAAGGCACAGATACACCCCATTTTATTTATCTTTCTCTCTGTAACATTGAAAAGATATGATAGTATCTCAACCTTTCATAATATTGCATATGCTATTGTGCTGTTTCATGGTTAGAATCATGCTGTATCCAGCCCCTGTGCAAGTACAGAAAGCCAGGGCTGGCTCATTGCACCCGGCTTGCACTGTGTGTTTAGAGAAAATCTTGCCTGTAGGCTTTTCTTCTTTTCTTTTCTTTTCTTTTCTTTTCTTTTCTTTTCTTTTCTTTTCTTTTCTTTTCTTTTCTTTTCTTTTCTTTTCTTTTCTTTTCTTTTCTT
>RAHM01000039.1:4348764-4491949 GCA_003713295.1 Parotia lawesii
TCTTTTCTTTTCTTTTCTTTTCTTTTCTTTTTTTCTTTTCTTTTTTTCTTTTCTTTTTTCTGACTTTTTATTTCTCTTTTTCTCTCTCGCTTTCTTTCCTTCCTTCCTTCTTTCTTTCTTTTACTTGTTTTCCTTTTTTTTTTTTTTTTTTTTCTCTTTTTTACCTCCCTGCAGTTGCTTCCTCACTGTTTAGGGGCACAAAAGCCTCTTTCTCCCTTTCCACTTCCTGCCACCAGAGGGGCTGCTACATGTTGTTAAGTCACAGAAATACCAAACACTTCAGAGACATGATTAATGGCAATAGCTACTTTGCTTGATGGATTTTGATCCCCCAGCAGAAATCTGGCATCAATCATGTGGCTGAATTTTTCTCTGCTGCTAGATGATTTAGTATCCCATGTCCTGTGTTCTACAACTTCCATTTGGAGCTGAACAATTTTGCTGTCACTTTGGAAGTGTAGCAATAATTTCCACTCTGCTTTAGATTCCAAGGTGTTGGCAAGTCACTGCTTTTAGGACGCACTACAAAGGGGTTCATTAGAACGATGAGAATAGGGAAGACACTCCATTAATTATCCTTTGGCCAGTAACACATACTCTCTCCCCAACCCCATTATAGACAAAACAGAATTTCTGTATAATTTCAGATATATGTGTGTTCTGTTTAGCATTTGCTTGCAATTTGTGAATAAAATCTTGTGTCATGGTATAAAATTTTTGAACTTCATAACTACTGATGAACTTCTACAGACAATATTTCCACATTAAAATCAAGATGTAAAAACTGCAGAAGATGCACTAAATCATTTAAATACTTGAAATCTCAAGCATAGAGAGACCAAACATTTTACCATTATATTAATATGAATTCTGATGATGCTAAGTAGGCTTCCATCTAATATTAGTATTATACTAGTAAAGCAATTGAGTTACTAAAATGGTGTAATAAACTGTAAGCAAGTTAATAAATAAAACTCAAACCAAGTGAAAAAGTTGTGACAGAAAACAGAAGCTAAGAAAAAGATTTGCCACCAGACTCCAAATAAGTATMTTGCAAACTTAAGTATTAGCAAAATTAATTGTTCAAATACCTCTGTGAAACAATGATGCAAATAGAGAGATTAAATGTGAAGTGGCTTTGATCAGGCTCAAATAACACATCTATGGGAAGTCATGTCAGGACCTATGGGACTGAGATCAAGAATTTACAGAACCACTTTACTGTCTGTAATTCTCAGAATGCACAAATAATAAGCTGTCCTGACAATGTAACAGTTCATCAAAATAAATTTTAGAATTGTAGCTATTGCAAAAAAATACATTAGTATCCCTTTCTGTCAGGAGAAATATCTTACACTTCAGACCCTGAACCAAGCTAGGATTACTGTGGTAGCTAGTGTAGTCTAGTTCTGGTTAAAATATTAAATTAGTACCAGTCTAAATCAAGATCCCAGGAATAACCATTAATATAACACAAATTGTTTGACATTAAAAAAAGCCCCAACAAATTAAGGAAATTCTATAATTACACATTTTACTTACATCCCCCTCTCTCTGCCCAATATACACAATAATATGTGATTTCCCAAGCATGAGCATGCTTATCTACGTGTCCTAGCACGTGTAACTAAGCAGCCCTCTGACTCACCAACACCTGTGAACCCACGGATCACTGCACTGTAGTTTGCTATCATTTTAGAAAGACTCATTCTCTCTGCTCTGAGGAAACCTGGCGGAAGCCTTTGGGCCAGTGCAAAGTTCCCCTTGGGAGCTACAGCACTGATTAATCAAATCCTATGCTGTGAAGGTGACTAGGAGTTCTCTACTTTCATGCCAGTCCTTTGTCTCAAACCCATCCACTGTCTCATTGTCTCTGTTAGAACTGTGACTGTAGGAGAGACCTTTCTCACACTGATTGCTCATAAATTAAATTTGGTAGCAGTTGCCACAAGACTAACTTTCTTGCAATGTGTAAGCTGATCTTCGGGCCAGAGTTAGCAGTCTTTTACTGTTGTACCTGCAGGGAGCAATTCCAAGGGACACACCAAATATAATAATAAAAAAAAAAAAATAAAACCTTTCCCCAACTTAACTACCAAACATTTCCTCTTTGCTAGGCATGTTATTAGTCTATTTCTGTTATTCTATCAATATGAAATGTCTTTTGGTGTGAGACTGTGTCATTCTTTGAACAGATGTACCTATGACATCATCCTCACTAGGTACTGAAACACCTTTAGCAGTAGGGAAATCAGACTGGCAAAGCAAGGCCCCTAGGTCTCCCATATAGTCTCCAAGAAAGTGCTGGGTGCCTCTGAGAAAGAGTCCAGAAAGCTTTTAGAATGTAAACAATCTCCTGCCTTACAGCAGGTATGCTTGAACTATGGGAAAACTTATCAAAGCTCATGGATTTAAGGTTGTTCTACGCTCATTGGATCTAGTGTTTGCAGTTCCTCAGGTGGATTTTCTCCAGACAGAAAACCACTCCTGTAAAGAAGTTCTTGRGTGACAGTGCACAATAATTTAGTTCATGGATTATAATTTGTGGTCCAGAAACTGCTGCAGGCATGTAATAATTCCTAAATTGTCCAAAACAAAATTATTAAGAAAAGCAATATTATTGTCAGAGRCTAAAATTCATAGCACAAAAGTCTGCACTTGCATTGGAATAGTTTCAGAATCTGTAAACTGCAAAAGCTAGAAAGAATATTTGTTCATCGATGAGGACATTAACTCAGGAAATGGAAGACTTGGGTCCTGCACTAACTTCAGAACATTGCACCTATAATTCTTATATCCTGGACATCAGCTGTGCTTGGTAATTACTTATGGAATAAGCAGGAAAGCTGATTATCTTCTCTTTCTGTTCAGAATGGGCCATTCTGTAGCCAGGAATGMACATGTCAAGAGACCAGAAGAAGAACTAGCACAAATGACATGACTCTGTCATACAGATTTTGGGATGAAGAAATCTCAAAACTGTTGAGTGGTTTTGTATCACTAAGACTCTGAATAAAAGATGGGAACAGTCGATATAGCACAAAATAATTGCATCAGGGACGCTAAAGAGCATTATGCATTTCAAAATAGTACAGAATTTGTAAAGCATTCCAAGTCATGCAAAGGAAAGGAATCCAAGCACTACATGCTACATATAAAAGTATTTTGGAATAATAAATRTGGTATAATACTGCAATATCCTGTAATCTTTCCAAACTTGCAAGAGTCAGTTAGAAAACTGGAACTCCTGTTATCACCATTTTATATATCTTTGCAAGGAATCTTGAAATGGGACACACAAGACAAATGAATAAAAAAAAAATGTATTTATGGGCTTGTGGAATGATGTTCCACAATTGGAAGATTGTTTTTTTACTGTAGAAGGAATCTCTATATCTCTATCTCAGTGATTTATCTAGTGATTGTGTGTTTGCTGGCTCACTAAAGTACCACCTATGATGTAAAACCGTCTACTAAAACAACATATTCCCCAGAACATATTTTTGTAACATAGTCTTTGCAAACATGTCATTTAAATAAATTTTTATTAAAAATAATTATTCCCTATTGGTAATTCTTTCAATTAATTGACATACTGTAATGTCTTTTTTGAAGTAATATATATGAATGAAAAGGAATAAATCTGATGACACTTCACTGAATTTTTACTATTTTGCTAGTATATCCTCCCAGAAAAATGTTTTTTGTTTCAAGAGGTAACTTTGAACACTTGATTTCCAGAATTTTCATAACTGACACTTCAGGCAAGAGCAGACTCCCTCCAAAATCACTGCATGAAAATTTGTTAAAGAAGGATCTGTTTTCCATTAATGAAATCAGTGCCTAAACTATTTATTTTCTTCCTGGAAACAAAGGGAAAACACAGATGAAAGGAATTAATGTAGGACATGGGTAAGGAGCAAATCTAATAGCAGATATTGCAAAAAACCACAGACTCACAAGCAACAAAATCAGAACAGTCATCATTAGAGCAAAGTCCTCTGTCTGCACAGAGCACCAGCAGCCTATGCAATCTGTTTCACACTGTTGTACCAGCAGGGTTCAATCTTGGCTCAGAAGAACCATCATTAACTCAGATGGAATAAAGCTATTTCTGTGCAGTCCCTGTTCTGTCCAATGAGATTAGCAAGGAGGGTGTCAGTAAGTACTTGTTGGAATGGTAGCAATAGCGACACCTGCTTGGAGCTGAATTGATGCCTACTGCACATCTTCATCTTGAGTGTGTTCTGGAACTCAACCAGTGACCTAAAACTGAAATCCTCTGATAAAGAAGCATCTGCATCAGAGAGTTAAAAACTATTGGCAGCCAAGAAAAGTAAGACAACATGATGGAAAGAGAAAAACAAAACAAAGTGCATTCTATTATAAAAGGGTTTCTTAACATGTGATGTAGCCGTCCATAGCTCACATGCACAATAGGTATGGGTCCATTATGATTATTAATCATAATTAATATTTTCCAAATTTATAGTATAAAACAGGTCAATACATGAAGACAAAAAATATTATATACTTATATTATTTATTATTATGACTCATTTTACTCCTTTGCTCTTTGTCTCAAATCTTGGGTAGTATTTTAGGCATATCTATTTGAGCAAGGGCAGGAAAATCTGATTTACGTTTTGCTGCACACAAACTCATACAAATAAAGCAGTGTGYTCTACATCTGAGTTTATAAACTCTGAACAGTGGAAAGCTATTAAGTTCCAACATAATAGGCCACTGATGTGGTTGTGATTTTGAGACAAGAATTGTCTTATTTTTAACACCCTCAGAATGAAATCCAGAAGAACTCAGACTTATGTGGAGCTTATTGGCAAACCTTCTGTTGATTTTTTTCATTATTATCAAGACATTGTTCTGTTTCAATATGATTTGTAATTTTTGATTCCCCTAGCCCTAAAAAAAAAAAATCACCTTTCTTGATCATCTTATACACAACTGAGAATATCATCAATGCAAAATCTGGATATTATCTGTCCAGTTGTAATCACCTGCTGTGTTTTCTGTCATTCAACATATTTTAAAAAATATCTTCAACTTTTTTTTATTATGGTTGTACTCCTCAGCATTCTTTTACAACAATAAGCATTGTCTAGCCATTTCTGCATTACACTCTACTTTGTCCAGCTTTGTTTTCAGAAATGAAATTAAAAAAATATAATGGAATATTGAACTTCAAGAGGACTTCTAGGTCATGGATCCCTTCTTCCTCTCTTCACATTTAATCACTCAGCATAATTCACTTCATAAATTAACCCATTTCTTTCCTAGCAGTATCTAGGCTTTTTTCTCTTTTTTGGGGGGATTTCTTTCCTTTTGTTTAGAAGCTTGTGTTTCCTTCTTGGTTTGGTTTTGTTTCTATTACTCCTGCTAAACACCTTCTTCAGGATTCATTCCTCAACTCACACACATACATTCTCTGTCAAGGCTACGTTGATTACCCATGGCTATTCTATACCCATCCATACTTGTGCCAACATTGTCTGTTAGCTAAATAACTCCTTAATTTCCATGGGTTTACCATGGATTTATTTATATGCAACAATTATATTCCCTCTCGTCCTTCGTTTTTCCAGACAAAACAACTTTTGTTCATTTTGTGTCCTTTATTCTTCAAAAGGTCCCAGGAGTCCTGTTTCTTAAAATAATTGGGTAAGGTGAAGATACAGTCATTGTCCCGTATTTACTGGATAGTTTGAAGGATGCCTAAGCAAGTTGGTAGAAAATTTTTGTTAATGGGAAATAAGGATTAGGACTTTGAATGACTGGGTTATCCAATTATAGTTATTTGCTGATGGACTAAATAATATGATATACATAGTTGCAGAATGTAGGAGGTGGTCAGTTGGTATCATTACATGGTAAATCATGACAATACTGTTCTCCTTTCATAGTTTTAATTTTCTGCAAGGGACATTCACTATATATGAAACTTTTAATAGTTGCCAGGCACATAATTTATTGTATATTTTGTGAATTTAACCACTGTGTATGTTTATTTCATGCAACGTAATTAAATATAATCCTTCTAGAAAGTCGTAGTAGCTGTGTAGTAGCTCTGACAACTGAAAAACTACTATGTAATTTGAATTATTTCTCAGACCATACTTCTATGCTGACAGGTAACTATTATGAGGAAGAAAATGATATATTACATGAAGTTTTCCTGAGAGTCTTTGTATATATTTCTTTTATCAGAGACAGTTGCAATTTAATAGTGCGTTAAAAGACCATGTGGTGTGCCATTTGTCATGTAGGATTTTTATATAATCTACACTATAATTTCCTTCTTGGGCCCTAATTAATCTAATAACTACCTCATTAACTTTTAGGAAAGCCTCACTCTAACTTAAGGTTAATTATTTAGCACTTTTGGCATCATTACTATACTACCTACATATGTGCTTATTTTTTGCTATTTATAAGATACACTTGCAAGTGAAAATTAATTAATGCATAACAAAAGTTTTGTATATCAGAAGGTGATATTAAATATATGATTTTTAAATTTTTTTTTAATAATCAGAAGAGAAAGAAGAGACAGAACTATGGCACAGAGGATTTATCCCTACATACGTAGCCTCAATGTAACCTTCCCTAGTCCCCTTATCCTCCTTTCTCTGGCAAAGGACAGAACAGACACTGCTAAGGGGCTGTCACCCTCCAGTGCATCATATTCATACACACAACAATATAATTATATTTGATATGCTTAATTACATCTACAGCTAGTCAAATATTACAGAAAAAAAAAAATCAGTAAATGCTACCACTTTAAAACAGAAACTTAGTTTTTAACTGAGTAATAAAATTGATAATTTATTTGGAATCCATCCTTCCTTCCTTCCTTCCTTCCTTCCTTCCTTCCTTCCTTCCTTCCTTCCTTCCTTCCTTCCTTCCTTCCTTCCTTCCTTCCTTCCTTCCTTCCTTTTTGACTGTCTGCCCTCCTTCCATCCCTTCAGTTTCTCAGTMTTAAAAAATATTTAATTGTATTSACTTTTTATTTTTCCTATTTTGACTTTTCATATGTATAGAAATACCTTTTCATAGATTTTTTTATGTAATACAGAAACTCTTTCCATGGCATAAGAAACATTAAAAAAGGTCAACATAAATGAAAAAACAAAACCCAAGCTTTTTTAATATATTAAGATGCAGGGTTTCTTTTGCTGTATTTTTTTCTGATTTTTAAGAAGAAAGCAACTAATTTTTAGCTCATAAAATGATCAGTGAAATAATGTTTGCTAGCCTTAGTATTTTTCCTACTATGTGATCTGTTCTATGTCATTCAATTGTTTCATCTAAAGACAAAACTAAATCTACTGTATACAGGGCTTATTTGTATGTGAAATTTAAAGTTTTTGTCTCTGAGCCAGAATGATTCCTGTGACTACTCAGGCTGTTGGGACTTATAAAGCATTCCTTTTTATGGACATTTTAACAATTCTGCTTGGTTCTTAAAAATTAATAAAATCATGTGAATGTTCACCACATATATATTGTGACTAAGTCAGCGAAAGCAGGGCAGGCAGTGTAGCTATCCCTCTGTTTCAAATCTGAACCATCTATCAAGTTGGCTTATGATTGATTTTCTCTAAAACTTTCTGCATTGCAGTGCTGTGGCAGCACTCTGTTTTTACAGCATCTTTTTTTTTTTTTTGTGCCCCAGCTGGACTCAGAGGGCAATTCAGCAGCTGGTGCAAATTGTCGTTCCTCCCCTTGATGGACAGGATGATGAGAATAGACATTGAAGATTTGTCCTTCAGACTTTGCCTCAGTATGTGAAGCTCAAATTTGCCATTCTAAAATAGCAAAACACAATAATTCATGTTCCTCCATTTCTCCACTCATATACTGACRATTAACTGAGAGTACTTTTAGATATCTAACTCCTCTTTTCTTTTTTGACTATGAAGCTTCTATTACAACATTGTATTTCCAGGAYGCAGAAAGCTCATTGTAATATTTTCTATATGATTTGAAATAGTTAGACAAAAGTACCTGTTTTGTTTCACACTGGATTTAACTGTTTTTACATTAATTAAGCAAAAGTGTTCTTGTTGTTTTGTGATTTGTTTGCCTTTTTCTTCTACACATAACACAAATTCTATAAATATTGCTACAAAATCCATGGTATTGTAYGGTTACTATCACAAAGAAAACTGTATATATTCACATCTGGAGCACACCTGAAGCACTCAATCAYTTGATGTTTGTGAGGTTTTGTGCTGTAAATTGCAATATATATAACTGCTTAATTTGCATGTACAATATTTCAATCTCTTATTCCKTTTGATGCCACAAGTAGTAAAATCCTCCCTTAGATGCTGTTGAGGTACATGGGCCGTCTGCATGTGGCTGTCAGATCTGATACAGGACCTAGGGAACCCTCTGAAACACCAGCCAGAACCTGGGCAGAAGGTTCTGGAAGAAAATCTAAACCTCAGGTACTCGTCTCTATGAGGTATTAGTACACGTCTGCAAGACTGCTGGTCMGAGAATTTTCAGGATACAGGGGAAGATTTTAATGAGTTTAAATGTGCCACTACAATATGTAGGGAAAGCTCAGTGTAGAAAATTTAGGTGGATTGAATTTAACGTGCAGTTATTTGGTGTAGTTTTGTTATTTAGGAGATTGCAATTAAAGCTGGTTAAGTGATATGTATGTAACTGTGCAAACTGCAGGTCAATATATATTATAACACCTTTAATCAAGCAATATTTCATTTTGGGAATATATGTGGGGGAAGATCCTACTTCTGCTGAATGCAATATAAACTTGGTTTTGACTTAAGGAAGATTGAGGCAAATATCTTCAAGAGCATACTCTTYCTGCTTTTCTTTCACAGAAAGATACATGCATTCCTAGAGATATGCACACAACAAAAACAACACTAAATCATGTTTTACATCTAGGCATACACACGCACACAAACATTAAAGATCAATAAGAAAGTAAGAATTCATATTCATAACTACCTYGAACCTTGTAGATTGTTTCATTCTCCAGTTAGAACGATTGCTATCACTTCGTGAGCAGAAGCAACCATTTCCATTCCTTCCATCCAATTTTTCCCACTGTCAATTTGAAATATTTTCAACTTTCCTAGATGTAGACAGGGCATCTACTTGGTTGTCTATATAATCAACAATTTAAAATCGTCTACAGATGCACATCACAATGGAAGAGAGATGGCAAAAGCCAAGAACTTCAAGTTCTGCAATTGCAATTGAAACTGTAGCTTTTAATAACAAAAACTTGAATGTTTTGGCAGTCTGGAGATAATTAATTTCTTAAGTATTCGTGACAAAAAACTGAAGTACTGGCAACACATGAWTTGCCCCTAGTATTGTCTTGTGATATCCTTTTATTTTAAACAATTTCAATTTGTGGAGGTTATGCAAAGAGAATATCAAATGAGTAACATCTAATGGTTTGCAGAGCCACAGGACTTTTAATAAAAAGTAAGTTCTCCTATATGTTACTKGACAGTGAAGACCAATATTTACAAAATGCCAGCGTCCATTTAGAACAAAATGATGACACATGCTTTGTAATTAGCCCAGTTTCAGTGCAAATATATGCAGCTTCATCCAGTTTCTGAGTCTGCAGGAGGCTCTGATTAGAAACTCRTCTGGTTAACTAGCAGAAAATAAATAGAAAGACCAGAAATGGATATGAATCCAAAATCAATTAATGCCTGAGGTTCATGAAATAATACAGGCAATGACTTAAATCAAAATATTACSGTCCAGGACTGATTAAAAACCCAAAGTGCCAGAGGTGTTCCCAGGCTGCGAGAGGTCTCCTTGCCCATGTAGGATGGAGCAGATCCCTGCCAGGAGCTGTGAGCTGCCACACTCCAGAGAGTGGGGTGACACTGAAGGTTGCAGCACCTCAGGGGGGGTTTATAYATCCTCAGAGATGATTGCTTGACAGCATATGTATTAGTCAATATGATGCTGCTAATAAATTAGTAAATCACTTTGATTGTTATTTTATTTAAACTGTCTAGTTTTTCCCCTGGAACACTGTCACATTTTATTGCTTTTAGTGATAGATAGGAATAGATGATGACACTGATTCTATGTTACTGCTCTGGTAAATGCCATGTTCTATAAACTGCCAAAAAAGTCTCTTAAACTCATCAAATGATAGGGTTTTATGAAATCTCTGTTAATGGATTTGCAATAGAAATCTATATCACATTGATGCTGAAACTCACCTCAGTGAGTACTGTTTGCAAGGTTTCTGCCACTGGCCTACAGTCCAGCAATTGCTGCTGGTAGGTGGTGTCACTGCCTAGAGTCCAGACAGAAAAAGTGGGACTCTGCTGGTAGGTGATGTCACTGCCTGGAGTCCAGACAGAAAAAGTGGGACCCTGCTGATAGGTGATGTCACTGCCTGGAGTCCAGACAGAAAAACTGGGACTAACGCCCTTGGGACAGAGAATGCAAACTACTGGATTCCTCTCCAGACATGTGAAAAACAAGAAGATAGACAGGAGCAACCAATTCATATTGCTGAGGTGACATGATGCCTGATTGCCTTTTACAGTGATCTATCAAGGCCACCTACATGATGGTAGAACAGTGGATGTGATAGATCTTAAATCCTGAACTATTTTCACAATCTTTGCCACAGCATTCTCCCGTGAAACCCAAGGATTTGTAAGTTGTATCAGTGTACTGTCAAATGGGATGAAAATTGTCTGGACTGGCAGGTCCAAGGGGTAAAACTCCATGCTTTGATATACAGTTGGTGACTGATAACAAGCAGAGTAGCCCAAACTCAAGGCCCAGACTGATATTGTTCAATAGATGGCAGCTGAAATGCCACCATGCACAGCAAACCTATGGAGGATAACAGATATGAATGCTATTGCATGGAGGAGAATATGATGATCTGCAGGCCACCAGACCACTTTSCTCCTAAGAGAAATCTGATGGCAAATATTGGAAGTCCTGGAGCTATGAGGAAGGGTATGTGGGAACTTTAAGAGCACAATGCATACTAGAATGGTTTTGGAAGAATCCTAATGACTGACAAAGTTGAGGGGATCTCTTGTCCCACCCTTTGAGAATACTTGCCAGACTAAAGTTTCCTCAGAAGTCATCCTACAGGTTTTTTTGTTTTGTTAATGAGCCAATACTTATTTGGAGTGGAAGGCCAGGGGACCAAAACCCAGGAATTAATTAAGACAGTAAATTTTAGGGAATAGTGTCTTAATTTCCCCTCTTTCTCCTGGAATTGCAGTAGAGTAAATCCTGATTCAAATACAGAAGAGTGAAGAGCACAACTGGGGATGGCAGTGGACATAAATACTTCCCCCTTCTCCTTAGCTTTCTCCCTTTCTGTTTTTCCTTGACCTAGTTTATATGACAACAGTCACACTAGAACCCTACAGGGCTCAAGAAGGTTTCCCCCTCCTTGTACAGCTACATAGAGGAAGATTGCCCAGGATGAGCCTGTTCTCACACAGCTCTGGCTGTAACTTTGTAGAGGATACTGGCAATTCCCCTCTAACAAGAGCAAACATACATAACGGTATAACAGTTTGTGTTTTCCACATGCAATATAAAAAATGTGCCCATTTTGTGTCCTTTGTAGCATCTTATTATAATATGCAAATGTAATTTTTTTCCTCTCTGGCTTCTCAGTGAAATGTATGGAAGTACACAGTAAGCAACACAGCCATAGTAAAACAAAACACCAATTTAACCAACTGCCTCACCAAGCAGTGCAAAATTATTCTAATCCATTCTGTGAAGTTATTTTCCCTTAGGAACAAGTACTCTTCAGAAGTTACAMTATATTTTCTGACAGTGAATTCCAGAAACTCACTGCCAATTACTGCAAATACTTTTGTTGACCTACTTGGCAAGCCACTAGAGATCAAACTACACTTACAGCAAACAAGCCATAAAAAAAGGGTTATTCTTCTCTTATCCTTTCTCTCAAGCTCCAATTCCTCTGCTAGCTAAATTGATGTTTACTTGTGTTGCATTAGGTTTACCTGGAGCAAATCCCTTTGTTCCACTGTTTGACAGTCCTCAATCGTACTAGGCTGTTCTGTCTTTTGCTCTTCCGAAGTGACTAGAAACACAAACACTCTGCAAGGACATCATCCTTCAGAGCAGACTAAAGCAAGGCACTCACAAGTGACATAAACTTTATAGTTCCATTTTGCTGTCTTGTATTGTTGTTTAGACAGTATTTTGTGCCATTTTAGCAGGAGTCTWAAGGTGACAGGATAGAAACAAATTTCTAACCCTTCAATCAGTTTTATCTATTTACCCATCTGSAATACAATCTATTTGTATAAGCATATAGTCTTTATATTTTACTAGATTTTGGGGTTTTATTGTGTCTTGYTGGATTTTTTTTTTTCTGGAGTGCTACAGATTTGAAACAATTTTTCCTGGAAAAAAAAATTCATAAAATACTAAGTATTTTTGAGCACATTTTTAACAGCCATAAAATTACAAAATAATAAATAGAGAAAAAACCCTTACTTCTCTGCCAAAGGCATTCCCTAAATACTATTTTAGATAAAGTTTTTTATTTTGAAACTCCTTTTTTTTTGGAACAAGTGAAAGATCATAGACAAGATATGTGGTATTATAGTTGTTCAAGCTCTGCTGCAAATCTTAATTACTCAAACAGTAGGGATTTTTTTTTTCAGTTGGAAGGTTGGCCTAGAATAAAGAAAAATGCAAAAACCCCAAATGTTAGACATTAAACAAGAAAGGATAAAAACAAACTGGTAAAAATTGCAATATATCCATGTGCTTGGAAAGCTTAAAGCAAATCAGAAGGCAAAAAAAAAACCTACAATTTAAAAAAAAAATCTCCAACTCTATCAACAAGTATCAAAATATTTTTATTAAGTGCTGCTATGATTTTGACATTCCAGTGATAAATTTTACATTTGAAAATTCAGGGTTAGCAATTCAGATATGATAAATATGTTAGAAGTCGGAGAGATTAAGGTAGAAGAAAGAAAGATCTATTGTGACATTGCTGAGAAAATGTTCTATAAGACAAATGTTTTAGTGTTAGTATCTTCTGTTTGCTATCTTCACAATAAAACAATAAACCATGGCAAATCTGAAAATCTGGGACAACCACCTCAGTCCCATTTGTAAAACAATGATACCAGAATTTAATGCTGCTTATTTTTTGTAGGATTCAGATTTACCTCATGTAACTTTCAATACCTAAAATATAAAAACTGGGATGTGATTTTGATTATATCTTAACTTCAATTTTACAAATATGAGGCATCKAATCTTAACTGAACATTTCTTTTTCCTTACACAATTGCTAAATATCACCTCCATAAAGCAATCTGTGTTCTCCGAGGAGATCCCACATCAAAGGCTAGAATCAGAATAAGTTAGACCAGAGACGAATTATTTGCTTGCCTGTACTTGGGTCCTTGTTGCCTCTTCGTGTCTGCACTTGAAGGAGTAAAGGAAAAACTTCACCCTTACTAAACAGCATCTAAAGGCGTGCTAGAAATTCTGTAGTACCTAAAATAACTGTAAAGGCATAAGTCATTGAAATGAACTTTATTCAGTTGAAATGTGCCATAATGCAGGATAGCTAAATGGTAATGTCTAATCATGTGGACTCTTTCTACAAAAGGAGAAGAACCACTTCCAAATGGGAACTCGTTCTGTCCTAAGGTAACTGAAATGGTATAATCCAATACTTTTTGATGGGATAAATAATCTTCTGGAGTGCCTACAAGTAAAGGCACTTCTAGGACTAATTTAAATTAGGCATGTAATTTTGGCTCATTTTGTAGAATGTGATGCAAAACTACAATAAAATTGCTTTTGATCTTCTAATGCAAGTCTATGGAGTGATATAGGATTAAGAGTGCCTAGTTGCCTGCAGGGAATAAGCTGCATGCAATATTATATRTGGTTTATTTTTGCTGTGCTCTTATCCTCAGGTGATGAGGATGGAGGATGTCACTTTTTCTAAGGGTGGTCTCAAAGTAGGAACTAACACAAAAATACACTTTGTATTTACATAAAATATATGCAAGATTTTTAAAATATTTAAGAACAGAAAAAGGTTTATCTGAGAGGGAGAAGAGACTGAGTTTGCTGGGGTAGAAATCTGAGCTGAAATGCTGTACTTGAAAGAAAGGAGAATTGGTATTCAATATCTTTATTACCCTCTTTCTTTCAGCAATATGTTTTATTTTTTTCAGTGGGAATGGATGGTGAATATCTTTACAGCAATGTTTATAAACATAATTTGATAATTAAAAAGGTAAAATCTACTTTATTGCCATCACTGAAAATAATTTGTGGAATACAAATGAACAAACACTGGTATTAAAAACATTTGCTTCTCTATTAACTGCAATCACTGCAATTTCAGAAATCCCTTGGCATATATGAAGTCACTTTTCTCCATTTTGCTGCAACAGAGAAACATTCACTATTAACCTGAAACTATTTAGAACATACCTTAAAAGAAAGAAATTACTAAAATGGAGATATTGGTGACTTTTTGTAGTATTTCCAAATTAGCTATATATGTAACATAAATTCCTGCCATTGAAATTATAAAGCTATTTCTTCATTCTCAAAAGGACAATCTTGTAGGCAGTGGAAAACTTCCTTTTCAGATGGACTTAAACCTTCAAAGATGAATATATTGATTTGAAAAATGCGGTAAATATTTTTGTTGTCATAAATAAAAAGGGAAATATTTAAATATATGCACATGATCAGCTGCTTACTGAAGCCTTTGCACATGTATAATTTACCAAAATGCCTACATATCTCTTTTGGAGAGGATTTAGAAAAATATTTTTCTCTTGCAAAAATCATTTTACTTCCTCTCTTTCCTGGGAGATATTGAATCATAATACATTTCTTTTGTGAAAATAATAGCGGCTGAAGGTGGGATACAAGAAACACTGTTTGGAAACCTCAGTTGCTCTGTGTGTAACTTTCTGTGAGTGGTTTGTCTTCTGCAAGTATTAGCTGCTCTGAGGGAAAAACATGCATACAGGGGTGGATTTAATAAGCAGATGTCATATTATATTTTTCACTTCCTTTTCACACTTGAATCATACATATTATATATCATTGTGTCCAAAATTGAGAAAAGAAATCTAATATACTGAAACTGGTACACATGTTATTATAAAATGAAACAAAATGGGAAAATTATTATATATTTACTGATAACATAACAAAGGTGAGACAATCTTTTTCCCAGGGGATACAGAGTTTCTCATACTCTGAAATAATAAAGCCATGTAGTGGAAATAACAAGATTCACACATGCTAGGTAGGGTTTGTATAGCCTGGAGGCCTCCCGTGGCTGAAGATTTGGCAGCATTGTCTGAATACCACAGTGATTTGTGAAATGACCAACTTAATTCTCTCTGCTCAAGCATCTGTTTATTAAGGCAAAGCTTGCTTTCTACAGGAAGCAAGGTTAGCAATTATTAATTTTTCTTTTTTTCACCTTAAATTTAATGTTTTTTTATAGATATAGTATGGAAGAGACACTAATTTCCTTTTCCTGTCCATCACCCTCTTCTGCCTGCTTCATATTGTTATTACCGCCAAATACAACAGTAAATTCATGCAACACTRTTGTTTTGATCAGTATTGATTACTTCAAAAAAGAAGCACTGAATCTTTTGGAAGAAATCCTTGATTGTTAATTATATGTTCAAATTTACAAAATTTCTAACCACAGAAAGTTCAATGAAAACAAAGGACAAAACATRACTGGCTAAGTGTGGCTCTCTCTTAAATTGGAAAAGAGTAGAAATAGATGAAAGCAGGAAAGCAGACGCCATTTTTTCTGTCAAGTATTGCAATTTTGAATTAAAAACTCTTAAATTGTTGAAGCAAAACTTTAGCAAAAATGCTGACCATGGTGCATGTCTGAATCAACTAACTGCAGTATTTGCAAAGTGTAGTCTTATCAAGGAGCCTTGGATTTTTTCCTCAAACTTTTCTTCCAAATCTAGAAAAACGAAAATAGGGACCAAACTCAGACAATCCAATTTGCCAAGATAAATGTAATAGAACTGCTTAGAACATTTTCTCTATTATGTTCTCTATTATAATATTTTGACTACGCAAATATTGTACGTAAGTATCTAAGCTTGCCTTTTGTTCTTAAATATTTATGTATGTGTTAAAACTTTTATTGGAAGATATGTGCATTGATACTATATTCTGAAAAATTCTGAAGCATTTTACATAATTACTCGTGCTCTGCTGATAATAAAGATGGACTACATGTCCTTGAATCTCCAGGATTTCTCTATGGAAAACATTGCTATGTTGATGTGTTAACTCCTTCTGTTGTGGCAAAGTTGCCGCATATGTCTAGTCAGACAAGTCTTAAGGATATTCTTTCTCTAAAAAATTATTCTTTTATGTCCTTGCTTCATCTTTGAGAGCATTCTGTGTAGCAAACTGCAGTGTAAAGAGAGAGAAAAGTTTTTATCTATTCCTTTTACACAGAAAATCATGGCTATTTTAGTTTCCAAACTTTGAAGTAAATATTTAGATCTAATTTTTCACAGGTAGATAATTAATTACCACAGATTAAATGTGTTAGTAGGGAATGAATGGAAAATTATAGCTGTGTAACATTTGGTATGCAGAATTCTGTGGGGACTACTTTTGAATATTACATAAATGTTTTCAAATCAGGCACATCCAAATGACTTCAATTTATGATATTCTCTTAAACTTAACAGCTGCATCGTTTCTGGAATAAGTCTCTCCAGACTCATCAGTCTGAATAAAAAATTCAGATGACCATTAATTATCTTGAATAGAAACCTGGCAGTTCCCTTTTTTACTGGACAAGCCTTGTTGTGAGACAGAACAGCTATGCTTGATTAATGGCAAACTACAAGACACACGTAATATGTCATCATAACAAAGATATGCTTCTTAACTATCTATATTAAGTAAATTTTAAAAAAATGACTAGTGCTTATGTTGAATCCCTTTTTATATGGTCAATCTGGAAGACTTTAAGGCATTTCTTCATGAAGTCTGAAGAAGACCTTTGGCTTTCTAATAGGGTTGTGCTTGAAACTTACATGCAGGACCCAGAAAACTGTGTTGTAGTCATCATAATGCTGAGATGAGCCTTCAGAGCAGACCTGAGCATTTCCTACCTGAATAGAAGCTTCTGTATTTGTAGTCCATTGAGAAGACACAAAATTCAAGTCTTATTGCGCTGTCAAGGTAATTTAGAGAAAAAAAGAAGGAAAAGCAATGTCTAGTTTTTTTTATGGTTTTCACCTGCATTTTTGTACCTTCAACCATATGCCATTCTTCAAGTATATTGTGAGTTTGCATTTCAATTAAAAAAAAAATTCTGAAGCTGTACTTCTGCTTCCCAACATTGAAAATGTTTCAGTAGTGTTTTCACACTCTAAGTAGGTAGTGTTCTAGAGGTTAAAGGACCTTAAGGCATAGAGGACAAGTAGGGAAATTGTGCTTGAATTTTAACATCAAGAACTCAACTCACTTGTTACTATAGTCTCCTTAACTGCCACTTTAGCTTATACTGTTCCTCTTTTGTACAATGTCATGCAAGTACATTTCACTCAAAGAAGTTTACAAAAACCAAAAAAAATATTGTTGAGATTTGAATAAATAAAAACTGCTAAAGGCTTCCACTATTATGATACCTTAGTAAAGGCTATCACTATTATCCATGATTATAGACATCTCTGTCCAGCACAAAGTTTTTATAGAGGAAAACAATCCAAACCAGTACGAACAAAAGGCAGTCACTGCTTTATGGCCTTGGGGACAAGGTCCCGCTTTAGTTTGGTAGTATAAGCATAATATATACTGTCATGTATGTGTAAATTAGAAATTACTGATATTGAAGGTGACTTAAACTATGCTTTTGCTGTCGGGATGCCTAAATCTCACCTCAAGTCAAAATAAGCCCAATGTTGTGCAGCTTTTGTTAACAGAGGGATCTTATGCCTTGTCAAGGAAGGCAAATTTTGTTTCATCATAGAAAGAGTTCCTGTCTGAGGTCAGCCCGAAGTGTATCCTCCTCTACCTGCTTTGTAATAACTGTSTCCGTGCTGTCTATACTTCCTGTGAATCTGGCATATAGTAAGYGAATTGCCCAGAATCAACAGTATTTGTTAGTCTTCAAAAAGCTGGGTTTTTAAAAGCTGATTCTCAAAATCACTAGCACACAGCATAAAATAATTATGAAACAATAATATATGATGTTTCTCTATAACATCTACTAAGTAATATTCCTTCAATATTCCTTCCATAGTAATACAAAGGAAAACAAAGAAGAGAGAGATTCAAGTCTTTGTCCTCAGAATTATCCTCCAAATACAGAGGTTTGGAGTTTTTATATMGTTTTATTTTCTTTTCTTTTTTTCTATTTTTCTTTTTTTTTAAGTTTTTTTCTTCTCTGAAATAGCAACCATTTTCTGAAAATTGAGTTCATGGATGCCTTAAGATCAAGAAGCTACATTAAAAAAAAGAAAAAGTGGCTATCTTTTTATAGATGTTAACCTAAAAACATCCACACAGGACACTGAAAAATATGTTTATTGCTTGCATGGTAACACATATGCTACACCCCTTAAAAAAGTTATTAAAAGCTTGAAAATCTGTGAACTGTTGTGGATGCCATACACTCCTTGCTTTTACTAATACAAACATTCAAACTCAAAATACTTGTTTATTTTTCTGAAAGATTTTACTGTCATTTTTGAGTTCTTTTTTTTTTGAAAGCATGATTAAACATTTACTTACCTGCTTTATACTAATCCCTTACAATAGGAGGATAATGAGGAGTAGGGCTACAGCTAGTGGAACTACTTCTTAAGCAAGTTCAAGATTATCTGAGAAATTTGAAATAAAATGCCATTCGAATTCAGATCTTCATAGATTTTGGCTTCAACAGGCCACTCTTGTATGGAAAGTTGCTTGGGGAATGTTTTTGGTGTRCACATTCATCAGAGACATATAAGATAAAATAAATGTCTCTAAAATTGATACTCTTAGCCAAAAAAATCAGCCCATGTTGTTGTTTGTAGATACATTCTACTAAGAGACAAAATAGGAAAATTACCATAATTTTATGCTAAGGAAACATTAAATCTRCACTAAACTGTTAATTGAGATCTATCCTTACCACTGGAAGTTTATAACCACAGAATGTTAAGTTTCCTCTTTTTTTGTCAGAAGAAACACTTGGCAAAACACTGTAAAATGACATTAAATATCMAAAGTAAATTTCTTGTTTATCTACATATAATCCTCTCTGCTTTTTTTTCTCTTTTAGATATGATGCCACAGCACTCATCTTTGTTCTCAATCAACATAGATTTTACCAGGTAACAAAATTCTGCATTCACAGCTTGCAGCAGAACTCAAACACAAGAATATATGGTGCTTTTGTGCATATATATGAGAGGCAAGAGCATGTCTAAAATGTGTAATATTAATTTTATTTATTYGTTTAAGCAAATGGCATGACCATCACAGAAAAATAAATTCTTGASCATCATTTTTAGAAGGCAGTTTTGTATGTCAGCTTTGTTTCTCTTGGTAGAATAATCCATCAGGAATTCAGCTTTTAATGAGTTTTCTATTGTCATCCTTTTTATCTTACTAAGGTTCTTGCTATTCTTAAATATTCTCAAAATTCATGCATTTCAGTACCATAGAAGAAGCCGTTATGTGGCTGTGATTTCCAAGGAGCCTCTTCTAAGAACTGTCAGTTGCATCCTTTTTTTTTTTCTTATAGTCAAGCAGAGATTAACTTTTATTTTTAAGCGTGTGACCTCTATGTTGAAATGTCTTATTTTCAGAACCCGT
Source organism: Parotia lawesii (assembly GCA_003713295.1). Classification (NCBI taxonomy): domain Eukaryota; kingdom Metazoa; phylum Chordata; class Aves; order Passeriformes; family Paradisaeidae; genus Parotia; species Parotia lawesii. The sequence continues at coordinate 4,368,670 of RAHM01000039.1, forward strand.
TCTTGAAATAGTAGTCTCTCAGCCAATATTTGCATTTCAACAGCAARTTATCATCTTGGTGTGTGAGCTCCTATATTTAAAAAAAAAATAAACAAACACAAAAAACTTGACAAGGAAAGCTCTTATATTTTYTCGAACGGCTTTAAGAAGTGTTAACAATATGCAGCTATGTTGAAGTGCGAAATCCCAACTCAAAGCCCCAAAGGCTTTACAAAAGTAATTGTAACATAYAGCATCCAAAGGTCAGGGTATATTTCATGAAAGTCCATCGATGACAGCTGTCATTACAACTTCACTGCCAAGAAAACTGTAGTTATGAAGGCACTCATGGGGAATAGAAGGCATTTAACTACCAAAGGTTTATTGCTGATGCTATTTTCACATGTAAGTTCTGCTTACAAAAAAGGCCAGTGAGCAAGATAATTTATGAGAATGTCTGTTAATGACTGACAGCTCCTGTTCTTATTTCAGCTTAAAATTAGTCAATTTAATTGTTCAAGCACTAGAGGTGATTCATTACAAAGCAGGCAATAATAGAAACTATAAGACACTTTTTTGGCAGAAAGCTGATAAGRTGATCAGTTACGTCAACAACTTCAAAAATATTGTTATATATTAGCACAGATTTTGAAAGAAATACTGTGCAGGTTGATGCAGCTCCTGTTGGTGTTTCAGTAATCCTATGTCTGTCTAGTCAGCATCCAACAATTACTAAAATTCTGTTCCTCGCTTGCTTATAATAACAATAACAACCACGATTCTTGTAATTAATATTGCTATTACAGTTATTGCACTTTGATGGTTCCTAAACACTTAAAAAGAGAGAAAGAGGCAAAAGGGATGCCATCATGAAGGGAAACCTACCTTAGATGGAAGTTTTAGTAATGCTGGAATTTTTCCACCTCAATGTTTTGAGAGTGCTTACCAATGTTTCTTTCTAAACCCTCTATTGCCTTAATTGCATGGATTCTAATACATAAAATGCTCTTTCTGTTATTCAATAGAAAGAGTCTTTTCACTGCAATAATCAGCTATTATTCTTATTCTTGTTATATCTTCACTGTTGTAATTATAATTTCAAATTATATTTTTATAATATTTATTTATAATTACAGTTTTGGTTATAAATAAGCCTTCATACTGAATTTCCTTTTACGTCAATTTTCCTCAGCTCACAATCTCAGGAAGAGTCTGCAGTGAGAAACCCATCTTCCCTGTCTCCTGAAGGTATCACACATAGTCTTCCTTGTTCATGCTTCATATAATAGTTTTAAAAATGCTACAATATCTTTGTATCCTTTCTGTAACTTTGCCTGTGATGGTGATTCTTTCTCTGACTTGTAGTCTGTATTTTTTGTATAGCAAGTACTAAATAATTCTAACAACTTTGTCATGATATAATATTTAGAGTAAAGAGCATAAACTTATCCTGGGCCAATTTAGAACACCCCCATAATTAAATTTCTCCGGGACCTGGCCAGATAGCCTTCATTCAAGGCTTATATATTTTCTATCACTTGTCTTTTCCTTAACATATCTAGTAAGATATAGCTTTCAGTAATAAAATGGTCAGCTTCTTTTCCTTTTCTTTTTTTAATCCTTTTGTAAAGCATTTATTACTTTCCTAAATGATTGTTTTTCTAAAAAAAATCCAGAAAAGCWTTTTTTTCTTTAAATCCCTATATGATACTCTGTCCTCTTAGTATGACGGTTTACTTTGAATGAAACTATATTTTTAATTTAATTTTGCTCCAATACCTAATCAGTCTGGATAGGAGCCTCTCTGTTAAATTTCAGAAAACTCTACAGATGAAGTAGTCATCCAGTTTCCCCTGCTCACAGACAAAGGGAGAAAAAATTATTTARGGAATTAATCAGAACACACATGTGTATCTCTTTAGTGTGCAATGAGTCGCTCCCTCCAAAATGCATATTTTTCTCTTTTGACTAAGGGAGCTAAGACTGATCTACAAGCTGGGTAGTTATATTTGGTCTGATGAAGTGCACCCTTATCTTTCACAGAGGCTAACATCAAAAACCCTTAATTTTTGTTTTTAATTCTCCTACTGACTTTATATCCACCTTATCTGGAAAGAAAAACTTTTCCATGAGATTTTACTGTATGTAATAATACCCTTCTCCTATGTTACTTTTGATTTCTTAAAAAAAAAAAAGACAAGGCCCCCCTCCGCAACCCAGATAAAAAAATGCACACAACCACAAAAAAAATGTGACTAACTTTTATCTGAATGTCATTCTCATGTCTTTCTGAAAATCCACACATTTGAACAATTAATAATTTCATATCATGGATACGAAACATATTTGCAAAAAGCATTTAAATGGCTATTATTTTAGGTTATATACCTTTCTCTCTGAACAGCTTGGCGTTGCAGACAATTATAAAACAAAGAACAAAGATGACATAAAATCTTTCCAAAAAATCCCATAATGTCTGATTCTTTTTGGTACAGTTTTAACCTGGTAATTAAAGCATAGCATACGCTTTCCTCATCTACTCAATAGAATTACTGTTAATAGTAGATGGATTTTATGAATTTAAGTGCACTTGTAATCCAGGAATTAGGTTGCCTGGATTTTTTGTTGTTGTTTTTGATATACTAGTCAGTTTACGTACTGAAAATTTTAGTGCAGCCGTCAGATAGACCTCCCAGAATTGGAAAATTCTCTCTTCTTATGAGAAACCCAAAATTAGTTTAAATATATTCAACTGACATATTTTCAGACAGTTAACACCAGACTACAGGTAAATCCATGGGTCTACATTTAGGAAGTCACACTTCCTTTTCCTGAAGAAGGCAGATCTGCCTTTCAGCTTTCACAGAACCATTAAGGTTGGAAAAGACCTTGAAGACCACCAAGTACAACTTTCAATCGAATATCCCCATTCCCACTAACCACATCACAAAACGTCACGCCTACTTGTGTAGGATATGTGCTGACATGGGCCTGTGTTTTGGGTTTGTGCTGAACACAGAGTTGATAATACAGAGATGTTTTTGTTACTGCTGACAGAACTTACACAGAGCCGAGGCCTTTTCTGCTGTTTGTACTGCCAGGCTGGCAAGGAAGTTGAGGGTGCCTGGGAGGTTGGGAGGAGACAGAGCTGGGACAGGTGACCCAAACCAACCAAAGAGACATTCCAGACCTTATGCCATCATGCTCAGTATATAAAGTGGGGGGGGAAAGGAGGAAGGGGGCGTTGTTTAGAGTGACAGTGTTTGTCTTCCCAAGTCACTGTTAGATGTGATAGGGCCCTGCTCTCCTGGAGATGGCTGAACACCTGCCTGCCCATGGGAAGCAGTGAACTAATTCTTCGTTTTACTTTGCTTGTGTGCGTAGTTTTTGCTTTCCCTATGAAACTGCCTTTATCTCAATCCATGGGTTTTCTACCTTTTACCCTTCTGATTCTCTCCCAGACCCCACCGGTGGGGGAAGAGTCAGGGTGCGGCTGCAGGATACTTGGGTGCTGGTTGTTTTCTGAGCACTTCCACCAGGAGGCTCCACCACTTCCCTAGAGAGCCTGTTCTAATTCTTAACTAATTGTGCATATATATTTATTTGTACCTTTTTTTGATGGTAAATATATTTAAAACTGAAAATATTCATTATCCCCGCTCTCCAAGCAATGATTATGAACTCTATTCCTTTCTAGTGTTTACCAATTAGCTAACTTTCTGAGTCTGCTTTGTAAATTGTCATCACTTTGATTAATAACCTCTTCCTACTCACTAGTTTGTTTTCAACTTACCTTGGCAAAGGATTACATGATGCCTTCTATTCCCATAGATCTTTTTAAAAAATCAATCATAGTTTGTTTATTTCTTACTATATTATTTTTATCCCTGTGGACTGATTGCCTGAAGAAATCCATCTGGTCATTTTCCAACATGCTTTGATATTAATATTGTTTCTCTGTGCATGTCTCAAGTTCTCTAGACTGTATCAACAGCTTATGTTTCAACTTTTCATTAAAATCTTAATGTGATTCATATTTTCTCTACAGCTCTATTAGTATTAATACACTTTTCAGTTTCCTCTTCTTTATCTCATCCACATGATGTAACATTTGGTTAAGAATTGGACCTCCAGACTAATTTAAGTCTACTATGAAATTCTTGTTTTATAGCATAGTTCATTTTCCCACAGATGCAATGTCTTTCAGAGCTTTCAAGTTAGACAACGATAAAGTTTTCACAAAGTTACTAGGTCCTTAATATTCACCATTTTAAGGCACCTGTAGGCTTTCTGGGTACATTTCTAGACATTTTATTTCTATTCCTAAGAGCACATAACATATTTTCAGTAACATGATCAGTATTTACAATGGGATTTCTTTTTGTTTGATCGGGTTTTTTGTCATGCAGTTGTCAACATTCTTTTCTTTGCTACTTACAATCTTTGTGATGATCATGAGAGACAAGTACTTCTAGCATAAAAAACCTGACATATATTGCTTCTCTGAGTTTTAGCATATCTTTCTATTTGTACTTTTTTTCTTTAATTGGTATGCTATTTGCCAGAGAAATTTTGCACTAGATAGAAATTAGGGAGGCAGTTATCCATCACCATTTGGAAACTTTCAGAATTCACATATTTTTATCAAACATACACTGATTTTATTTACAGTAATAACCAGTACTTTATTAAATAGATATTACTATCACTGTGGTAAAAAAAAAAATCACTAACGATTAAAATAATCTAGTTTTTTTGCACACTTATTTGGAATTAGCTAACATTCAGCTTTTCCAATTACAAAGAGTGCAATTCTGAAAAAGAAAGAACATTTTCATCAGCCTTGGTAGTTTTCTCCTATTTGAAGAAATATATAATGACACACGAAAAGAACTAAGTGTTCATCTTTGTTATATAAAATTGTATAAAATTACATATTAATGTAGAATTAATATTAGATTAAATAGGTTTCTTAGGTTACAATGTAAGACGTAACCAAAAGTATGTACTCTATTACCACCTTCATAAGCTGTTAAAAACAGGTGGGGCAGTGTTCCTTATCTCCTCCATGACTCATCCCTGGTGACTCCCTCCAGAGGGATRTCTTCTGTTAATGGGCCATCTAACCTCACTGCGTGACTCATAAAGTTACATCATCCCWKTGTGAGATGCCCCGCCCAGGGGGAGGAGCCAAGCAATCCTACCTGGATCTAACCTRTGGTTTGGAACATCACAGCCAGCCCTTACCTACCGGATTCCCAGAGGACAAGAGCTACATAACCACCACTGGACCTTCAGAGAAAGACCAGACCCTTCTACAGAATCACCACTTCAACAGGACCACATCTATCACTTCTACAGGATTGCAGCCCCCCCTTAATCAGACTGCTACCACCACCCTGCCCAGCAGGGTGTCAGGTTGTACCCTGACTGTCAGTTCAAGCCAGTGTTTTCTGCCTTTATTTTAATTTTCCTAATAAATTGTAGTTCTGACTTAGAATCTCCCACTGGTTTCGTTTCAAAATGGTACAATAGGTTACAGATTAAAGGTTGATTATGTTTCTTTAAGGAAAAAAATACTTTGATTCCCAAGGTAAAYGTCAGTTGACAAAAATGCTACCCAATATAACATTAATGCCTTACTCATATCACTTAAAAGCACAATGGTAGTTTACATACATAGTATATTCTCATCTTAGTCTATGGTAGCCAAAATTGTTTTTAATTTAGTGTAATTTGCATTCAGTAAAAGCTCTAACAGAAGAAAAGCTATCTGCAGAAAACCCTACTTTCTGCTGGAACATTTCTCCAAGGAACTAAACTGATTTAAACCACACAAATTTTCCTTCACCATTTTTAATATTCTTACTTTGTAATTGAAGAGATCTGGCTACTTTCCAGTAGTATGCTTTTGCAGAGTATTGAATTGTTTTGAACGCCGCTTAGYTCTTTTTTTACCTAACTGAGAACAACAAACATTCTAAAAGCATTCTAGAAAGGAGCAAGCAAAAGAAAAGCAGGTTTTTTTACATCTGTGAAAAGAAACGGACTATAGGAAATTGGAAATGTGATTATAGGTTGACGACATAATGTAACCATATGAATTAATTATATTTAATTTGCAAAAGAAATAGACAAAATGTGTAAATTAATAGAATTTATCAAGTTCTAGAAATCCACTAATAATAGTATTTACTAGATACGGGACTTCCAAGAGGCACTAAAACATTTTTGTTTGTCAGTTAAGAAAAGTAATATTGGTTTAAGGACCAATAATTAAAGTTCTTTTTACTGTGATAGTAGCTGAGTCATCYGGGTCAGTAGAACTCGGGAATCACTCCTTTCTAAGATTTGCTCACTGTGACCAGAAGAGAAGCAAAAGGTGCGCTATTTTATTTGGCAGAGAAATTATAAAAGGGTATGCCTATCTAATTTAGGCACTCCTGGTTATTAATGCAAAGGTGCAATCTGACAATGGTAAGAGACTCTGAAATATCTAGTCTCAACTCAGGGTACTTTTCAGCAGGATAGGATGTCTCATAAGTGACTCTGAGTTGTTTCAATTTTTTGTTGTCCTCATAGGGTTGCCAGGCAGGTTCAGAGAAACTGCTTCTGAAATGCAGCTCACTGAAATTAGGCTTCAGAACTCCTTTATATATACAGACACGTACATATATATGGTTGTACGCATATACTTCCCTTATACAACACATTTCCTCCTATGTGTTCAAAGGGATTWAAAAAAAAAAAAAATCCACTTTTCTTACCCATGCTCTGATTCTCCAACCAACATTCATTTACAATAAATTTCAACTTAAAATCATAAAAAATGAGTTTTCTCAACCTACAGGAAAGAAAAAATGTGAAAGTACAAAAGTAAACCATTATTTTTCATGGATATAGACTCATAGAATCATAGAAATATTCAAGTGGGAACAGACTTTTAAATTTATCCAAAAAACCTTATAAAGAATTATTAAAATTAAAAAAAAAAACCAAAACCCATAGTCCATTTACTGGAAATTTTTTTTCTTAAAATCTTTCTGAGTTTGTTTAAAAAACCTATTCGGAGAATTCCCTGATAATGTACTTTGAGTCAATAACAGTTTTGCTTTTACATCTCAAAAACTGCATACCAAATAGCTATTTCAGGGTCATAGTATACATAAAACTTTCAATTAATCACATAATAGGGTGTCATAAGGGCACAACCTATTCAACTTTAAAGAGCTACAAAAGCATTTAAGACATAACCATATTCTGCATTCTGTGGGGTGGGGGTGGGGGGAGTAATTTAGTAAAGACTTCAGCATTTTTTTTTCAGAACAGTCCCTCAACAAAAGCATTTTTGTCTAAAAGTACCTCTAGAAGAAAGTCTTTTCAATGAAAAATTCCTTTAAGCAGGGTCAAACAGATACTTGCACTGTGACATAGTTTATGGATCTGACAGTTCATTCTAACATTCCTCATTTATTTAGACAGGACATCCTTATATCCGTTTAATGCCACCACTCTTTCCAGATGTTCCAATCTTAAAGAGATTTGTTGGAGAAAGGATTCTGGACTATAGATCATGTCTATATCATAATAGTATATTATTTAAAATGTCTTGCCCTTTGAAGAGACGGTCTCAGTGACTGTTTGGTTATGACTAAGATCTTCCTTTCATTATAATCTCTCACTTTTAGCAACAGCCAGAACTTGTAGTTCAAAATGCCTACTGAATGTTTCAAACAAGGCATAACCCCCAGTTAAAGTAAGTTCTGCAAAGTGCCATGAAGAACTAAAGCAGATTTAAGAATATACAAAATGTATTTAATATATATAAAGGAGTCTTTATGAATAAAAGAGATTGCTTATGATCAGGCTTGTTATTTCCTTTGATATCTATCACTGGGTACTAGCCATTGTAATTAAAAATTCATGGTACCCCAGTGAAGTTCCCACTGACTGGAAAAGGGGAATATTACCCTCGTTTTTAAAACAGGAAAAAGGAGGAACAGGGGTACTACAGGCTGGTCAGTGTCATATAGGTGCCCAACAAGGTCGTGAGGGAAATCCTCCTGGAAGCTACGCTAAGGCACATGGAAAACAGAGAGGTGAGCAGCAACAAGCCAACATGGCTGCTCTAAGTGCAAATTGTGCCTGACACAGTTGGTGTCCTTTTATGATGGAGTTTTAGTGCCAGTGAATAATGGAAGAGTGATTGACATCATCTACCCGGACTCTTTCAAAACATTTGACATTGTTCCACAAAACATGCCTAAACTGGAGAGACTTGGATTTGAAATGGACTGGGTGGTTGCACTCAAACAGTTGTGGTCRATGGCTTGGCGTCCGAGCAGAGAGCAGTGATGAGCAGTGTTCCTCAAGAAACTGGTATCGGGACTGATACTGTTTAACACACTTATTGGGAATGTGGACAGTGGGACCGAGTGCAGCCACAGCAAGTTTGCAGATGACACCAAGCTGTGTAGTGTGGCTGGCACTCTAGATGAAAGGAATGGCCTACAGAGGCACTTTGACAGCTAAAGTATTGGCCCATGAGAACATCATGAAGTTCAGCAAGGCCAAATGCAAGGCCCTGTACCTGGGTTGGAGTAATCCCAAATGTGAATACAGGCTGGGTGATGAGGGGATTGAGAGAGGTCCTATGGAGAAGGACTTGGGGAGATTGGTTGATGAGAAGCTCAACCCAGCAATCTCTGTTCATAGCCCAGAAAGCCAACAGTATCCTGGTCTGCATCAAAAGAAGCATAATCAGCAGATCAAGGGACGTGATTTTCCCCCTTTACTCTGCTCCTGTGAGACCCCACCTGGGGTGCTGCATCCACTCTGTTGGGAGCTCTGAGGCTCCCAACATAAGAAGGTCATGCACCTTTTGGAGCCAGTCCAGAGGAGGGCCACAAAAATGATCAGAAAGTTGGAACACCTCTGCTATGAGATCAGGATGAGAGAGTTAGGCTTGTCTAACCTAGAGAAAAGACTTCAGAGAGAACTTATAGCATCCTTCCATTATCTAAAGTGTGCCCACAGGAAAGATGGCCTCTTTATCATGGAGTGTAGAGACAGGATGAGGGGTAATGATTTTAACCTGAAAGAGGATAGATTTAGATTAGGTATTAGAAATACCTAATTACTGGGGGGGTGGTGAATTACTCAAATAAGTTTCCCAGAGAAGCTGTGGATGCCTTCTCCCTGGAAATGTTCAAAGCCAGATTGAACGGGGCTTTGAGAAACCTGCTCTAGTGGAAGGTGTCTGTGCCCATTGGAGGGGTGTTGGACTAAATGATCTATAAGGTCTCTTCTAACCCAAACCATTCTATGATTCTGACATTCTATGATTAGATAGCAAAAAAATTATTCTAATTATAACATTTATTAACAAAACATAAGCTGATAATTTTTTTTTTTCAAGAACTGTACGTCAAATAAATTAAATCATTTTTTGAAGGTTGGTGAGAATGTAGACATCTGTAGAGGCCTGGTCCAGTATGTTAAATCCATCAAAAAACCCCCAACAAACTAAAACTAAAAGTCCAGTCGGGTTKTTTTTTACATAATAGAAATGTGTTTTACAATGTAAATTACCTATATTCATGGCTTAAATGCCTGATAAAAATTAGTCATTTTTATTTTAGCTTTGGGTGTGCATGTGTTTTGTATTTTAAGTGTGATGTAAATTTTAACTCTGAGTTTAACTTAAGTATGGAACAACTGGAAATCGCAATTTCTGTTTCATATGCAAAGGCACAGAAAGACATGTATGGAAACATGCATAGACACAAATAAACTTAGAAATTAGAGTCTTTGAATGTTCTGTGCAATAAAATGACAACCAGATTGTATAGCATAGTCTGGATATCATAATACTCACTAAAGATGTTAAAAAGCTGGTGCTTTGTTTTCTTTGCTGTTTTCTTTTTTCTTTTGTTGTTTTGTTGGGTTTTTTTTCAAAAACTGATAAAATTGAATTTGCTTCAAGATTTCATACAAAAATTCTTAATTGCCCCTGCTTTGAAATATTGCAAGTGTAAAAAATGTCATCATATGTGCCTTCTTGTACATTTTTTTTACAAGTTGCTGCAGATGTGCCTTCATTGTATTTTATAGAACCTAACACAATGCAGTCTTGGGTAAAAGATAATGACTTTTTGTGTCACCTAAAGAAATTTAAAACTATGATCCCACTTTTCCCTGAGGCATTTTAGGACTTTTTAATAAAAGTGGATTGCAGTTTTTCATTTTGTTATTAAAGCAGCTGCAGATGAAACATCTAACTTTCTTGTGCTGCCTTTGGGAATTGTGTCCATAACATATTTCCAAAAGTTGGGTTTAATGTATTGAGCTATCTAAATTGTTTTGTAAATATCACACCAGATACTGTGTGACAAGGAGACAGAAAAAAACCACATATATACATACTTTTCACTGAAAAATACTTTAGTGTCTTGACATTTATTTCTTCTATGGGAGCAATACTGAACAAATCCTTAGTCGATATTTACTCTATTCCTCATTATGGAAGTTATTTATGTTTGTGGGTCAATGGCTGGATGTCAGTCAACYTAGCTCTTACATATCTTCACTGTATTAAAAATTGACGGTTCTTTAAATGAAAGTGATGAGGCAAACAAATCATAGGATTTTTAATTAAAATAAGATAGAAAAACCTTGATTGTTGTAGTAGCTATTTTAAATATTGGGAGACTGATCATCCCTTTTTAGGAGCATCTAGGTGAACACTGAGAGGCTGGAACTCTCACACCAGACTGTAGCTTTTGATTTGATAATTTTTCATTTGTATAAAAAGTTCCTTGAGAGGCAGTGACCAGGCCAAAACCCTCTGAATTGAGGAGGATTCTTCACCTTAACATGGGAAGCAGCTGTACCTTTTCAAGCAGAAAAATTTTATAAGACATAAACAAAATACCGGAAGAAGAGAGTCACAGCACTGAGCCAGGGAGCGGACTGGTTATGTAGAGACCAAACACCTTCACTGAGTAACAAGAAGCAGAAAGTCAGATTTCAGAGGTGGCATGAACAGAAGCTTTCTACAAAAAAGGGACGTCTTGCAGGGTTTGCGACTACTCAGACGTCATCTGAGCTGGCAGATTTCAGAATGGAAAAGAGAAACTATATTGCAAAGACATAGTGGGCATGGCTAGATTCTTCAGGTTTTCATTATCTGAAAAGTTGAATATCCTAGTCTACAATCTAATGAAACTTGACTTCTTGAGTTTTAGGCATATTGATTTTCACTGAGGAAAGTACGTTAAGGCAGAACCACCTCAAAGCTTTGCCTGCTGAGGTTTCCTCCAACAGATCCTTTCCTTGATGCTCTGTCTGAGACCAGAGCTTGTGATCAGCCAAGATGTCTTCAGTGTATAAAAGTAATTTCTTCCAATTCTTCCACAATATCTTCTGCAAAGAACTTTGGAAAACAGTTAGGGGAGAAAAAGTGCTGGTTTACAGTTCAACTTTTCAGGAGGTGTAAACATAGCCCATTACTGATGGACAGCAACTCTTGGTGTTCAACAACATGTGGAGCTTTGAATCTATGTATACCCAGTAAATCAAAATTAGGCTTTCAACCGCTTTTTGGATAAATTGTCTGTAACTAATCAAATTTTAGTGCTGAAATAAGAAACATATTGCAACAGTAAAGATTGTCACAATATTTACAGAAAGAATTCTACTATAAGACTTTCACTGAGAGCTAAAATCAAGGAAGAACTATTATATATTTTGTTCTTTGGAAGATAATTTTTGTTAGCCAAGCAAGCCTAAAACACTGACAAAAATATAAGTAAAATCAACACCATAATGCTGACGTTTGGGTTGAGTAACACAAGTAGGAAAAAAAGTTATTTTCAAGAGCAACTTGGATGTAAAGTTTGAATATATGAGCAATTGATTTGATGATTTTTTTCCCCTACTAAAATTAATATTTTCACGTTGATTTTGCATGGGAAGACCTTGCAAGGCAGGTAGCTTCTTTTTTTCCCAGTATGCTTAATTATTAATATATAATAATTTTAAATAAATAAAACTTTTTTTTTTTTAACCAAATACCATTTTCTAATGGTTGGGAGTTACACAAATAAGCTCCTAATTGCATAATCATGGTCTTCCAAGATATTTCAATTAAAAGATTTTGGAGTCAGACAGTGTCTCAGTTTTCACCTCAAATCCATGTGCAAACACTGATGAACCCTGCTGTCCTACTGCCGAGGCCCTATCCTCGGCCTAGTTAGGCTAACCCACACCTCTACCTTAGTGTTGACCAACACATCTTTTCTCATAACTCATTTTTTCTGCATATGTACACGGTTTTGAATGTGGTATTATTATTTTATTGGAATGAAGCCGGTTTTGATGGGAAAAGCTTTGAAAGCTAAGATGATTTCATTTTCTTGCTCAACATACACATATATATCTGGAGCACTTTCACATATCACAATAAATGGAGCAATAAAGCAAGACTGGGAAAAACGTTAATCTTACGACGCTTTGTCTCGCCTCCTGATGCTGGCACCAAAACACAAAAGAGTCTTTTAGTTTTTGGCTGTATTACAGGTCTTCTAGACAACTTTGGTCAAGTCAGTTTTCTTCTTTGGCTCCTGTTCCCCTAGCCAATGCAGATAATGATCCTGACCTCTTTTCTAAAATGCTTTGACATCCTTGGGTGAAAAGTTCTCCTTAAAAGCAGGGTAGTTTTATTATTATATCCATTATATAGTTACACTATTCAAGGTCAATAGACCTATATAGCTGAACAAAAATGAGATCATATGACCATCAGTACAATGCGGTAATTGCACTCAAAAGTACCCAATTGAATGTTTAGTCCAAATGAAGCCATATTTAGTATGGCTTCATATATTGTTATTGAAAGTTTGATACATTGAATCTTGAACTTTCTTTGATTACAATTCCGCAGTAAGACTTCCTCAAACTTTTAATTCATTGGCTGCTGCCCCCAAGGGATTAATATGGATTGGGTAAGAAAAGAATGACATCAACTGCATATAATGAAATTCTATCCAGGATGTCCAATATCTTTATACCTTCAACTCTATTATTGTGTTGGATTCTTTGACTGATTTGTCCCAGAATTATGGTAAAAAGGGAGGGCAAAAAGGGGCACCATTGCCTTTTTCTGCTAGAGAAAGTAAAGACTTCTGAGTGGTATCCATTATTCCTTACTATAGGCTCCACTACAATGTCTTTAGTTAAGAAAGTTTTTGACCATTATGTGAAACTCCCAAAACTTTTGTCAAATAGCTTCTTTTCAGCCAATCAAATTGTCCTTCAGCATATAATACTAATGAATATAAATCCCCTCTTACTATTTCTATTTTGTAATGATCTGTAAGCTGAAATTTGTGTGTTTCTCCAACCACTTGCATGGCACCTTACAGTTATATCCTATATTGCTCCTTCATTCTTCCAGTTGCTGCCATTTCTCTACTATTTCAAATACATGGTTTATTGTCTTACTTTATACAATTTCTTTGGTATTAGACAAGATTCAGGAAAGCTCTCAAGTAAACACTTTGAGATAGGTCAGCAGCTGTCTAATTCCAAGTTGTTGTCCTAAATCAGGGTTTAAGGACAATTTTTAGTCCTTGGGACTGAGTTTCTAAGCAGCTTCTTCTATTCAACTCGAACATTTGGTTCAGTCATAGCACTGTAGGAAAGAGGTAAGGTAACTGAGCTAATGTTCTTGGTCAAAGTTCTCAATGAATCTTCTTCAAATCCTTGTCCACTACATATGAAATGCCTGCCTCTTAAATATTTCTCTACAAAAAGAAAATATTTCACTAAGCTCTGTTTTTAAATTGCAGAGTTTTTTGTTTTTTTTTCTATTTGGATATGGAGTTTATTATTTTGCATTTCTTTCCTCTGGACCATAAGCATGAGATTAAAGCAAGATGCTGTTCAAACTTTTAAACAGTTAGAAATAAGGTGAATCAATAATGGACACTATTATTATACTTTACAAACTGTACAACAATTGCAAGGGTGTGTTTTGGCCCATTACTTCAGTGCCAGGCTGTCTGAAAGGTCCTGCTGATTCTGGCTGGGATAGAGTTAATTTTCTTCACAGATGCTAGTATGCGGCTGTGTTTTGGATTTGTGCTGAACATAGGGCTGATAATTTAGAGATTTTTGGTATTGTTGAGCAGGGCTTATACAGAGCCAAGGCCTTTTCTGCTTCTCATACTGCCTCAACAACAGAGGGGCTGAAGGTGCATGGGAAGCTGGGAGGAGACACAGCCAGGACAAGAGACTCACACTGACTAAAGTGATGTTCTATACTACTTGGCATCATGCTCAGTATATAAAGTGAGGGGATGAAGGAGGAAGGGTGGTGTCGCTGGCGAGCAGAGACTGAGGAATAAAGCAACATGGACGGTTTAGTACAAGAAGAAACCGACACTTTATTAATTTACAGATTTGCTTATATACCTTAGCACGCTGGACACTGACATAAGGTTATTGGTTCACTGACCAACCACCCCCCAGAGGGATTGGCTGMACCCAACAACACTTACTTSAGATATTTTCTCYTYGGTATCATAMCAATRCCATAGTTTACAAAATCTCYCAACTGTTTTCCYAYAGCGTCYRTGAGAAAGCAAGGCTTTCACACAGACACTGTCAGAAAACTGAGAAATCTCTCTGCAGCCAGGCTTTTAGCATTCACAGGGTGGGATGTTTGGAGTGATGGTATTTGTCTTCCCAAGCCACTGCTATATGTTATGGAGCCCGACTCTCCTGGAGATGGCTGAACACCTGCCTGCCCATGGGAAGCAGTGACTTAATTCCGTTCTTCGCTTTGCTTGTGTGCATGGCTTTTCCTTACCCTATTAAACTGTATTTATCTCAACCCATGGGTTTTCCAGCTTTTACCCTTTCAATTCTCTCTCCAATCCTGTTGGTGGGAGAGTGAGTGAAGGGCTACATGGAACTTGGCTGCTGGCTGGGGTTAAACCATGACAAAGGCGAAGTAGGGTTACAGTGAATAAATATGTTTTACAATGGATTTTGTGTGCTTTATTATAATGAAAATGAACATGCTTCTCCATGATGTTTGTGCTAATAGGTAAAAGCAAAATTAAATGGCTACATAATCGTTGGCTTTGCAAATGAATCACCATAACAGTCTGTAAGACTTTCAGTTTATTCTGCTGCTAGAGATTACACGGCATATTTTAAATACAAGTGCTTTTTGAGTAAAATAGGCTTTGGTCATTTTATATGCATAAAGGCATAGTAATGCCTGATATATTAAGAGCCCAAACCATCAACTCCTACTCAGAAGAGCTGTTCTGAGACAGTCTTTGGATTCAGATAAATTACTTATTTCAGCAGTCTGTACCAGAATTCAGGCCTCATGAAATACTAGAGGGAAAAAGGAAAAAAAAAAAAGGAATCAAAACCAAACCCCACCTTAATTCCATTTTAGTATCTACTGTATGATTCTTTAGTCCCTTTTTTCTCTTTCAGGTTTCCTTCCCAAGATGCATTTCCAACAAGTGAAGGTGAAGAGTTTTGCATTACTATGAACTACAGAACTGGACTATAGGAGGGTAGTGCAAAGAGTAGAAGGAAAATGCTGCTGGTGATATTCAGGTAACTGCCTTAACTGCCAGCTGAGTTATCCATCAGTTATTATTTTGCTCAGAGTTTCATTGCAACAGCAAATTACAAACAGCCTAATCCCACATTGCAAAATGTAGACTACTTGGAAGAAAAGATCAAAAAGAAAGAAACAAAAATCTATACTTTTCCAGTGTAAACAGTAGAGAAACATATCGATAGGGAAGGGAGAATACACTTGGACTTTTCTGACTTGTGAACTATACTCATGTGTGATTTAGTGAATAACTAGCTGTGCAATCTTTTACTGTTCTTCAAGAGTATAATTTGACAATTATCAAACAAATTGTATTGAATTGTGTGCCTCTGTTTCAAAGATTTCAGATGCTGGGTTAAAATGCTATACACTGATTATCAAAGATGATTCTTTCATTTTCCTCCATTATCTTAATTACAACTCTTGCATCAGAATTTTTCACTTTTCAAAGGCTTGGTCAAGTGTCTAATCACTTGATTTCAGTCTGCAATATTGCACAGATACTGTGAATTAAATGAAWGCAGAACTGTCAGTATTGTTATCATAACAGCTGGAGAAAAATACATTGCAATCACAAGGTGTGTTTCCTACCAGTTTTAGTAATCTCTCCATCTCCCTATCAGTTAGTGGTTTTCAGCTATATGTTGCTTTGAGAAATAAGTGTTTAGTCCTTACCAAGAACTGACTTGTATGTGAACAATTGGTAAAGCCTTAATCATCAAGAAAATGACAAGTTTTTTCACCAGATATCATCCCTGAGTTCAGCCATGATATAAGTTGGAAGAGGTGTTGGAATCACATGTAGACATCCAGTCAGTGTTGGAAACTCTGCTTTGCAGATTCTCTTTAGGAAGTGTAATTCTGGTTTCAARGAATTGCCTAAGCTGCTGCAAAAAGTAACAATCGTAGTAGTATGACTGGTGAAGTAGCAGCTCTTTTTGTGTCTCCTGGGAGACCTTCCACTGAAAAGGACTTTTCACTACTCTTTCAATAAATATACTCTGTGATTCCTTTACCTTTGAATTTCACTGTTTCATTGGCAGGGAAGTAAGTAGGGCAGTGTCATTTCCTGGAAGGCATATTCATTACCCAGACCTTTGCTGGCACCAAACTGGAAGAGTGTTTCTGAACTCCTTCGCTCGACTTCTGTCTGCAGCTTTCTATAAGTGATTCTCCTCTCCTTATGATATTTGTCCTCTTCTTTTGGTAAACTATGCACATGAGAGCCTTCAGGGTGCTACTGCAAGAAAAAAAACCAGGAGTTTCCCAAATGGTGAGAGGTCTCAAATATTCCTGGCTACTCAACACGGGACCCTTCAAAGGTGCCTGACATTCAGAAGAGTTAAGAACATTCTCTTTGAAGACTCTTAGTGACTCTAAGAATTTTTGATTAAAAGTGTAAATTCAGAAGGTACATCTCCTAATAAATGAAGCACAAGTGCTTGTTTCTCACTAAGCATTGCAGAAGACCAACAGGCTACCCAGGGAAGTGATTGAGTCACCATTCCTGTAAGTGTTCAAAAAATGTGTGGATAAGGCATTTGGCAACATGGTTTAGTGGTGAACAGAGTGCTAGTGCTTCATTGATAGCTAGACTTGATGATCTTAGAGGTCTTTTTCAACATTAATAATTGTATGAGTCTAAGATTCTAATTGTAAGGAGAGTTGTTTTTTTTTTCAATTGTAAGCTCTCCAACCAAGTGGGTAAGGCATTGAAATGAGGAAAATGAAAAGACAATTAAATTGTTGAAGCATAGCTGCTATAATCTCACATACTTTTTTCCAGTGCTTTTCTGTTTTATATCACGATCTTTTGCTCTTAGACAAAGAACCATATATTTAATGAATTTGGTTGTTTAATTTTCTCTCTGTCACCTCTTCATTTAAGCTGTCTTTTGAATATACATTCTGTTATTCTACTTTAAAAATCAATGACCTTATGGAAAACCCTGATCTACTAGTGGCTCACCTTCATAGTACTGCATGATAAACAACAGATCTTCAGCAAAATTGTAGTTTCAGTTCTATGAAATTGCACAGGAGGATAGTTGCTGTGAGAACTACTTTTTGTATGTTAATATAATGCTTGGTTATAATAGTAATAACAGGATACAAAATCTCCTTTAATAATTTCTTTACCACACACACAGTTAGGATAATGCTTCTGAGTGAAACACCCATTAGTTTCTGAGAGTGAGATTCACTTCACCTGCATAATGACTGCAAATTGCAATGGCAGCCTCTCAAAAATCACTTTCAGTGCTCTTAGGATTGCTACTATATTTGACTGAAAGCTGCTCTGTTCTTGACCTGTCTTTCAAGCAAGCTAAATGCTGCGTGTTAAACCCAACTGGAGCACGGATTCTGCATTAACAGGCCTTCTCCTTTGATAGAAGTGCTGAGGAGGTAGACTTGTGTGAGTACTTAGGGTGGATTGACCTTGACTGGCTGCTAGGCGTCCACCAAGGTGCTCTCTCATTCCCTCTCCTCATCAAGGCAGGGGAAGAAAATAGCAATGAAAAGCTCATGGGTCAAGAGAGGAAGAGCACTCATCAGTTATCATCACAAGAAAAACAGAGTCAATGTGGGAAAAAATGATTTAATTTGCTGCTAATTAATCACAGAGTAGAAAAGTGAGAAATAAAAAGAAACCAAAGACACCTTCCTTTCACCCTCCCTCTTCTGAGACTAAACTTTGCCCCTCAATCCCCCACCCTCTCCCCCTGATTGGTGCAAGCAGATGGGGGATGGGGGTTGTGATCAGCTGATAATGCTTTACCTCTGCCACTGATTCCTCTTCATGCTCTTTCCCTGTTCCAGTGTGGGTTCCCACCCACATGAGACACTCCTTAAGTGACTGCTCCAGYATGTGTTGTTCCCATGGAGCACAGTCCTTCAGGAGCAGACCACTCCAGCAGGGGCTCCCTGCAGGCCAACAGGATCTGTCAGATTCTTGCACCTTCATGGGCTYCTCTTCATGGGCCACATCTCCAACGAGGAGCCTTCTGTTTCAGGGGCTCTCCATAGATTGCAGCACTGCGGGATACTCCATGTCCTGCTTGCCTCACCATAATCTTCATCATAGGGTGCAAGGGAATGTCCATGTCAGTTCCTACAGCACCTCCTCTCTCTCCTTCTTTACCATGGTGTCTGCAGAGCTGTTTCTTTCCTCTATTCTCATTCCTTTCTCAAATGCTGCTGTGCAGATTTTTTATTTTTTTTAACCTTAAATAGATTTTTGCCCTCACAGATGTTCTACCAGTGTCACTGATGGGCTCAGCTTTGGCTAACCGAAGATCTGTATTGGGGCTGGCTGAAGGTGTCTCTGTCAGAAAGAGGGGAGGCTTCTGGCAGCTTCTCACACAAGTCAGCCCTGCAGCCCCCCCACTACCAAAGCCTTGTCATGTAACTAAATACAACACATCATGATAAGGCAAAGGACACATTGCAATTAATTTGAATCTAGAGCCCTTATTGTCTTATTGCAGATCAGCCTTTTTAAAAGACACACTTTTACTTTACATGCRCATGTTCACAAAAGGGATAACTTTTTTGAGTCACAAATGTTTTTTTTCCAAAACGTGCTGGTTTTGATGAGTTTTCTTGACTTTAGGGAATAAATCTCATATCTTCTCTGGACTCTCGTTTGGCTGCCTAAAGACTCAGTACCTCTGGCATCTTCACATAAAAATAGATTCATRCTACAGCTTTTGCCAAAGTTAGCATTTAATATTCCAGGGTCTCGGTTTGTACAATAAGTCAGGGTAGGGAAGAGCCACTTGCTGCAGTTGGAGCTGTGACAGCAGTGTCTGGACGCATTAGCTCTAGCTGCAGCAGGAGACTCTGGGATCTTCAGCTGCAGAGTGAAATCAGTGCACATCTTAGTGCACATCTCAGAATATAAATCTGTTCAGAAACACCATTTGTAGAGATTTCCTCAGAATTTCATTGCACTGAAATTATCTATCAATAAGTTGTTGGATTTTATCTAATTCAAGACTAAACCTGTATTTTTCACACATTGGAAACCCCTTGCTTTGGACAGCAATCTACTGAAATGAGTGTTATAGAAAAGATTAGAGAAATTCAATTTTTCCCCAACTCCTTTTATCGTAAGGCATTTGACTTATGCTCTGGTGTATAGATGCTCTTTATTCATTTTGGACTCTGTTTTGTAATCTCTAATATTGGCTGTTATAGTCTATTGATATGATTACTATCTGGGATGTCAGCAAAAGTAAACAATATCAAGAAACAAGCACTGAACACAGCACTCAACGACCTTAGGTCTAATTAATGCCATGTTGTCAAAATTAGCAACAGACTGGCCTTGAGATAATGATGACTAAAYACATTGAGAACCTCATCCTTTAACTAGCAAATCTCAGCACCATCCATGGGGAATATTAAAGCAATTAACAGCAATTTTACCTGGCCACTGGGTGTCACTATTAATTCACGTTTAGCTTTGAACATTACTAGGTTTTGTTTGCCTGTTTCTTCGTTTTAATAACAATAGAGAGGCTGTTTCTTTAAGAAAGCTGTTAAGGCCAAGTAAGTCATGTTAGAAAGAGACTACACTTGAAGTGAAAATCTTCATCAGGATATTTGAGCATCATGTCTATATGAGGGTTCGCAGTGTAGTCAGCAATGCTGTAACACACCCATCAGTTCTACGTATAGCATTTACCATTTGGCTTCTAAAGTCAGTGCCCCACACGGTTCAAGAATGCAGTCAAATTTTACTATTACATTTATTGTAAATTACTCTCATGAGAAAAGGCTTTTTTTGCTGTTTTTGTTTTGTAGACTTTAGTATTCAAGCAAACAGAAAGTAATATTGAGACTGACCATTAAGAAACAATCAGAAAAAGAGAAAGTAAATTTGTATATCATACACAGGACATTATTCTTCCTTAAAATTCAGGAATGTGAGTTATGACAATGCTCTCAATTCAAAGAAACAGGATGAAAAAAAGAAGGATACAAAGACATGCCTCACTCCTTTGACTTTTTTCTCTCCACAATTAAAAAGAGATTAATAGTGTTATTAATAGTGTTCAAAAGGAAGCAGTACCAGACATAATCTTCTTCCTTTGTCCTCTTCTGAAGGAAGAGATTTAGCTCAAGTGTCTGGAGATGAGGAACTAAGGCCAACCTATCTCTGTAGGCATTATCTC
The DNA here is from genome assembly GCA_003713295.1 of Parotia lawesii. Classification (NCBI taxonomy): domain Eukaryota; kingdom Metazoa; phylum Chordata; class Aves; order Passeriformes; family Paradisaeidae; genus Parotia; species Parotia lawesii. Next base: position 4,389,475 of record RAHM01000039.1, read on the forward strand.
TATATAAATAATTCCTTGTATAACAAATGATTCTGAGAAAAAGCATAAGTTGCTTCCCTTTTTGGATTGTTGCAAGGACAGTGTCCTGCAAATGCATTTTGCAACATGATATTAAGATTCTGCTTGATTTTTTGTGATGGATTGGAAATAATAATAGCTGTTCTATTTAGGAAAGTAATTAAGATAAAGAAGAAATACCTTGATTAGATCAAGATATACAAATGTAAAAATTCCTGATTCCATTTCTGTGAAATGCAACTATCATCTTAATGGTGAAAAAATTATTGTTTTCTGGGAACTGTCACTAATATGTTGGCTTTTTGTTCTCAAATCCATCAAAGCAAGCTCCTATGGTGTGTCCTCCTCTTTCGCAATGGAAGTTGAGCAGAGAGAGCTTATTTTCTTGGGCTATTTTATTATTATTATTATTATTACCAAGAAGAACTAGCTGTTTACAAGAGAGTGTTCAAGAAAAAAAAGTGGATGCTACACTATGATGCTATTATTTCTTTTCTTTTTTTTTTATTTCACAATGTCAAGTTTGTGATAAAGAAGAAACTATTTTGAATTAAACTATCAGACAATACGTTTAAAATACAGCAAATTATCCAGCTAAAGGAGAAGTTTATGGCTCAAAAATTCTGTCCGGTTTCTATTGAATTTTAGACATTTTTAACAAACAGTATTATTTTAAGATTTTCTGCACTAAAAGCCCTCAGTCCACTTATCACAGCAGATATTCTACCGCAAAAGTATTTTCAAGCGCGTGATGCTTTTACATTTTTCGAAAGAAAACGTCTTCAAAAGCATGCTGTGATAACCCAAAAATAGTTCTAAAATATTTCTTATATAATATCTTCAAGGAAGAACAAACCAGGACTAAATCCTTCAGCCTCTCTGCATACCTACTTGTACCAGTTGGCTAAGTATTACCTTGTAAGTAATCTTACCCTGTTACACCTGTACCTCTCAAAGCAGTATCTTTGCAAAATAAAATATTGAACTAAATGTTTTTTGTAACAAGAAGTGTTTTCACATTTGTAGCTAATATCCACTATCTCATGGAAGCAAAGAAAACATTGATAATATTCAATCACAAGAGCAATTCCTGTGCATATGTGCTTAACAGTTTAAATAAATATAGGGAAAAAAACTTATTACAAATACTAGCAGCACAATGTTAAATCAGGCTTAAGCCTTCTTGCCTTATCAGCTGAAATTCTAAGAAATTCAGGTGATCGGAATCCACCTCAGATGTACAGCTTAAAAGCTGTCAATGTGAAGCAGTATTTCTAATACCAATACAGTTACTGAAACCAGCAAAACAACTGGTCCTGTAAACTATATATTAACTTAATTCTGAAAGATTTTGTGTGATTTCAGTGTTTTTTCATAAGCATAAAGTTGATTGTATTGAGCAAAGTGATCATGTTTTCTCAGACTTTCACTTTGAAAAATATTTGCACAACTTTGAATTAATATTTTAATAGTGAAAATCACATGTATTTTTAGAATAACTTATACTTCTCTTGTTATGACTGTTCAATTTATAAACTCTTCAAGGCTGAGAATGTGTCTTATGTACCTATAAGGTATTTATATTTTATTATCTGAACAGATGACCTACACAGAGAGCCATTTGACTTTAACAACAGAAACTAATACATACATGTGAAACATAAGGAATATATAATGACTGTGTACATGTAGTATTAAGCTACTACATCCCTTTATCTCTTGACACAGACGTGCATAAACATACACACATGCAAAGTATCTTTCTTCTCTTCCTTTGTGTTTAGTTTACCTTAGCAATCTTCATATTTCCTTTGCTTAAGAACGTAACAGAAACATAAAAGTACAAACCATGCCAGAACACCTATTTCTATGTATCGAAGTGTGTAAAGTCATAATGAAATGGACTTCTCATACCTTACTAAGAAAAAGCTCTTCCTAATGCCCCAGGAACCCTTCAGGCCGTTGAGATGTCAATGCACACTATATTATCAGATTTATGTCATTCTGATTAGGTGGTCCACTTGAGCCTTTAAGCTAAAGCTAAGACATTAAGTTGAAGAAAGCAGCAATTTAAAGTTCCTAGTGTAAGGATAATTAGCKACTGGCAGGTATCCAGTGTCATTACCAGGACGCTGCTGTAGGGCAAATGCAACAACTGCCTGTTTTCTGCAGTGCCGCAAACATCTATCTGTCTTGGCTCTAGCTGGTTTTATTTTTAGCTTACATCTGCTTCCTAATAACTTGAGTTTTTCAGAGATGATCTTGGAGCTTTTCAGCTTTCAGTTGTTTAGTCCAAATTCCAATTGAACTGTTTTCAGAGCTCATAAAATACACTTTTTGCAGTGTCAGGAGCTGTTTTTGTTTTGGATTGAGTTTTGGTTTTGTTTCTCCATATATTTAGCCTCTAAAAGTCCTGTTTTCTTCTGCATTCTTAACACTACACTATCRGCTTACAAGTGACTAATAAAGAGATTGGTCTTGATTTACCATGTTCCTAAAGCCACATCCAAACACCCATGCTTGAAACTGGATCTGAAATCGAGAGCATCACAATCCTTATGTGATATTGACTTTCATTTTGCAGACAGGGAAGAAAAGTAAAGGAGTGTGCTCAGAACTAGTTCTTATGATGGGAGTGAGCTACATGTGAGATAAGCACTGAAACCTGTCAGTAAGGAATACTCTCACATCATCATCACCCAAGAGAAACAATACTACATCTAGAAACTGCAGGCAGGCTGTCAGCTTCTAAATGCTGTCAAAGAACACAGGAAACAGAGGCTGAAACCTCGAGGATAGTTTGCAATCTCTTAAGAGCTTAAAATGATGGAAAGGCCACAATCTTAGAATGGCGCCTAATGAAACTAAGGGAACTTCAGTAATTTTTGAGCCAACTAATGTAACTAGCTGATTTTATGTATACTTCTTTTTAAAAGTTTCTTGATAAAATATTAAAAAATATTATTAAATTTAACAGTGCCAGAGAATGCTCCTGGGTATAGAATATAACTATGCCCCACTACTTAACTGTAACAATGGTCCTTTGATATGTTTGTAGCCCATGTCAAAATTCAGTTTTCAGGCATTTCCTGAGCAAGGTTTGTGAGTTAACAAAGGCCATGGAGTACTTGCAAAAGGTAGTTTGTAATTGTCTACCCTGTTTTGGAAAATAATGGAACAAAGATACTGACAGGGGTTATTCTGTACCAGTTGGCCTCACTTCCAGAGAAATACACTGGAATTTTCTGGTGTTGACATAGCCACTGAACCTGTGAAAAGCATGCTGGTAGCTGTCAGGTCACAAAGTATTCATAAGGAAAAAAATAAGGTGTCAGCAAATTAAAAGTTATCTTTGTGATACTGTGGTGATGGAGTGGCTAATGAAGCTAAAAGTTTTTGTTTATTTGAGAGAGAAAGCCTATATGACAGGATGTCATATCCCTACTTTGACCAGGAGTATGCTATTAAGTTTTTGAGCTGCATCTTCAGTGCATCAAAGAGGYCTGGGACTCTCCCTAGGGTCACCCTGGTTTTCCTGCTATGAGTGCCCTCCTCTTAGACAAGAATTTGTTTATGACTAAGTAATAAAAAAAACTATTTCTGAATAAGAAGATATTTCAATGTTGTAATAATAAAAGTGACGGAAATACGGTATAGATTTCCATTCAAATAGATAAAGGTAACAGAAAMAATCTTCCAAAATTGAATGGAGATCATATCATACTTGTTTACTCTTGACAGTGCTTGACTGTGTTTACTGCATCAATACCTGTTTTCTACAAGCTACGCTGAACTTCTTTTTCATCAYGCTTTGCCTGATGCAGGGTATTTAAGAGACAAAGGAAACAGGTAACAGCAGACAAGTGCAAGGATGACATTTCTTCTAGTTCTGTTGGTGAAGAGTGCTAAATGCTGGAAGAGAATGAGAGAAAACTTTAATTTGCTGTCCCAAGTCTAAATCCAGGAGATCAGAGGCTGTGCCAGAYCTCAGCATTCATGGCATATGGTCTACAAAGCTATTCTGTGGTAAGGGTGTGCATTTCTTTCTGTGTGCAAATGCATGTGTATATATTTGTATGTATATGTGTATATATTTACACACATACAAATGTGTACATATATGTATACGTGTATACATATGTTGTAGACAAACTGGTAAATATACACTGACCACATACAGACTCAATAACTTTCTCAGCAAATCCTTATAGCTTGCTAAACAGCTTCTGTTCCGTGGAGTACTGCAGAAATCAGTGAGTCTAAGGCTTCTCTTTTGATAGAGAAATTAATCTTAGTTGGTAACAATATTGAAGGGGCATTATGACCTAGAGATTTGAATAAAGAGTTTGCTTTTCATTCTGTAGATTTTTTTCTGTCTACAACTTTGGACTAACCACATCTGAAAGAAAAGCTCCTAAGACTGATGTAAGTAACCCAAGTGTAACTTAAACAAGCTTTACAGCCCACTGCAGGGAAAAAAAAAATTAAAGAAGAGCAACATTTTTCAAAAAGTTATATTTTTTATCATCTATTAAATTATGTGGCTCTTTTCATGATTATACTATATCCAGGAAAAGTCTCTAATTTTTCTTTTATTTTTTTTTTAAGTTCCATTAAAACATTTATACAACTCTCTTTTCATCTCTTCCACATTCCCCTCTGGAGTAACAGTCAGGAACTCATGGCGCAGAATCAAGAGCAAAGTGCAGACAAATGAGTGATACCAGGGCTTAAACCAAAGTCTTCATGAACAGATTGTCTAACAGACTGGAGTAATAATCTTCAGAGTCACCATGCTGGCTTGCAGATTGCTGTTTTAAGTGGCTTTGATTATTATGGTGATTTGGCAGCAATTCTTAAATTGGAATTTGGGCTTCAGAACCCAGATATACGACCTGAACTTAATTTAATTCTCCTGGATGGAGAGTATACAAGCAACAGAATAAATTCCTTTGGTTAAAGTTGAAGTTAAGACAACAACATGACTAGTTTAGTGTCAGAATTTGTTTCACAGAAAAAAAATTTACACACCTGATCAACTGCCCAAGAGCAAATAACAAATTTGATGGTTAATTTACATGTAATAGTGTGTATTTTGAAACTACATTGATTGCTATTTATGAATCAAAGGGTGTTAATTTCTACCTGGGTATTGAGAAGTAGGAAGCTGATTAGTGGAGAAATTAGTATCAGTGAGGCATGCAAGCACTAAGTGGTAAACCTAAGTGGTAAACCTGTCTTTACAGAGAAACAGACCGGAGGACATACAGCATCATAAAAAAAAGGGAAAAAAAGACATTATTAAATGTCTCTGGAGCTTCAGGTTCTCACCTTTGCAAGAATAACATACTGAATATCAGAGTTTTTTCCAACACAAGAAATTAGTCCAGTAAGATGAATAACATTTATGTTGTTACTGTCTTTTAAAAATGCGTATGGACATTTAGGGGCCATGTGGGCATCATGAAGGTCAGGAGGACTTGAAAACATCAATTTAAGTGCAAAGTGATTTTGCACTGAAACAAAACAGAAAGATGTTGATCTGATTGGTCCTCTCTTCATTTTTCACAGAAGTGTTGACACAGATATAATACCTGTGGCGCAATCAATCAAAGCAGAYCATAACCTGATTTGCAGATACGTGGAAGTAGTTTACCATGTAGTTGCTAAAAGGAAAGGTACTGAAGGTATAGTTCACTGSCAGTATAACAATGGCCAGAAAGAAAAGCAGAAAATTGTAGACAATAATAAAGGCATACATTGATGGTTTGTGACTTTTAAACATAATCTGCTCTTGTGGTTGGAGATTTGAAGGGCAACAGATAATTTTTTTCCCTTCTGTAACCCTGAAGGGAAAGGATTTGTTGGTGCAAGCAGGTGGCCTACATATCCTAGTTAATATGCATAATACAGAGAACAATAGTCATACTGTAAATTGAATATCACAAAAATAGAAAAGTTACAGTTACAATCAGACAAAAATATCCTCTATTACCAAGTACCTTTGGTGGGAAGTTGCTACTTAACTGCGCACTACTGATATGAATATCAGATTAAAACCGTGATGACACATCAGATTGGTTGGCAATTAAGCACAAAGACTGTGCCATTGTGTGTAAATGCTATTAATTTGAGCTGCATGGAAGTGCCTACTGGCTAAATGTGATGCATGGTCATCTTGGATTGAAGTGGCTTTGCTTAACAATTCACTAGCTCTGAACCAGATGAGAGTGTGGCTTTATTATGGATATGAGCATAAGTGTATGTATTTGTTCTTAATCAAAATGTTAGTGTGATAACGAAGAAAAATGCAAATTCATAGTACTGAAATTACTAAGCTAGTTCTTCATCAGGGTGCTATCTTTAAATATGCACCCAGTATCTCAGTATAAAGGAACCATGAATCTAGCTAGATGGCAATGTTATTACAAATTACAAGAAGAATCAGAAGAATTGCATGTACTGACAGTGATGAATAGACATAACCCACCATCTCAGAAAATGAAGCAATGTGCAATCATCTGCTCTGAAAAAACCCCACAACTTCTCTTAAAACAAGAAGTTTGCATTTTTTCCTAACGCTTTTCCAAAATAAATGCTTAAAAAGTGGATGTGAACAAGAAAAGTAACACATTTTGGGATCTGTATTAACTGATATGAATGGGAGAAAATGTTACAGGATTAACCTAAGGTATGTACATGGCAAAATGCAAGCATCTTCAGGTAAAAGAAAAAGATTAAATATAAGTGCTGAATATCCTTTCTTATACACAGTACAAAATGAATAATAATTTCATTGCAGATGAACTGTATCAAGAAAAAAACCAGTACAAATAGGATCAGAATCATGCCTATGGCACCTAAAAGCATAAACCAGCCTATAAGCTTGTTTAACATATGACAGGGCTAGAGGCAATTTGGAGTCTGCCAGCACTGCTCCCTCTGGAATATGCAAAATAGCTAGATGTTACTGCTCAAAGAACATTTTCCACAGCTTAGCATATGGTTTAAACTTTCCAAAGAGAATATGCAGTATAACATATTGCTTTTTTTGTTTTAAGTTTCATTATTTAGCATGTGTTCATTGACACGAACATGTCTCTAACTAACATAACCACCTAAATCCTAACTTCTTTGTAGTCAGTGGGTTACCTTCTGTTTGTGTCAGTGGCAACAGGATTGGACCATGCAGTGCKTTATACAAGCCACATTGTCAGAACTAGCACAGGCATTATCAAGGCTAAGAACATGTTTGATTCTGGATGTTTGTTTTTCCTGAAAAATACATAGATAATCCTTTGCAGGGAAAATACGTTGAGTGTATTTTCGTCAATGTCGTGAATGTAAAACCCTATCCTTTCTTCTTTGGTCTTATCTAAATAACAGCCTGATTATTTTATGAGAAGTTACTTGAACATTTTTAGACTGCAATTTTATTTCAGTTGAGTATATTTTATCTGTATCTCTTATACCCTTTTCTCTCAATTACACTATTAAAAGTTTTGTGTATATGCACCCATTCTAAAAGTGTTTACATTACTGATTTTTCAAATAAATTTAAATAGGAAAAAAAAGAAACCTCTCATAATATTATCATTTGGAATAAATTATTTTTAAATAAACTGATTTTCTTTAAAATCTATTTATTGTCCATACAGGGTCACAGGCATATTTGAAGAAGCAGAATAATACTCTCAAACTGAATCCTTAGTCATGACAATCTTCAAGACTATTTTCACAGATAAGGTGAAAGATATTTTCTGAATTGGAAGCATCCTTCATGCTAGTGCACATAGTTAAAACTGTCTATATTTTGAACTGTCAATATTAGACAAGGAAGCAGAATGTAAAGGTGAGGAGTCTCCTGTCATGTTGCTGAAAGTGCTGCTTATTGAAAAAAGCTGAAAGACCTACACAAAGAATTTCTGTAAATTAGAGTGTCTAATATATTTATTTCTGTGTATTTTCATTTTCCTCCAAATTATTCCAAAACAGCATTTCCTGAGATGGCATCTCCATTGTTAAAAAATCTTATGTACATTCTTTTAATTACACTTCGCAAAGACTGTGCTAATAATTCACCATGAACTCCTGGCACAGTTGATGACTGAGAGTATTCTGAGTGACAGATGGTATTCAACATGCCTTTTTTGCTTCCTTCTTTTTTTTTTTTTTTTAATGGATGAGAACTACAGAAAAGAAATTCTAGTGAGAAAACTCTAGAAAAAGAAAATCCTGCCTGTTTTGCATCTGCATTGAAATCAGCTTAAGGGCCTGTTCGGGGGTGACTGTGTGATACTGTATTCCGTATTGTCTGCCCTATGCCAGACACAAATCCTGTGCCTTCCTGTGTCTTTAAGCTGTTTCTCAGGAGAGGGGGGAGAGAAGCCAGGCGAATTTTTTCAGAGCGGTTTGTGCTCAAGGACACACACTCCCCTGCATTCCTGCGGCTACAGAGATGAGGAAAGCACCTTCCTGCTTTTAGCCAGTTTTTGGGTCTGTTTCTCAGGAGAGAGATGGAGCATTAAACTTCTTTGCTTTTTAGCTAGGCTCCTAGCTGAGACAAAAAAGTTTTCTTTCTCTGGGACTTTGGCTTCTTCTTCTTCTGTTCTGGACTGTTCAGCAACACCAGAACATCACCAGGAGGCCCCACACCGTGGCCCAGAGGGGCCCACACCGAACCCCAGCTCAGGAGAGAAAGCAGAGCCACACCTACAAAGAGCTCTGAAATCTACCCAGCTTTCTTCTCCACAGCGAGAAGTTTTATTATTTAACATTATTCGTTCTCTTCTCCATGCCTGCGTGCACTTTACTTGTTAAATAAATAMGTTTTTTTTCACTTTCCTCCGAGGAATTGGTTTCCCAAACCTGGTCGGGGAGAGGCTGCTGAAATCTGCCTTCTAACAGAGAGACATTCATTTCAGATGTTTTTCCTCCAAATTTGTCTCAAACCAAGACAGGACCAATACTGTATTCATATTAAATCAACTGGAGACATGAGCAAGCCAAACCTGGACATAAAAATACTTCTGTTAACAATAGCATTGAATATTATTCTAAAATTACTTTCTTTTAAATCATTAGAATTTCCATTTCTGAATGTCTTATTCACTGACTAATTCCTTCAGTTATTACAGACTGCATTGGGAGGGAAAAAATATGTTTCTCAACTATCCTTGGAGTTACTCTAGGCATCACCTAACATTTTTTGGCCATCTTCGTCTGATAGGCATATTTCATCAGACTAATGAAACTCTTCCCTGAAAAATCTTACTACAGGACAGAATTTTTAACCAGTATCTTCTACACAGTTTTGAAACCTATTTTTTCATGGCAATCTGAATGACTATGAAGGCCTGAGCCTACACAGCTTCCCTTAAATAATGACCTCATGCTCTAAAGTTAGGAAACATGAAACCCTATTCCAAAAGATATTTTAAAAAAGTAGAAGATCTACATTAGCTGTGCTGTAGCAAAAGAATAAAAAAGGGAACAAATCTTGTCACTAAGCCTAGCTTTGTTCTTTCTAAGCTGTGGGAAATTAGTGTTTAGCAATGACACAACCTATACTGCATGACAATCTGTTGTCCCTCCGTGGTGTAAATGTTAGATTGCCAAAAAGATGCCTGCAGAAAACAAACAATCAAAAGTACTTTACAGCAAAAAAAAAAAAAAAAGTAGAAGACCTCAAAAGGAGCTTTCCCCAAAACGACTTGTAATATTTACATCAGTAATTTTTAATTTCAGAACCGAGAGTGGATTGTCTCAGAATACTGCTTCTGTTTGCTAACATAATTTCTAGACCTGTATAGTATTCTTCCCTGGTTGTTGGGTTTATTTTGTTTTGTTTTGCAAGAAAAGAGCATACTTTATGTAAAATAATTTATTTAACTGAAGCAATAATCATGAACTAAAGAGAAAACCCAAAACTTCACTTTCCATTCTAGCATGAGCACCATCACTGTTGTATCTCAATTACTGTCTAGAGATAGCAGTCAAAACTGCCTGCAGGTCTTCAGGCTCAGTTATGAGTGTAACTCAATCTATGGTGTTTCCAGATTGGTGAATTGCACCTTGAGATGTTGCTTGATATTATGCACTCTGGGATTTTCTACTCATACAGATGGTTGTGGTTATGATAATGAAAGCCATTGAGACATATCTTTTGAATGTTTTTATCACTTCTGCCAGGGAAGAAATTACAGCAGTGGTAAACCTGAAAGATGAAGAAAGACCTGTCTTTTCTCATAAAAAATATTTTTTAAAAGCATGTAAAACTAGGATGCAACAACAAAAAATGTTTCTAAGTTCAGTGGAGAAGAGTGAGACATATAGTCACTGCAATTAAGTAAGAGTAATGTTTGACACAGTCACTCATTCAAATATGTTACAATAYTATTTTAAACTAAATCAGCAGTGCTTTGTACTCAAAAAGTCCCTAAGATTTTAGGGAATCATTCTAAGAATCTTAATGTGCATTTTGATGACTTTTCAAAGTACTATAGTAGGCCTCTTGAGTGCAAATATGTGCATAATATTCCAGTAACAAAAATACTGTATTCCAAGATATAATTAAGGAAAGTTTTAGGTACTAAAAGCTGCTTGCAGTTTAGTGACATATAATAATGACAGATATCCCAATAAGAACAGGGCAATAGAAATAAAACAATAATAGTTTAGCAGTTTATGTAAAAAAAAGCACACTTTTTTTTTTTTTTTTTTTTCTTTTACTTTAAAGGTCTTTCTGTCAAATGATTTTCCATCTACATAAGCTATTCTTAGTACCTTTGTGGACAGAATGTTGTAAAACTTGCTTAATCTTCTAAAATAAAACAGTAGTTCACTATTATTTTTGGATAATATCTTTTATGCCTACAATAGTTTCTTCCCTATTTGCATACACCTTAGCTTTTAATTTAGAAATCTCATTGCAATTACAGGTCTAAGAAAAGAATGGAATTAAAAGGAGAATTCCTGGACTGAGAAGAAATATAGATAGAAAAGAAAATTGTAAGATTTTTGAAATTTCACATTTTTCAATTATATTTTGGAAAAGAAAATGCAGGGATAACAATTATGTTTTCCTGTCTTTTCATAACTTCATGAAGAACACATAAATCTGATGCAAAAGGAAGAGCAATAAAACCAAATGAAAGTTATCAAATGTTACCATACTGCATTGCACTGAAATGTCATAAACCCTTTTATAAAGACAAATTTCCCCTCAAGTGCAGTAATACAGTCAGAGTGGAAAACAAAATGATCTTTGGTTTATATACTTCTTACCCTCAGAGGAAAACTACCAAAAGGAGTTCTGATGTTGTTCATAAAAGATAAAAACCTTCCAGAGGGGAAATTTCCTCTTTAGTGCTGGGGCAAGGTAGAATTGGAAAGCAATACGAGGAGTAATGGACAGAACAAAATGAAATCAGATTTTAGAAAAGAATCCTTTGATGTGAGGCTTTTTTTTTTCAGTTACAATGTTATCATTTTATTTCCCAAGCCCTGACTTTTGCAGGATCCTCCTCTCTCTAGGGCAAGTGAAGTTTTTTTGTGTTTTTTTCCTGTGCTGATTCTGTAAGCTAGTATTGATTAGCTTACTAATGAAAAAGGCCTCAGGTGTAATCTGCAGAGGTTTATTTTGTTCTCTTTATCTCTTGTATAATGGTTATGACCCTGGAGTCATTCCAAATTCTGATACTTCTTCTGAAGATCATATCAATCACGTAATTAAAGCGTGTTGCAACCACCTTAGTAAGCCTGCTAGACTGAAAGCCGTGATCTTTGAGCACTTGCTGAAAATCAGTGCCATGCTGTTTCCATCCTGATTTGACTCGTGAATATTTTTTCTAGCTGTTTTTTCTTGAGCTATTTCAGTTATTGCTTACAGCAATCCGCAGCTACTACAAACTGACTAGATTCCATCTTGTATTGCATTATGGTTTTCATACTCAGAAAGTTACCATAATTTCCATGATGCATGTTAAAATACAAATTTGTTTCAAGATGACCTCAAAAATGCCGTACTATTAATAAATATCCCAAGAAGTAAGTGAAGCTCATGACAAGTAACAAAGAGAAATACCTACTGAGAACAGTGATGTTTTATTAACCTTTTAAGAACAGATTCAGACAAGTAAGCTGTTTCGTTGTCTTACCTGACCAACATTATAGGACGAGACGTTCAAACAGCAGTGTGACAAAAGACCAACTGGGGAAGCATGTCCTTCCAAAGAGGCGAAAAAAAGATTAGAGGGACACTCTAAGGAGCCTCAATTAACACTAGATACCCTCCCTCTACATCAAATTGTTTTCCATTGATATAGTTTTCCATCATAATAGCTGTTTTAGTGGTGACATTTCTAAAGTAAAAAGTGTTATGGTACTTACCGGTCTTATGCTGACCCAAGCAACTAAATGTCAAGCATTACAGCCCTCCTGGCAGACATTTTACTGAGAAAAAAAAATAAAGGCATGCTTTATTTAGTGTTAGTTTTGCCCTCTAGGCAAAGTAACAGCCATTTTTTATCTGCAAACAATTTCTATAAAGTTTATTCAAAGCACTAAATTGAAAAAATCACTGTGGATACAAAACAATTAGAATTTCATGATACCATTAATGAGGGAAACAAAATGGAAAGGGAAAGATCATTTGAGTAAGCAGTATTTTTCCTTCTCTCATTTATTCTCTTTTCTCATATCTCTTGTCTCAGGTTTTTCCATTTGAGCTGATGACTGGAGAACTAGTTCTCTCTCATACAGAAAACCTAAAAAAATACCCAAAACAGAGATGTGATCTTGTTTAGGTCATGAAACATGTATTCTGTTTGAGCAATACATGACACACCTTATCAGCATATTAGTGCTTGGAGTGTTTGAGTCAATACCTAGATATACTGCATCACAAAAGATGCTTTGGGATAGCAAAAATATCCAGTAACTAGTAGATATGACAAAAGACATGCTTTCTGGGATGAAGATGGAGATGAGTTGGAATAGTCTTTGTCATCTCAAAACCCACACGGCACCAATGTGTGGGCAATTGAATTGCACTACTAATCCCCTGGTTAAAATTTTTGGTTTTCTTAAAGTTGGATGTTCAACATAATTTTAGGCACTGTTAATTATCTTGTCAGTCCTCCATCTATCTTCAGGACTAAATCTGAGTGTTTCTGTGGGAGCTAGATATTGAAGTACCTACTCTAGTCACTGGAGTAGTTGGCCAAGACAGCTAATAAAAGTGAAAAAGCATGTCAGCTCAGCACCTCAGAACAAGACTTGGCCTGAACATCGGTATTAACTACCATTTGAAATGTCTTTGAATATCCAAGAACTCAAACATTGACTAACAAATATGACAGAATCTAAAGAAAGGAAACTTTATAAAATTGATTTATGGTCCCAGAGATGTACTAGCTATCTTACTGCTTATATTGAGTGCTACCAAATATTTTTAGGATTGTTCTTTCTCTTCAGCTATAAACTATTCTCACCATCCCTTTGCACTGTAACAATTTTGCAGGTATAGAGAAGTTAGTCTGATGAACAATTTAATCTATATTTTAAGATGTAAGACATATGCAATTTATTATGCTATTATGGCTTAAATACATATTTTAAATATAAAATCAAAATAATTTGTATTTTTAAAGAATCTTGAATCAAAACTTTCATTTAAGCAATTTAAGTGCCAATGCAATATGCCATCAGGCACTGTTCCGAGATAAAGATAGGACTGGAATGTTGAAGTAAGTGTAACGTTCTTCTGAATCCGTCTGCAGCTATCTGACAGTTGAAACAAAATGTTTAAACTATTGCATTCAAAATAAAGTGAATATTATTTCACATTTTTTAACTCTTATTCAAAAATCTCAGAGGACAACACTCAGAATCTAAATCTATGACAAAAAAGTTGAAAGAAAATGCCACATTCTTTTTATCCAAGCACTGGACAGAGTACATTATATATGCAGACCAAATTTTAAAAAGTGACCTTTTTTTTCTGATTTTTTTTGAAACTTTTTAAAGTTTAATTTGGTCTATCTTATCTTAGATACCTTGGAGATACATATCACAAAAAAAGAAAACAGAAAAGGGGAAAAACAGAAGGGGTAGTACATATGCATACTTAGATTTATGTTCTAAACGCAACCCAAAAGCTTGCTTTTTAGAAGAATGTTATGAAAGATAAAAAGGTAAAGAAGGAAGAATGGCGGCATGATTCTAATATGGGACCTTTGATTTAAAATCTTTTAGAATACTTTCTGGATAATTTGTTAGACAACCCTCAAGAGCAGCTTCCGTTATTTCCCATCACATACAAGTTTTTTTGGAACAAGTGTGAATATAATTTCTTTAGTCACTTTGTGATTATAGTAGTGACATTGATAAACTATGTCCTTGGCAGACAACAGTGATGATCGAGCTGCTTTTTTTCTCGACAATTTATCATATTACAACCCTCTCTAGGAGTGACAAGTTATTGTTTTTTGGTTCCCTAAACTTAATAGTGTTTGATGCAAACATTAACTTTCTTTAATAAACAGTTGCTTTATAGTATTGATTGCTATTTTTCAACAAACATTTATTATAGCTGTACCACTGGTTTTCCACTAAACAGTTGCATGCTGCCCATTCATTTTACTCTAGTATGTAGAAATAGCATATAGTATATGGTATATAGAATTCACTGAGCTCATAGACTGCACCCAAGAAAAGGACCCCACTCTTCACACAATTTTCTTCCACAGACAAATGAGACCGCAAACTATCATATTAAATGAATAAAAATTAGACAATGCTTAAAATAATTATGAGTCAAAAAATTCTCAGAATCAAGGCAGCCTTCATGTAGACAATTCAAGGACCTCTGCTCCTCRTGTACCCAGAAGATTGTAATATATATTGTGATTAAATAGATGATAATTTTGGATGAAATATGAAGCAAGATAGAGTAGCTATTAATGAATGCATCATAGATTTAGCATCTTTGACAGTAAGTATAATATTCAGGAGACTTACATAAAAGTTCATATTTTTTATTTGGCTAAAGCACGACATTAATATTTTTAAGAATAACTCTCTATACTAAATTTAGTGAACTATTTTATTTTTTATGCTTTTTCAGAGAAAATTTTCAGTTCATTACTATAGAAGATGGGGTATATTTGACATTAAATCTTTATAATGGCAAATAAAATGAATTTAAATAATGTATAGCAAAATACATCCTCTTTCAACTGAAGTGATTTCTCCTTAACTACGAAGAAAATGTAGCTTTACACACTTTTTACCTTGACAAATGGCCTCAACCACTTACCTGTTCCGTCAACCATCATTCAACTTAGACCTTTCACTTATTGTAGTACAAATAGTGTTTGAGAATTGCTGCATTCACATTTGTTGTCTCATGGTCAGGAGTGTTTCATAAACAACTTGTTCCAAGCCTCAAGAACTTTCTTAATAATTTATATTTCTCATTTCCCTGAAGAAATTTCTATAATAAGAAATGTATTGTCTCCTTTAGTGTTTTCAGATCATCTCCATTTGCTGGGGGGTAGTTTATGGGCAAGTGCTTCATGACAGCTCTTAAGCTACTAGGAAAAGAAAATATTCTTTATCTTTTTATTCCTGCTTCCAACCTCTCTCTCCAACGGAAGCCAAAATAAAAATGAAAGCACGTAAGCAAACAAACAAGCAAAGGAGCCCAAAAATGTCATAATATTTCTTGGGTGATTTGCAACAATCTTTTACTTGRAGAAATTTATGGCCCCTGTGATGGTTTAGTACAGTTTCTTGAGACCAAAAAATGTAGGGCATTTTCATATTTCTAGACTTTCAATATTGTTTTTTTGCAGTAAGAGATAGAGTTATATGAAATCATAATGTAGATCTTCAACGCCCAGGGCTAAAAGCTCTTGAAAAGTCCTTATTCTCATGCATTGTCCCATTCAAATAAGTTTTATATATTTTGGGGTAAAATTCTCCTCTAGCTAAGGTCCCTAAAAAGAAGCTTTTCTGCAATTTATTTTCTCCTTAAGGTCTTCATGTAAATGCAGCAACATCAAATAGAGATGCAAGTGCCTGAAGAGGGATAAGTTTCACTCTACATGAGTAATGATTTCTTGTGCATAGGAAAGTTTATAGGACTTGGCCCTTATTAGATTATACACTGTGCTGGAATAGAAATTGTCATTAGCTTTAACTGTTTAGCCTTAATGCCTTTAATAATTTATCAATTTATTGCTTATTTCTCTGTGGCACCTAGCTTTCATGAGTAATTGGTATTCTAACTACTCTTGTAATCTTTATGGGGCTTACCATACAGTTATTCAGAAATGTCTATTGGCCTGATGGTAATTTGATGTGATGCATTTTAGGGCTGAGCTGTATTTGCTGATTGAAAAATGCAGTTGTCTGAAAACATCACATCAAAATACTTACAAGTTTATTTGATTTTTTTTTTTCTTTTTTGTTGTTGTTTTTTCTGTTAGGGTTTTTTTTTTTTTAAGAATGTTGACCTTTGTTTTATCTGTCAATGGATTCAATAACTGGTTTGTTAAGATAATGGGCCATGATAATCTTCATTGATAAAATTATGTACCAAGTTACTTTTGTAGCAGCACAAAGATAAGGAGAGAACCAGCTCAAAAATCACCTCACGTGTTATTGTGCATAGTAGTCACAATAATTTTGCTTCTAAATTTAGCACTTTCTTTGCATGTCACATTTTTTAAAACTGAGCACTGAAAAACTTCAACTTTACCAACATGCATTTCTTCACCCTGAGATGAATAGGAAGGATGAGGCAGTGAGGAATTGAAGGCTAAGAACCAGCACCTTATTGGCAGTATGTTGTACAGTAGGTCATAAGACAATTGGGGTTTGACTTTGAAGGAAAAGCCATGTCATGGCAGGAAAAATCTGAAGGCCTTTAAAGAAAGAGTTGTTATTATTTCATGGAATTATGCAAATATTTTTACTCTAATAAATCAGAGCTAGTACTTGTGGAAGATAGGGTGTTTAGAGAAGTCAAGCTAGACGTCAAAGATCGAATCTGTCTTTACAAACCTTCTGAGAGACTTGAAAACTCGAAAGGCCTTGCAGGGAAACTCGTCAACAAGTGCATGCAGAAAGCTAAGACATACACTACTGATAATAAGAAAAAGTGAATCGGGATAATATGGACCCTATCTAACTATAGGGAGGAAGCTAAGTAGTCCAAAACTAACAGATTACAGTCTGAGTAGTCCCAGTTGGAGAAAAAAATCTTCATCAAATCAAAAAGAAAGAGCGAATCTTGGAGAAAATACAGTGTTTCTGTTGATGATAGAGACAACCTGGGCTGGGAATTTAAAGGCAGCGCAACTGTCTTACCCTTCTGCATTTCATCAATTCTGTAGCAATAAGAAAACAGTCATATAGTATATAGTTTTTAAAAACCCAACCCGAAAATGACAACCAAACCCATACTGTTTTCATTCTGGCATAAACTGCCTGCATTTGTAGACCTGTTTTGGATTCTGCATGCTATTCTTATAATTCAGTTCTGTGGTATTTAGACAACAGAATTATGGAAAATGAAGATTAAAAGGCATGACCTGATTTATTTTAACATCCTTCTCAAATCAAAAATAGATCCCAAGTTAGATCAAGGTACCTGTGAACTTTTCCAAATGAACTTTTTAAATTTTCAAGAATGATCAACCTATCCAAATATGTTATTGTTCCTCTCGCTGTGATTTTTTTCCCAATATGCAATAAGAATTTCTTTTTTTGCAGCCTGTTGGTTCCAGTATGAAAACCTGAATTAAGTCAGCTTCTATTCTCTCTGTAATCACTTTGTTAGGTAGCGGAAAGCTGCAATAATATTTTCTCTGAGCTTTCCCTTCTCAAAGTTTAACAAACCTAATTTCTTCAGCCTTGCTTTGTACCTTATTTGGTCTGGAGCCCTCATTGCATTAATGGTTTACTTTTACTCTTTCTCAGGTTTGTCAATCTCTACATTGCATGGGAAAGCTGAAACCTGCAGACAGTATTACAAATGCAACTTCACTGGGGCTGAGGAGAGGTGACTTATCAGTTCTCTCAACCTGTTTGCACTAAATTTTAAATTGTCGTTCACTGGACTGTCAGTTCCTTTCTGCAAAAGTCTGCTACCAACTTGCACTGATGTCAGAGGATGCTCTGCCTGAGCAGCAAGATTTCACATTTGTCTTTGCTGAAACTCATGGTGTTTCTGTTAACCCAATCCTCCATCTTTTTGATGTACCTCTGAATGGCAGCCCTGATATCCAGCACACTAGGCATTCCCCTAGTCTGGCTTTGTTCACAGATGTAATGATGATGTATTTTGTCCCATATCCCAAATTGCTGATGAAGAGATTAAACACTGTCAGTTCCAGTACTGACCCAAGCATGACATTCATGGCTCGCTACCAATTAAGACTTCAAAATCATGATCTCTGCCCTTTGAGTGTAGGGCAAAAGAGTAGTTCTGTGAGTTTTTCATTCACCTTGTAGTCCATCCATGCAATCCATATTTCTTCAATTTTACTAGGTTACTGTGTCAAAGCCTTATTAAGTCAAGGTAAATGGCATACACTACTCCTTTTTGGTAGCCATTTTATCACAGAAAGAAATAGGGTTTATCTAGCAGGATTTACCATTCCTCTCTATTCCTCATTTTTCCTTTGTATCTTCTCTAAGAATTTACCTCATAATTTTCCCTATGCCTGGCGTAAATCTGAATTGTCTGTTAGATCAGATGGTTTAAAATGTGAAATTTCTTATAAGTTTGCGGACTGTACTCCTGACATAGGTGGAATTTTTGGGCTGTACAAGATGGACATCACAGAAAACCAGGAAATCTAAAGCAATAATTTTATACTGGCATAAATGGTGACACAATGTTAACATTCTCTTAGCATGAGAGAAAATGTCAGTCTTCATAACCAGCTGCCTCAAGTAGCCTTCCTCAAAACAACCTGGGGAACGCCTTTGACAGTACAATTAGGGTAATAATGGAGAACCATAAGTCAACAAGAAATAGCTAGCACTCCATCTGAAGAATCTCATATTGCATTTGACTTTTGCACAGGCCTTAACATTGACATCAAGAGGAGCCCTGGCAGCAAGTACTCAGTTCGGTTGCACAACAGATATTCAGGTACAATTCCACTTTTTCTTTACTGTTTTTTTAGCATCTTTTTCCTCTCTGTACCATAGGAACCTGACCTGTCCTTCTCTGAAGACAAGAACAACAGGGATCAGTACRTAAAAGTATGCCTGAATAGCCGCAGAATGGGAAAGAACATCTTCTTTGCTTCTTTAACTGTGATAATCTCCCAAAAGGGCTGGAAACACAACCGGAAACTGTGTTTCAGAAGCCTACTATTAATAAATGTGAGCTGGTATTATAGTTTTTGTTCTGTTTGAAAAGTGTGTCTTTATGTTTTTTGTGAAGATGTTGTAAGATTTTTACAGTAACAGCCTGCAAAAAGATTTTTAGACTCTATTGGTAAAAAAGCACTGACACTCAATTTACCTGCATGCCTCAAAAAGCAAACAGTTGCATAGCTTGATGTAGTTCATATCTCTTCAGGTCACCCGTTCTTTAAGAAGTTCTCTCAACATGCCACTCATTTAAAGATCCCTATTCATGCAGTACTTTGTATTTTGGAAGTAATTATTATGGTGGGTGGCAATACAGTTCTAAAAGATGCAGAAGGCAACCTGCTTGTGAAAAAGAGAGAAATGTAGGTCAGGATATTTCTTAGAATTCAGCTTGCTTTTGTTTTTTTTTTTACAACTATTAAACAACATTTAAAATAATTCTGACAATAAGACATGGCTCTTTCTCTTAGGCTGCTTCACTAATATTTTTTGACATATCTCATTTTCAAATGTCAGTGACCCTTCCTACAACACTAATAGTTTGGACTCCATACTTATGACAATCCACATTTAGAAAAAGAGTGCTAACATTTTAATTCCAGCACAATTGTCAGCTCCTTTTGGATCCCATTGTAAATTCTTCAGGCAGAAATCCGTTACTTGAGCTGTAATGTTAAATGTTAACTGGTTATCTGGTGGAACATATAACACTTGCACTTAATTTTCATTACTACTAAAATAGCCAAAAAGGAAAAAGATAAACTTTTGACAGTCAGCTTTTCCTTTTCTTTTTTTTCCTGATGAAGGAAGGATTTTATAAAAGGAGTAATACAGTCCTAATTAGAAGAAACATGTAAAAATGTTTTGAACTAAAGCCATATTTGAGCCACCAACAAAACAATATTTAATCCAAACCTTCACTTTTAAATCAAGTGGTAGAGAAAAAGTTAGCAATTTTTTGAAAGATATACTTAACACTGCTCTCTGATTACAAGAACTTAAGGTTTTGTGTCAGAAGACAACTTTTTGTTGACCTGTTGTAACTCTGCTTGAGCACATTCCTGTCAGAAATATATTTCTGAAAAAAACCCCAAAACCTAATTTTAGTGTGGACAAAGTCAACAGAAATGCCTGCTGAACTCTCCAAAATTTTGTCTGCATTAAGCATTCTTAAAACTATAGCAAAGGACAGAAGTTCTGTTTACTGCTCTAGAAACTGAGGATGGCGTTTAACTGACCAAACTGGGAAAAATGCAGCTTGGGATCCTGGCAGACAATGTGTTGAACATGTATCAGTAGAGCAGCCTTGCATCTAAGAAGGCCAATGACATATTGGACTGCATTACCAAGAATGCAGCCACCAGGTCCTAGGTAATGATTCTTCCACTCTATTTGGCAATTGTGAGGTCAAATCTGGACCGCTGTGTTCCATTTTGGGATTTCCATGGAAGAAAGACTTTGGAAGGAGGATACGGGTGTGAGGAGAGGGCAAGGAAATTCGGTTTGTTCATCTTTGAAATAATAAGGCTTTTTTGCCTGCATCTGATTAGAGCATACAAAGATGGAGACAGATTCCCTAGATTTGCACAATGGAGGTGATGGAAACAAGCTGGAAGGTGGGAAGGTCTGCGTCTCTATAAGAACAGAATAGAAGGTGGTTGAACACTGGAAAAAGTTACCCAAAGACGTTGTGGAGTGTCCATTCTTGGAGACATTCAAAAGTTTATTGAAAGAGTTCTTGAGAAATTTGATATAATTAGACCATAAACCTTCATTTCAGAAGAAGGGATGACTATGTGTCCTCTGGAAATTCCTTTCAATATGTATATTTCTGTGATTTGGTTGTTGACTTGATGGGGGAGTATAGCAGCCACTTTTCATAGAATCATAGAATTGTAGAGCAGTCCAGGATGGAAGGGACCTCGAGAGCTCATCTGGTTCAACCTTTTGTGTGAAATGGAGTCTAGATGAAATTACCCAGACCCCTGTGCAGCTGCACGCTGAAACTCTCCAGCAATGAGAATGCTACAATGCCCCTGGGGAATGGGTTCCAGTGATTGATTGTTCTCACTTTAAAAAATTCCTTTCCTATTTCAAAATCAAACCTTTCCCAGTGCAACTCGTAGCTGCTGTCCCTTTTCTTCTCTATGTGGCTTCTTATAAAGAGAGAGAATGATCTCTCTCCCTTTGTAGCTGCCCTTAAGTACTGGAATACTTTGATTAAGTCCTCCCCTGAGCCTTTGCTCCTCCAGGGAGAAGAGACCCAACTCTTTCAGGTTTTTCTCTCAGGGTAGGTTATCCAGAYGTCTAATCACTCATACAGTTCCATTTTCAAACATCATAGCAGTAATTTCATATGCCACATCAAAGATGATGTGGTATTTGGACTCCCAAATGGAAAAACATTCAGTCTTGAGAAGGTCTGAAGTATATCACTGTCGCTTAGCTTCTAAGCACCTGCTTGATCCACTGAAGTCCTTATCATCCCAAAAGAGATGCCTAYTCTGATGTAATCAGAGAAAAGGTTRTTTATCTTTCTCTCCCCTGTGAATCAGCATACTTGGTATTTAATGAACTGAGTGCTTGCTTTTCAGTAAAGGCAGTGTCTAAACCATGTTACCAAAGGAGATGGTCTGCATATACTTTGTCTTCTATGTCTAAGGGAATAAAATATCCTTTAGTACCAGCAAATGACCTCTGATGACAGGGGTTCATTTTGGTTCATGGTATCTGTRTGACTCTTCTTTGTTTTGTTATGCTAAAATGTTAAACATATCTTGTCCTGTACAATTCATGAGAGAATATCCTGAATGTTTTCTCTCCCAGTACACACTGAAATCAGTTTAAATCTTCTATTGTCTTTGGTAGGTCTTAGAGAGAGCCCTGGGAAACCATGCTTAGAAAAATCCCATCAACCACTCAGCTACTATATGCAATTGGGTTTCTTTGTCTTACTGTGACAATGAAGGAAATTAATTTTTCAAAGGTATTTATGCAATAAGAATACATGCATTGACAATTTCAGCATGAAATAGTACTGGGTCATTGTTAGAGACAGGGACAAGACAGAAAACTTTTGCGCAGCATTGAGTTYTAAAGAAAATTATACCAATAAAAGGGGAAAAGGAGAAAAGATAATTTTCCGAACTGCCTGAAAGAATATTTATAAATCCTGGCCCAAAACCTAGAAGGAAGAGAAGTCTATTAAGTTAACAATATTCAAATTATATTTGTTACTGGACAAAAATAATTTGTTTTAATTTTGCATCAGAAAAAACCCACAAGGGTCAAAATTAAGCCATGTAAAATAAAAATCTATTTACTCTGCAGTTTCTCCAAATTTAGTGCAAGTATACTAATTAGCCTCTTTTCTTACAACATTCATGAAGCATGGAAGCTAGTGTTTTCCTCTACATGTCTTTTTATTACAACAAGATTTTCAAGTGACTGGTAGTTATAAACCTRTAAATGAAACATCTCAAAAAAAATCTATTAATTCTTGTGTCTGCATTGCACTTGCTAGATTTTAAGTCATGTTAAAATGCTGTAGCTTGATTGCCAGATACAAACTCAACATCATTAGTGAAACCTGAAGTTCTATTTTTCTTTGATGCGCACAGATTTCAAAATATTAAGTCACTGAACAGATTATTAAGATATTTTAATTATACTTACATAATATAAACCACAGTACCCATTTGACTTGATTCTGGTCCAAAATATAATATTCTTTTACATCAGGACTTTTTGTGATTTTGCTGTCCATTATCCTGGTCTGTTGTTCCATCTGTCACAGAGTTTTGAAATTTTTCTGGTAACTAAATATCTCCATTCTTAAAAACAAGGCCTTTATGTCTAATTTATTCATCGTTATCTTCCAGAACTTGGATTGCATCAAATCTTTGTTATACAGATGAACTCAGAGTCCATCTCTGCTTCTGACAGTCATTTAAACATTGCAATCACCTTACTTGCAACTTCTTTCTGCATGCTTGCAGTTCTCTTCAAATCTCGTCTTGAATGGTGGACACCAACTTTGTTGATCTAAATTCAGGATCCAAGAATGTTGGATAACAAGGTTAGTGCTTGTTCTATCGGCCATTGGAACACAGTGAAATTTCATCTTTTAATCATTATCTCTGTGATCAACCTGGCCTTTCTAGAATCTGATTTGGCATAGATAGAGATCTCACACAGAAAATGTATCTTAGTTCTTTGTCACTTGTATTTCATCATCGTAAAGTGTTACTGTTGTCTTCCCAGTCTACTATGCAATCCAGGTATTTCTCTACAAGTGACTTTTTACATACTGTTGACTTTGTCATCGATGATTTGTTGTTTTCTTACAAATACCCAATGACATAGAGTCAGGCAAGAAGTGATTATGACATGACATCAATATATGTTTTCAATATTTTAATAATGATAACCTATTTGGAATGACCTTCTGAGATTTGTCTGACGCCTGTTCTTTAATCTATTTAATTTATATTACATGAAGTTTTATCAGTCAAATTTATTCATTAAATTCATGSTTTCTATCAAGTTAAATACCTTTCAAAAAAAAGTAGGTGTACTACATGAGTGATATTATCTAAATTAACTTTAAATATCAAAGCAAACAGAAGTTGTTTGATTAACTCGCATTGATTAGGTGATGTTTGCCTCACTTAATTCTTTACTTAGTTCAATTTCAGTCATTCTATTATTTAATATCAATAATTTATAGACAGCACTTCTCAACTCAGCACCTCTCCTATTATTTATATATGAATTTTAATGGTGTAGCAAAAGAACAACAAAAAAAGGAAACACCAAGGGAAACTTGGAGTATAACAATGGGAGCTAGGAGTCCCAAGTGTTATTCCTTCTATGGCTGATTATGTGACTGAAAGGTCATTCAAACACTCTTATTTGTAAATAACACTTAATACGTACTGAAAAGAATAGATCTTTTGAGCTTGAAAATTTAATTTTCTTCAATGATGTTTTTATTTAACATGCAAGCAATTTTTCTGTATTCAAACAATATTCGCATTGTGACTTGCAGCTGTTATGGTATTCACACCTACTATGAATAGGCTATTAGTGTTCAGAGGAGTATTTTCAGAAGGACTGGTGTTCACTGTTAATTAGTTGTATACCATGCCAAATGGACAATAAACCAACACAGGAGTATAGGAAAATAAAAAAATATTTACACTCCATGAAAAATGGACTATCATAGGAATGGGAAAGGAAGTAGAAACTGTGAATAAAGGCATTATTGTCCATGAACAGTATTCATTACAAGTTGACTTTTTTTGTGAAGAAAGCCTATCAGCTTTCCCAAAATTTGATAGAGAATCAAAAACTGTCATACCCTTGACTAAATAGAGTGTTTTTTAAATTAAGACATTTTATAGTTAAATGAATGTGTTTTTCTAAATTTTGAACACTTTCATTTGTTATTAAATATAAAACCAAAATAAATATTTAAATAAATTATTAATGAGTAAATAATTTCTAAGAGACAAAATTGAATAGGTGGAATTAGGAAGAAAAGTAAGATTAGTTTTTCCAAGTTAAAAACRTTCCAGCATTTTATGAAACACTAAAAAAACTCTCCAAAATAGATAAATAAAATATTTGTGTTTGCTAGATCTGCGTTTTTCATGAGAAAAGTGTCTTGACACACCAAGAAAGAAAATGCATCTTAGAAAATCTTTGATAGACCCCCAATTATTTCAAAGTGAGTTTTCGTGATGTTGCTAAGGATTTTTAATGAAGTGGGAATAAAACAAACACCCTTCTTCAAATTGTTAGTAAAAAAAAAAAAAGTTACATGATGCATGGAAAACTACATGATTGGTATTATCATGAGAGTTTGAAAAACATACTGGTGGAGAGAAGTTAATGAGTATCAAGGATATGATAAATGTTCTGAGACACACGGAGAGAAAAACAAAAATGGATTCAATAGATATTGTTTTTAAAACTATACACATTTAACAATATATTTAAATTATGACATCATAATAATATAACTCCTTGAAATATCCTATAAAAAGCCTCAGGCTTGTCAAAAGATATTTGGGAAAAATGGTTAAAAAGAAGGAAATGTGATTACTTCTAAATGTTAAAACCTGTCATGGTGACCCAGATGCACTTATTCTGCCTAAAATTATTTAACTAGAGATGATCAGGAATGCATGCACTCAAAGTATCTATCATTTTTTTAAAAAAATGAGTAAACATTAGAAATGGCTAAACTTTGAAAAGATTTAATTATCTAATGATTTAAATAAACTTCTGAAATATCATCTTTTAATACAGCATGAGGGCATTATGAGATATAGATATGAGAGCATAACAAAGTATTAATTATATTTTATGTTGTTTTAGAAGTTCCTCTGACTGGCTTTATTTTATTGTGTTTTCTCAATTGTTCTATGTTTCACAAGCTCAACATTGTAACAATTGTAATTGAATTCTTTTCCTACTTGACCCTAGCTACAGAATTGCGAAGATTTTGCTGAGTGGAGGTAACATTTACATGTTTCACTTTCTTTCCTAGGGATTTCATAAACTGTATGTCTTAGGACAGCGAAGCCCACAAAGTAACCTTCCAAAGTAATCTATCAAATATTCAGTTCTCACATGTATCTTCTGAATGATTGTACTATGAGTTCACATAGATTTGACCAACCTTCAGTGAAATTTAGTTAGACCTGTTAGTGGCAGTCTGTTAGTGTTAGAAGCTATGTGTGAATAACCGGCATTACATGAAAAATAATTTTCTTAGGGTTTCAACAGCTCAAAAGTTATTTTCCTTCTATCTGCAACAACTCTTCTGTTAAATGCTAGTATTTCCTTTTCTCTGTATCGTGGTCTTCACCGAGTGGGAACTGTGAGTTCTCCTCGGCCTCTTCCATAAAGAGTTTTCCATGACATGTGTTAAACTGTGAGATTTCACATTCATGCCAAGCATGCCCATAATCCCTCAAGCCTGCAGACTTACATGTTTGGCTCTACTATGAGGACTCCAGTTGAGGACTGAAAGTGAGGAGTTTGGGAAAGGAAAGGAACAGTAGTGTATTGAAGTTCTCTTGTTGCTCTTGATGTTTTGTATACTTATTTTATTAAAGAGATACTATTAGGGTGAAAAAGAACAATAAGATAAAGACCTTTGTCCTTATTAGGTTTAAATCCAAAGTGGTCTTGGGATTTCTTGTTGGGTTTTGGTTTTCTCCCTTTGCTGGGGAATATTAGTACGCACTTTTGAAGTATATAGAAATTTGGGAAGAGGGTAGTATTTCTCTAGAGAACCATTTCCTCAATCTGAAAAACAAAAGAAAAGGGACACATRCCCTTTGAGAATATTTGAATATCTTTTTCATGTACCCCCCTATAGAAGTTACTGCGAAATTCTCTGCTATTGCATATTAAAATCCAGAATAATAATTTCTATAGTAGTCCCACTTCTAATGCAATCATTGTGGATTTATTAAAAAAAAAAAAAATACTCCTGGACTGTAGCAAACACAGCAGCATCATGCCACAAGGAACCAGCCAAATTCTGTTGTTGTCTGTTAAATACTTTATAGTGGAAAACTTCCTGCTTGCCATTTCTTTTCTGAAAATAAGCTCTGGGATCAAAATATCAGAGCTTGAATCTACCACAGTTTGACTGAGGTTTTTTTTTTTTTTCCTCTTCCATTTTGCTGCCATGCCCAAAACACAAAAGTTTAGAACTTTCTTTGACCTGAATATAAATAACAAAAATCACTGACCTGTAGTCTGCTCTTCTCCCTTTATCAACATTAATGGAATGTGGGGGAGGGAAAGGGAAAATGCATGCTGTTAGCTATTATCTTTACAAATGACTTGCTAGCCTTTTATTTGTCTTCTTATGCTTCAAACACTCAAAGGATATTTTCAGAATTTCACTAGATGGAGGTTCAATCCTGGGATGACTTGACAAGCTGCATCTTCCTTAAGAGATTTTGACATGATATTAAGCCATAGTTACAAGCCAATACTTGAATGTGGAGCCCTGGGGAAATCTTTCCAAAGTGGAACACAACATTTACAGCAGGAGGCAGGTGTCTGCACCACTGAAGCAAACAACAATATGATATATTTAGTATCGAAAATGGAAGTAAAACTACTGTCTCTTTACCACTGGGGACAATGGAAGAGGTTGAATGAGAAAAAAGCATCCTTTTCAGCTCTGGAGAATTTTAATTTACTGACAGAATGAAATATAGTCTCATCACGGCAGGTGCAGCAAGTGCCAGGTGCTGTTCACAATATTGTCTTTGAATTTATGTGTTTTCGAAACACTGAGAGGATGTGAAGCAGCTGCAATGGCCATGTGGAGAGAAAGCAAAGAGCTTTTAATTAGCAATAAGAGGGCTGTTAATTTCTTTTAGGAGCCGACTTTGCTTTGCACTCATATCAGAACCTCAGCAGGAACTCTGTGCAGCCCCAAACACACAAAGAAAATGAAGTAAGCCATGTGCTACAGCAGATTTAAAGCAGAAGGGAAATAAGGCTCTGGCTGTCACCTAAATAAATTCTTGGCAATTTTGATTCTCAAATTGAGAAATGAGATTCACAGATGAGGGACTGCACAAAGATTTTAAAATTTCAGTGCAATCTCTAACCCAAGCGGTGCATAATAAAACTCAGAGATCACAGAAAAAAAATGTRTCAGTTCTGCAAAGGGATTCCTGCTGAAACCTAATATAGAAGTTGTTTGAAATGAAGTAAGTGCTGGAAACCAAATACTGAGATAAATCAGAATCTGAGAAATGTTACATGAGACTACATCTGAGATGCTAAACCACTGGTGCAAATACCAGCTTCTACTTGGATGAAGAATTTAAGGTTTTTGAAGTCTCACACCCAGTACTGCCAAGGTCCAGTCTCTCTGCACAACATACAGATGACTTGCCACTAGAGAAAGCCAGAACTTGCATTGGTTTCAATTCTGTCAACCTCAAAAAGACAATGAAATATTCTTTTTTCCAATGTATCATTTATTTTTATGCTAAGAGTATGAGTGTGTGGCAATCATAACTTTTCATCATTTCAGAGACATTGTGATCTACTCATTCTCAATTTAGGGATTTTCTCAAATAAGTTTGAAAGATTTGAAATCTGAAGGAATATTCCTCCTCTTACTGAGAGAAATGTTAGAATTGTTCAGTGTGCTATTGAATGACAGGGAAAATGAGTTATCAATTTGTAAAGAGTCTGATTTAAAGCTCATTGAGGTAAGTTGAGACTTTTCCAGTAAGTTTAGTAATTTTGCTGGTTTCCCATTATGCTCAATAGTTTCTATTTAATATCCAAGGAAATACAGAACCACTTACTGTATATAGCAGATCTCTCTACTATTTTCTTAGGATCCTATTCTTAAATGAGATTTATTTATATGTTTACCTATATGTTGCATTAAAGATTACTGAGGTGAAGAAAGTTAAACATGCTCAAGAGTTTTTACAGAGCAGGAAATTATATGTTAAATTCATRCAAATAAGAAAGGTATAATAGGTCAAAACTACAGTTTTTAATTTAATATTTCATTATGCAGCATAAATTAGCATACTTAATTTATGGAGACATGAAAAAATTAAATGGAGGACAACTGATAATGTATCATATCTCCAAAGACAGCCTTTCAAGATAAAACAAGACTCTAATAAATTACTTTTTCAAGTCAAATGTCCATCTATCTTTACATTCTTATCTATTATATAGTAGTAATGAGCTATTTAGATTTAGTTTCTCTTTGCAATATCAGAAAATAATAAGCAGTTTCATGTATTGATTTTACAACTGAATCAAATATACATAAGGAATTAGCTGGTTTTTTTACATAATGTAACAAATGTGGAGTTTTTTATAAGTGAAATTGAACAGAGGGATACAACGTTAACTGCTAAGTATTTTTGTGCTGTTATGAGATGGTATACAAAACATTATGTATTTATAAACAGAACAAATGAATTAGAGATTAAACACTGTCAGCGTGGGGAAACTCCATTTATTACACCTACTGTTGCCAATCCTCTTCCTGTTTTGAGAAGTAGAATTCCTGTGTAGAGATAACATACTCTCACAGCCATGCTTGAGCCTCCCTGGTCACTAGGATGAGCTGAGCCTAACCGAGGCTGTGTGCCCCCGTGTGTCTCTGCTGCCTGGAGTTGTCAGCGGGGTATTGAAATAAATCTACTCTTTGCATTTCAGCTGTGGTTTGATGGTTGCCTTTGGTTACCTGTATTTGTTGATTCATACACCTACCTATGTATGGGTAAGATTTAACATGAGAATAAACAGCATACCATTTCCTACTTTTTAATTTTAACAGTAGTTGAGCTAAGGTATGCATAAAACTGTAGAGTTTATTTTTACAAAAATCAGTGTGTTCTATATTTATATTTTTATCTATTTTTGTGTGTTTTTTTCTTTTTTCCTAAAATGGCTGATAACAATCCAGTCATTTATTTATATCCAAATACATACAGAGATGGAAATTTATGCTAAGTGCTTGTGATTATGTGCTTGTTTAGAAATCAGAGAAATAACATTCTCAGTGGTAACACACTGATTCAAAACTGATTTTCAGTGTTACAGACCAATCAGTTCCACTGCTGTCTCATTTCTCCCTTTGACTCATTTCTTTGATAAAATCCCCCTTGGCTCACTTCTTCAGGCTGATCTTGCTAAATGGATCACTGTCATGGTTTAACATCTGCTCATGTTTTCAACACGTGGTCACATGATTATGATTTATCTTTTAATAACTGGTGTCTGTTATGAGGAAATCACACTATGACTAGTGAAGGAACTCACATGTTTACTTTACTAGGTGAAATACCTCCAGTATGAAAGTATAGGTCAACAGTTTTGGTAAGAATAGGAACTCTGGTAACTAAACAAACATTTTCATGCCCCTCATCTCTCAGCCCGTCACTCGCTGTCCAATTTATATTGGACAAAAATACTTATGACATAGCATCTCAGAACATACCCTGATCACCTCTACTCTCATATACTAAGTGATAAAAGAAACACTCTATCACTTTATTTTTCTCATATTTCTTGTGCTCCTTTGAGTCACAAGAACTTGCATTTACCAGAAGCTATGGAACAAGACCAAAGTGAGATCCTTCAACAATTTAGCATCTCTAGGCTTTTCTCAGAAGGTGGAGACTGCCAAGATTAGCATCTTCAACTATCTGAAAAGTTCGTTTCTAAGCATACAACTCATTATAGTACTCATTAAACAGGAATTCTTTGATATGGAGCATTCAATCAAGGTAGGTCTATCATTAACTTATAATTTAGTATTTGGTTCATGTATTTTTAACCCAGAAACAATTTAAATCGCAGTGTTCCTCTCTGCATTCATTCACTGACAGCCAGGCAAGTGCAGGCAGCTCATGTTTGCATGCTTTGTTACTCAGCCTGCCTGCAAAAGAACACTTGTGTTCTCCAACTGACTGCTGCAGTTCTGGTTATTATACTTCAGAAATGAGAGATGAGTGTAGCCGCCCCAGGCTCCATTTAATCAACAGAAGGATGGCCAAGGGAGATGGTGCAAGTGTGTGGCACTTACTGCTTCTACATCACAGATAGGTGGTCACGCACTGATTTAATGACAATTGTACGTAACCTTAATGCAACAGCTTCTCCTAGTGAAGAGGTTGCATAAATATTAATGTGATTTCTAAGCCATGACCCATATACATTTTTTAAAATTAAATTTATATACTCCATGTGTGCTGATGCTGAAACACATCTATTATATGGTTAGCTGCTGAAATTCTATTGTAATTCTCTGTGGCTCAGTTAATTTCAGACATTTCAGCTCAAGCTGCAGTAATCTAAGACAGAGGTGAAATTCAGGCCAGAGAATTCTTAGTGAATGGTAAAACATCATGTACTGTTCACTTTGCAATTAACACATCTTTCTTTGAGCTGGAAGAGATAAGTTGGCCATGACTCTGTGGACAGAAATCACTGACCTATTTAATAGTGTGAGATGAACTGGAACCACTTGTTGTTCTTGTTTTGTTTTTTAACAAAAATGTTCTCTGGGATTTATACCTATAGAACCATGGACTTTTGTTTAATTCAATGTTCTGTCTTCATGTGCTGATTTCTGTGTTTAAGCTACATCTTGACAGAACTAATGTTAAAGATTTCCATGGAGGTTGGAAAGGGAAAATAAGAAATTAATTCCTTCAGGCTATGTGGGAACCGTGCTGTTCTTTCTTGTCTTTCTTTGCTTAACATATCCTTAACATGTCTTTGAGTGTGAGCTTGTAAGCATTGTTTTTAACCTGGGCCGTAATAGGATATATGAATTATTTAGAAGTAAATACTTACATTAACAAGAAAAGTGAAGAGAGTCTGTAACCTACTGTGGTAGGAGCAACAGTTTGTGGTTTGGGGAATAATACTGCTAATCATTTGTGCTGAAGCATGCAAAAATTAATACAAACCTTAGATACAGATGTAGAAGGGCTAAAGGACAAAGGACCTGGACCAAAAGTGAAAAAAAGGATTTTTAATGCTACTATATACTGTTTCCTCTTCTTTACACACTCACTTGTATTTGTATCACAGGTCTTTCTAGAGCTTTCATCAAGATTAGCATAAACYACCCACCACACTCCTGTAAAGGTAAATATAGCTCAAGTCCCAGCAGTCTAAGTAGACTGGACAGAGTAGTTGGTGTAGCTGAGAGAAGCAATAAAAACATGGTTTACAAAGAGCTCTTAATCCTGTCATAGTCTACATCAGTTGACACACCAAAGGATTAGATATCTTCTTGTGGGTCACCCAGAAAGAACTGGAAGGGCAATTTAAATGAAGTGAGATAATTTAATTTTTAATTAGCTTACTAGATCCATGATGCTTTTTGGTCCATGCGTCTTGTGTTGCATGCGACTGGCAACTGAGTACTGCTTCCATCTTCTATTGCTTTTATGGCCAGAAATGGGAGGAGTTTTCCCTCACATGGGATGCTGGGTAAACCAAGTTTACAGCTTTGGAAGACAGCGAACTAGCCAGTGCTTCAATGTCTATCAAAAGGTGAAACTGAATACAGAAGTATTTGCTCCTTTCCCATTTACTAGATATTGCCATCTTTTTAACCATTGTCTCTGTCCACTTTAGTTTCAGAAGATGACACAATCTGATTTATTTCATCCATTGTATAATGAACATGACATAGTCTTCCATCAGTCTGTTACAGTTATTCTGGCCTTAAAGTGAATAGCTAATGGTAACTAATTTGGAAGAATGAATAAAGGGGTATGAACCTTTCACTTCTAGGTTGGTGAACTGAGATCAAACCAACACAATAGAAAGTGATAGTATTTTCTGAAAGAGATCGTTAATGTGGTATCTCAGTCCCCAAACAAGCCAGTCTTCATTTCTTTGACATTCATTGACACTGCTGATGTGGGAAAGAAAAGAGACTAAATTACTGAAATAAGGAGAATGGGCTAAGCAGCAGTTAGTTTTAAAATTTAATGCTGGTAGGAAAATGTAATTCATGAATATTGCTACCCATTTTTCATGCATACAAAAATTAAGGAAATATGAGACAGTAATTGAAAACATTTTCAAACCACAAAATTTGCTCATGCACCCTAAAGCCCTGTAGTCCCCCAAAAGGTGCAATTTTAACACGTCCTTACTAGAACGGACTTCTGTGCATGTTTATCTCTTTCTGTAATAGTCTGCTTCATTACCTGAATTGGTATTTCCATACCCATATTATGTTTCAGTATTAAATATTTCTTGAGGCCTAAGGAGATGAAGGACTATGAGAGAAATAACTGTCCTTCTGGCTTCCTTGTTTTTCTTTTCACATGGCTTCCTTGGGGTTTTGCCTATCCCCAAAGACAAACATCTAGTCTGAGAAATGTAGAAGTATCATCAAGGGATGTCTGTGCAGCATTTCTGATTGATACAAAAATATCTCAGGTAACAAAACCACCAAAGACTTTGATAAACTTTCCTCAAAGCACAGTCCTGCAACAGAAAAACCCTTTCATGTCCCTGACTTTATCCTGGTCTTTTAATTCCTTAATTAATTTGATAGAGACAGAGATGGATGGATGGATGGATGGATGGATGGATGGATGGATAGATAGATAGATAGATAGATAGATAGATAGATAGATAGATAGATAGACAGACAGATAGATACTGTCCTAAATCAAACATGTCTCAAGATTAGGTACTAATCCTCTAACCTCTTTCCAAAGAGAAGCCTTTTTACAGCTGAAAAGTAGACCACTGAAGTCATTGGACATTACCCATTTGTAGCCAAAAAGAGATTGGATGTTTTAGACTTATCATCTTTTCAAGCAACATCATCAGTGGCTAGAAGTTATCTAGGTGCTAAATAATGTTTGCTAAATGAAATAATCTATTCAAATATTGCTCTGATTTGAAAAGTTCTGTTGTGAACCATAAAATACTTATGTATCTAATCTCTTCCTCCTTGTGAAAGCTAAAACTCCAAGCTGCATAAGAAGGATGTCTCTCCGTCAGTATTGTCATATGCAAAATTGAATTCTAAGTCTATAAAGGAATAAATTAAAGGTGTTAATTAATATTTGTTAGCATGTAAACCCGATTGATCATTTAAAGATTTAGTACTCTTAATTCAGGAATTTTCAAAAACTATTAGTTTAACCAACTACTGTAAATCATTTGAGCTGCAGAAACTGATTATGCAAGAGATCTTAGACTAGATCTCAGTGGTAAACATCTGACCTGACACGGGTACATGTGTGTATAAATTTTTTCGTCTTTCTTGGAAATGTCCTCAGATGGTATTGAGCTCCAGATTAGCTCACCTGGACGTACACATACGTAGATAAATTCAGCTCCCATCAGCCAAATCAAGTGGACACATGTCTTCTGTGCAACTTCTATCATATCTCTAAGTCATATTCAGGAATTTAGAACACCATAAGACATCCTAAATGATACTAGACTTCTAAGTTTAAGCAAATTAGTTTAAATGCTTTGTGAATTTTCAGTTGAATAACTGCTCATACTACGTTGACTGCATTGTTTAGAAATCATCACAGAATGTAAGACTGAAATAGGGATATTTACACCTAAATGCCTCATTAAGTTTCTGGAGGCCAGATCAAAAAAAAATGTCTAAAATTGATGTTGAGTGTCAACTAAAATGAGATACCCACAAAATCTCTATAGGCTGACAGATATGATTTATGAAGTAAATGAGTTCTTTTAAATTTTAACTGAACTGACTTGCACCTTCAGTCTCAAACTGAAATTCAAGTCTCATGAGTTGAAAAACTAATATGGTTATCTTTAATAGGTAGCTACAGATTTGTCTTCTCTGGCATAATAAAGAGTCAGGATGAAATTAGAATTAAGATTAAACATTTTCTACAAAGCTGAAAAAGGTTATTCTCTTAAGTTTGGAAGTGTAATTATTATTCCCTTCTGCTGATTTATAGAGGCATTCTAGTACCTATTATTTGTATGATACATTTTTAAAGTTAATGATTTTCCCTGGAAAATACTTCAAATTCTGCATTGCAGACTAAAGTCTTGATCTTCCTTGTATATGATAGAGAATTTTGTTAGGAAGTCCAGAGCCAAAAGTGAGTTTATAGTAGCAGGTGTAGAACTCCAGAAGTAGGCAGTTCTCCAGCAGCAGTATGTATGATAATTATTCAAATTGCCCAAAGATATTTTGTTAGTGTAATCTGTTTATATATTCCCTCTTTTTAATATTTACACTGATAAGAGCTTTAGAGATGTGTATAATTATTCTCCATGGAAATAATCAAGATAATTAATAACTTATTTGAAAACATGCAAAAATGCGTTGAAAAATGCTTCACTAATGTTTATATCATGATTTTACATATCAATAATGTATAACAGGCCTGGTTCTGCCTACTTTGAAATCTATGGGAATTTTGCCATTAAATTCAATAGAAAGAACATCAGGTCCAATATGAATATTTGAGTGTTATGTTGAAAGTTAAACTCAAAGTACTCTTTAGAACTAAGATAATACCCTGTGGTATTTCTAAAGGGAAAAAAAAGGAATTAAAAAAAAAGACTACTTAATCTGCTTTCTCACTCTAATATTCCCTTTTTCAATGTTAGAAGTATTCGTCTTGATTTGCTTTTTACATTAAGCCGTAAAGCTATTTTCAGTTTCTGGAAACTTGAAGGTAAATGAACAGCAGATTTTTTTCTTCTGAATTAGTATGATGCATTCTTGAAGCTAGAGGAAATGTACTTGCTGAACATTCTAGGCTCAAAACCTAGTCATTTTCTAGGCAAAAAGAGACTTAAGGACAGGTATCTATCAAGTCCCTCAGATTTCTAAACTAACATACAGTATGTTACCTTTGAATACTCCATATTGTGGCACCCTGCTAGTCATTTATTTCAATATATTTTCGGTCTTGGCTTGAATTTTTGCTCTACATTTTCTCTGGGGAGGGGGCAGTTAATTTCCAAATTCAGGAGGCGGCTTCTGTGGCTTTTTCTTCATCTCTCATGCTTGTTTCTTGCTAATTTATAGTATATTTTTCTCACTGTCATTATCTTGTTTATGGGTTTATCACTGATAACTTTTTTTTTCTTAGTTTCACCTACGACAAACTAAGATTGATCACATATTTCTAAGATGTCCTAATGGCTTGACTGATCTTATATTTTAAAAGTATTTTTTTCTAAAATTTATTGGGAAAACTGGATAATGGAGGCATTGATGAAGATGACAGGATTTTTATGGAAACAAAGGAATTGTAGGTTTGTCCTTCTTTCCAGCACTGTATTTTTAAAGGAATGCTCAGACCCTGAACACACCTTTACAGCTCCAAAAACTCTACTAACTTTTGTGTGCATCTACTATGGGAAAAGAACTAAGCTCTGCTCTTATTTCAAGGCTTGGGGTGGGGTTTGCTTTTTTGGGTGTTGGGTTTTATTTTTTGGTTAGTTGGGTTTTTTTTGTTTTGTTTGTTTGTTGTTGTTTTGGTTTTTTTGTCTTTGGAATAAGCATATAATTACTGAAGTGTATTATAACTTACAGAGGATATCAAGTAAGACAAGAAAATATTCACTTCTTAAGCAGGGTAATTATGTAGCAGAAATAAGTACACTGATTGTTCACATGAATAAATGTTCTCAATGCGTGTTGGAGTGTTGAGAAATGCCAAGAATAATGTCCTCAGTCCCAGCAGAGACACAGCTTTAAAAGCTTGTCTTGTCTTTTTGATCTTTCTGTCTCCCAGACTGTTATTCACAAAAACATGTATGAACACACACTTACCAGGCAACCACATTTGTTCTTTTTCAAGGTAGTATGGATTTTTCCCTTATGAAGTCAAATACTTCCTGGTATTGTGGTAGCAAAGAGCATTTGTGGATTTTTTTGCACACATGCATTAAAAATATTATGATAATCTAGAATTTGTTAAATCTTTTTTAAAAATCAGAATTATTCTAAGTTATTATAATCAGTGTTATCATACTCTGATAGGAAACCAAGTCTACGGTTTTATATCAATGATCTCATTATAAAAAAACTTGTCAGAAAATTCTTTTCCATTGCTCACATGGACATGAGTTCTTGAAAATTACAACTTTAAATTCCTGTATTTGCCAATTTTGAATGCGATTAATAGAATAGTCCGGTATATTTTCAGGGTGAACTTCATGGTCAAAGCAATGATGAAAAAAACCCAAAAACAAGCTAACTAAACCTAGCAGAAGATAACATGGCAGCTCTATCTTCCTTCAGATGTTGTTATGGTCCCAGTCCTTCAAATCAAATTATGTGGTGACTACTTACGGTACTGCCAGTGTAAAAAGTCCTATGTATTTTCTCTTTATATCAACAAAGTGTTTGTGGCAAATGACCGTTATTTTGCTATATATTCTTGCCACACTATTTAAACTAATGTAACGTCCTCTGTATTTTAAATACTTACTAGAGATTTTTCCCATGCTCTATACATTTTGTTTTGTTTTGTTTTGTTTTTTTTTTACTTCATGTAATCAGTGGGCCAAATCATGTAAGGATGAATTACTTGAATTACTAAATCTCTTGAGGTTTCTTTTATACAAAGTAGCCAGCACACAGATTGGATGTTTACCATTTCTCTTCCAAAATTATAGTTGTGCTGCATATTCTTAGGACATCATTAATAATAAGTGAAAAAAAAAAAAATCAATCTATTGTGTATATCTGTCTCTGATGTCTTGATTTCAGCTTTCCCTGGATCACAATCAGGAAACCGTACTTTGCATCCTCTTTTTGCTTGTCATCTGTAATAGCACCATAGGTAGAATACTACAAGGAAACAAACAAAAAAAAAGGAGAATTGCCATGATTACACTATTCATAAATTCAATATAATCTATAAACTTCATTACATTTGGTGTCTAAACCCATTTCATGATAGTTAGTGTGCTTTTTTACTTACACTTAATTTCTTATTCCTATTATTGTTCTTATCCTTCTTGGTTTTCTACATGGTATTTGTTTTAATCTACTTTGTCCTTAGCTTTTATTTTTCTGTCTTCTTTGCTTCTATATTTTTTTTTTTTTTTTTTTTTTTTTGGTATTGCTTCTATCATCTGTTGCCTCTGTTATTGCAACTTTGTCTGGAAACATGCCAAAAACAACAGGAGCTAAACTTATTGCAACTTTGTCTGGAAACATGCCAAAAACAACAGGAGCTAATCTAATGAGATAGGTGTCTGTTATGAAAGGTTTGTGCGTAAAACTGCACTTGGATGTCTACATTGCTCCTAGTTCTGTCGTACACAACAGTTATACCATCTGTTTGATCTAGACAAGGTATTTCTGACAAAGTCTGAGTTTCAATGGTTTCTTTGATTTAACTGTGCAACAGTAGTGTTGATCAGATGGGTGCCCGTCTTTCCATCCATTTAAGCCACCTTTGTCTGTGACCTAAGCTCTTTTAATCTGTTTCACTGTTGTCTCTACTTCTTATGAAATACTTATAAGAATCTGCACATGCTTAGTTTATTTTTTTGTATGACTGGTTATGTATGCATGTGTTCATGTGGGTGCTTTGTGACTTCTATCTACCTTTGAAGTATTTGTGAAGTGAATGATACAAAGAAGTTTTTTTTATTTTAAAATTAATGATTTTTAGAGTCCCTCTTGAAATATCTTGTTGATGTTAAATACTCCAGGTCAAGCTTCTTCATGAAAAAACCCAACCCACCTGAATTTGCTTTCTGATACAGTTAGTGATAATTGTCTAGTTGCTTTGAGAGGATGCAGTCATGAATCTTTGAACCATTCTTCAACCTTCAAGTTAATATCAAGTGTAAAGAAAAATGTAACCATTGGCTGAACTAATCTGCTGTGAAGTTTTCTTCTAAGAAAAGTATTTCAAAATGTGAGGCTTTGTTTTCTAGTCTTAGCTGTATTCACAGTATTTATCGGTGTAGATTTCTTGATTTCCTCCACAACATTCCTCCACAGCATCTGCGATTACTGAGACAACAAAAGAAAGGAGAGATAAAAAGCACTAAAAAAAATTTCCTCCTTCCTATTACTAAGAACAGCTTACATTTCAGGACAGCCTTTTTTTAAAAATTTTGTATCAAAGGGTTCTAAGAGAATATACTATCAAGATATGATTTAAACCTCTGGCAACAGGACTGATTAAACTGATGTTTGTTGTGTGATTTTTATGATAAGGAATTTTTAGTAAATAGTAGATTTTTATGCAGTTGATTTTTTAATGGCAAAGTTTCTACCTTTTTTTTTAATAGCTTTTTTGTGGGAAAAGCCTTTGGGGACAAACGACAGTAAATTTAGATAGTAAATATAATAGTAAAATAGATAGTAAATATAATGTATCTTTATAGAGCAATATGGACACTTTCAATGTTAATTAAGTAAAACACAAAAACCAAAAGTAACACAAACAAATATCTAAAGAGCTGTTTTACGCAAATAAAATGGAAAATAAGTTAAAATAGGGTTACAAAGCCACAAAATTTCAACAGGAAAATATAGGGAAACATTTTTCTAGTTTTCATCCTTAGTGAAGAAGCATGCCAGCTTAATAATGCCAAATTTAAAAAGGAATGGATTGGCAAGACAGAAACTGTAAAAAGCAAGACAACATATCAGGATAGCGGTAATGCAGTGCTTTATTGAAATGGGGAATTGCACAAGCTAATAGTGCAATATAGAGAATGCAGCCATGAATACTAAGAGGTTAAATCCTGTCCTGGATTACAATGTCTCGAAGGAGCAAAAAGACATAAATGAATACGATGTAGACAAGAGCTACCTTTCTCATGAGGCAGAGATGCATGTCTCGTGACAAAAGATAACATATCACTCAAATATTCCCTAGCACATTTTGGTTTATTTAAGAAGTCTTTGGTATTTACAACTGAGAATTACTGAACCATAGGGAGAAGAGGAGAAAGGGTGGGAGGGAGTTATGCTGGCAAACAGGAGTCCTTTTTAAAGAAGGTGTTTGTATCTCTGCACAGATCTGTGTGACATAGAAAATGTGTAGGACACGTCTCATCACATTAACATAACCATAAAAACAGTTGATCTAATCATAGATGTGATATCTAATCATAGATGCCCATTTAATCCTTAGGGCATATTTCTACACCTGATAGAAATGTAAAGATCTGCAGACTCTGTGTAGGCCCAAGACTCTAATGGAAGTGGACCGATAAGTAGCTTTTAAACAAAAAAGGTATTTGTGATGAACCTGGCAGAAAGATGTAGATTACCAGCTAAATTTCTTCCTTAATTTCAAGTGGCCTGATAGCCACTGTCAGATATTATTCTGTTACTGAATTAATGCAGGGATTTATGTGTGCATGAAAAATTATCCTGCTCAGTGAACTGCTTCATATCAGAGGGCAATGGATGTAATGAGACATAAATGGTCTTGTCCGATCTTGGGTTAACAAAATCAGGAAGGGAAAATTTGAAGGAGAAGCTACAAAACCCAAGGGAAGTTATTCCAATATTTTCCTGTGATGACAAAAAAACCCCAAACATAACTAAAATTTAAGAAAAAAAAMCCCAAAAAACCCCAACCAAAACCAAAATAAACATGAAGAGAAATATGTCAGAGAAAAAAACCCAGGACTTCTGCAGTAGAAAAGGTCAATTAGGAGTTCCAGGCTATTGCTACATTTTAATTTGAATGTTTTCATAATCAAGATCTTTTCTGTAGTCGTTACTGTTTCATGTCAAAAATAAGAATGGGAATAAAAAGCTCAATGCATTTTTGTCCACAGATTTGTGAGAGGCTTGGAGGAAACAGTTCTAAACAGAAAGAGTTATTACTCAGGTATGATTGAAAAATTTTAAGGGAAATATAGCTCATCCACATCAGAGATCTGAATTGACTGGTAAAAATACTGGGACTGAATATAAGCATTCTTCTCCATCTAGCAGAAACACTTCAGAGACATGCTTTTCTTTCAGAGGATAACTAAAAGAAAAAGTTGTAGACCACCAATAAAAGATACCAATATGAATACATTTTCTCAAACCTTGGTGAACACACAAAAAGAAGTACTAAATGGAGATTTTATTCCTGAGATATTATTCTGAATATAGACAAAAAAACATAATTTGTTTTTAAATGAAAAAATAAGTTATTTTTACTCTGTAAATAAATTTTACATTTTGAGATTCCTTGCCGGATATGACTGAAGATTGCAAAGTAACATTATATAGGTTCAGTATATTGGTAATACACTGATGCCTTTTCCTGGTCTTAAAATCAAGAGTCAAACAGGGTTAGAAGGGAAAAAGGGATTTTACCTTGGTATTTATTTTAACGATCCTTAGGTGCACCACGTCCAGGTGGAATGCACCTCAATGCACACCGCAATGCACAGCCCCCAAAAGATCTGGTATAACATTATAGGTCTTACTAACTAGCATATCTATCAAAGATTCCCCAATGAGAGGCTCAAATGAGCCCCCCTCCCCAAGGAATCTTCCCCTGGATGGTTCTGTCTTAGTTTACAAAATGTGTTCTGGAGAGGACTTTGGGGTCCGGAGCACACTGCTCCCTAACTACAAAACCTCTAAAATGTTTAGTCTCCCAGCTTACCAAACAAGTCCAAGAATGTAGGCAAAAAGCACTAAAGAATACAGAAGCTGTAAAAAGGAATAAAAGGGGTTTAAAAGAAGAGGCAAAAAACCATTGAACCATCAACACATTGAAAAAGTTTCTTCCTGTGGATTAAAGGAATAATTTCAAAAATAATATAACAATGCGTGGATATAGTGGCACAAAAATAAGTTTGAAAATAAATAAATAATAATTTTAAAAATAGCCAACAGTCAGTTTTGTTAGGTATTTTTAAATCGTAACACAGAAATAAA
This sequence comes from Parotia lawesii, assembly GCA_003713295.1. NCBI lineage: Eukaryota > Metazoa > Chordata > Aves > Passeriformes > Paradisaeidae > Parotia > Parotia lawesii. The sequence goes on from RAHM01000039.1 coordinate 4,431,320, forward strand.
ATTAGTGAATCTATGTCTACACTTTTCTGCTGGAGTGAGTCCACCTATGCTCAGGACTTCTGTTAGAATGCTTGTATAGACATTTATTGTTTTGTTAGTACCAAAATACTTGTGGCTTCCTCTGTTAATCTGTATGCACAAATTTACAACCCTCAACTGTTAGTTGGAAAATTAAAATAATTCACATGGGAAAGAGTAAGCTGATAAGTAATTAATCTAGTTGATATTACTGAGAAGTATAACCCAATTTCATCACTGTTTTCCATGTTACTGCTGTCTGACCAGGTGTCCTTTCCAGATGAGTTTGGCAAAGAATTGACTGACATACATTTGACTGGAATGGAAAGTCAGGTGAACTGGGAAACTACTAAGAATACTATACCATTTTGATAAGAGTATTGAATACTTTCTAAGCCCCAGTAAGGACAATAATACGTGGCCATGTAGATTTTTTTCCTTCCTCCATCCAAACAGATAATAGATGGAGTTCTGCGAGAGCCATCAATTTTACAGTTTACCTGGTGATATTGTTTCATGAAGCAGTGTCAAGGAGACACAACGCTTCCTCCATTTCACCTTTTCTGTTTCCAAAGAGAAAAATTCTTGTATTTTGATCTCAATTGAGTTTAGCTACTGTCCTCTTTTTTTTTACACATTGCACCAGTACTTTATTATTTCATAGTGTAATTAGATATTTTATGAATTCATAATTACTATTATTTTTCCTTGTACTTTAGTAAATGTTGGAGTCCAAAGTGCAGGGAATATTTCTCTACCTGTTTTGAAGAGTTTTACCCCCCTGGACAACCCTGTTTTTGACCTTCGTCCATGGAGAAAGTTACCTACCCTCTGGGAGGAAGTAGAATCTACACTGGTGTGAATTAGGTGATAGAACATTATATAAGATTGTCACAGGGTGAAAATTTAGAGGTGTTGGGTTTGCTAATTTAGCAAAATAGATAAGAAACAAAACCTTCAAAATGGAGGTTGTTTTAGGCCTTCTTCTTTCTTCTTTCTCTACCCCATTTTCTGCGGCAAAAGTGGATTGAGAGGATTGGGTGAAAAATGCCGCAGTTCCTTTCATGTGACAGAACAATTTATTGAGCATTGGTAGAAAAGTAGAAATATCTTTCGTTTCGGGTTTTCATTGGTTAATTTACCTATAAAAGGACACAGTAATCTTGATAACTGGCCTTCTCCCTTGTGCTTTCTAAGAGGAGTCATCTTGTTCCTTGGCTCCTTTTCTGATAAGACTTAATAAACAGCTATCTAAGAACAAAGGCGTGGAAGAGTCCCATTCATCTGCAGAGCCCGGGTAAGGACTCGGGGAATCCTCCTCCATCAGGGGAGGCTCAATTAAGACACGGCAAAGTGTCAAGTAAACAATCTAAGATTGACAAATTCTCATTTTAGCTAATCTTTCACTCCCAAGAAAAGTCTTGTCTGCTGAAATGAGCAACTCAACGTTGTGTACCACTGCATCCAGTCTCACTGCTTCTGCTGATAGTCTTGCGATTCTTTCTCTGCCTCTGATGTTAGTGCAGACTATATATCCTGAGACACACCTTTCTTTTTGTTCTGAGAAATTTTTGGACAGAAACCATATGATCTATAAAACATTGCCAAATTGCTTGGTTTAGGCTGGTTTCAGTCATAGTTTCAAGGCTTTACTGAATTTCCATTTAGTGAGAGAACAAGAAAATGAACACATTTTCATTCAAGCTCAATATCTAAGCTTTAAAATGGAGAAGGAAATTCACAACACCAACATTTCTTAGCTTATAATTTCCTCCAGTTAAAACCTGGTCGTATTGGCACAGGTCTTCCTCATAAGTAAAATGCTTTGTACAAAACAATTATTCATATCAGTGGGCTAGCTGAAATCCATTGTTATTTTCAGATGAACTTTGTAAGAAATTACCATTAAATCTGGGTTGTCAGGTCTGCTGTAAAGTGCTGTGGGAATCACAGGCCCGTTTTATTTTAGGAATAACTGTATAGTGAGACATATTTACAAGTGCTGAACTGCTGTGTCTTCGCAATAAACAGTAAGACTCTTCCATCTAAGTAGAGATGCCATGAATGATATATTTTATCCTCTGATTTACTTTTTTTCTGGAAAAAAAGGAAGCATAAAGATAGTGCCAGTATAAACTAAACACAAAACAAACAAAGACAAAGAAGACTGGCAAAGATGTGGTTTTTTGCTTATATTGAAAAAACCCCTCAAAACTACTTGTCCTCATTAAAAAAAAAAAAATATAGGGAGATTTTATACAGACAATGATTCAAACCACATTCTTGTTCTCAGTCACTTCACAGAAAAGTGTTTGGACTGTTAAGGGATCAGTATGCTGATTGTTTTAAGTCCTATTCTAGCAACCAAATCTTCACATGAACAGTATGGGAGGCTGGGGGTGATGTCCTTTACTTCTATGACCCAAAACTAATTGCAGATAAATTGAAGTTACTTGAACTTATGTAATTGGTGAATTTTACTTTGACTCTTCAAAGAATACAATGAATCATGTTAGCTACTGTAAGGATGAGATAATTTTAGCTTGTTTCTTTTAAAGAAAGTCTTTTGGTTTCATCTGTTCATCTGTCTGTCTCCTGTCTTCAAAGGCTTTTGAACACATTAGTCAAATTTAACCAAATTTGATAAAGTATGAATGAGAATAAGTGAATCTGCACTCTGGTTAAACGAATGATCAGACTAGCGATCAAACAATGATGTGAAATTGGAAATAATCTATTCTCTTGCACTCCAACCAGCAACATAAACTGGCCCTTGGCCAGTCCATGCCCATACCAGAATCAGCTGATGACATACACTGTCTGCTGTCTATAGCACAGATTAAGATATCCTCTGTCGTGGTTTGACTCGAACTGACAGGCAGTTCCTTAAACCAATCATGCTTCTCTCAATTTCACATATTTAAACCTTGTGGAAGGTGGGTTTTTTAGGAGGAAGAAAGTTTCTCCGTTCTGGTTTGGTGCAGGACGGAGAGAGAGAGGGAGGGGTGGACCCCCGTGGCCCGGCCCGCGGGGCTGGGGACGGGCGCCCCTGCCCCGGCCTCTCTGCCTCCTGCTCCTTTTCCTAATGCTGCAGCATGGACTCTGAATTGTAGAGAGGAAACCCTGAGCCGCGGGTGGGTATGGCTGGCTATACAGGGCTGAAGTTATCTGACATGGTATCCTGGGGAAGAGGGAGCCGGCGGAGCTTTCAGCGCAGTCAGCATACTCCGCGACGAACAGAGGAAGACACTCCTTTTCCACATTGTGCACCCGGCAGCGCAGAGGGAGCGGGGGGTAACACCCCACAACATGGCGGCTTTCGGAACCAGAGAGAAAGAGAAAGCGGGGTCACGTGAGGCGAAGCTATGAGGGTGGCGCTGCGTGGTTCCACGCGGAGCTTAAAAATCTCCTTTCCTCRCCGTGGTATGAAACTGTAATGCTACAAACTGTTTATCTCTTTAATCCATGTTAAAGTACATGGGGGGATGGACATTTTTTTTCCCGTGTGGTTTGTAAAAAGGTTAAAGAGTGCCGATGCCAGGATATATATAAAGCAGAGAGAGGCTTTTGAAACCTGGTGGCAGAGAAAAGCCTTATGTTCAAGTCAAAAAGAAAAAAAAAATGATTCAGCCTTAAACGAGTAATAACCCCATGTGAGGGCCTGTGTTTTACAGTTAAAAAAAAGCTGTGAGAGGGCTCATGGAAAAGAGATGTGTTGCACCTTAGCAGAGATTGTGTAATTCTAAGCAAACCTGCAAATGGTAGCAGTTTGTAAAACCACGTAAAGCAGGACGGAGAACCCTTTTTTTTTTCCCTCCCTTTCCTAAATTGTGATGCTAATTGGGAGAGGGGAAAAGTGGGGGAGAGAAAGAGTTCTAAAAGTTTGTCATGTTGTTGCCTTCTTTATCTTAAGTCTGTTAATAAATCTCTTCTATTCTGTCAAGTTTTGTGCCTGCTTTGTTTTTCTCTTAATGCTTATCTCACAAGAAAAAAAACCATAAAAAAGTATTGTATAATTTGCTTCAAACCACTACATCCTCCTATTGCTGTGTTTTAGGGATTGTTGATGTCCTAACATATATTCAAATTATGAAATAGGAAGAGTTGCATTGGCAGAAATCCGGCAGTTCAGCTTCATGAATTCTTCTCACAAACAATGTGTTTGGAAATTGAGCTCTACATCTCAACCAAACCTGAAATAACTGCTGGCATAACATTTCCAGCCATTGGTGCAGGAGCCAGAAGGCTTCCTGCTATAGTTTGCTTATCCTATTATGTCATCTATTACATGATAAAAAGGGTTGCTACATACTATTAAAAAAAAAAAAAAGGAGAACTAATAAAATGAAGGTTTCAATAACAAAAACATAATTAAAGAGAAAAATTCAGTGTTTCACTCATTATTGCCATTTTGTCCCTGCATTTATTTTCTTACCTCCCCTTCTTTTTCTCTTTCAATAACATAGTTTAAGGTTAAGACATTTGTTACATGTTTAAGAATTTCTCTTTCTGAGAGAAACATGTAAGTAAAACTGTCTGTTCTTAATTGATATTCAACATTTCCAAGGCATATTTTTTCCTGGTCTAGCAAAGATTCCGGATGTCCTTTTTCCTCTGAGAAAAACAGAATTAATTATATATATATTTTTTTTTTCAAACTTACTCTGAACATTTAAAGTTGATATTAGCTGTTCAGATACATAGACATTAAAAATCTAGACTGTGAAAATTATTTGTAGGATCCTAAAAAGTCTCTTAAACTAAGATGCAGATATAAAGTTAGGAGCATATTAAAACCTTGTAAAGGTTTATGAACAGGAAACGAGGTTGCTCATTAAACCGGAAAACCTTTTCTGACTTACTGCTCATCTTCTTTATGCCTCTGTTCCCAAGAAAAATCTTCAAGACTACTTGAAGAACAAGCAAACAAGAAGATATATGTGAGGAGAACAGGGGAAAAAAAACCCAACCTGTTTGTGGATTTTCGTTTGGAATGAAGCTAAAATGCAGAGGGAATTTGCAAGGGTTGATACAATTCTAATCCTTTAGAAAAAGAAAAAAAAAAAAAAAAGTGTGGTATTTAGATCATTGGCTCTTTTCCTGATTCTAGAAAGTTGCTATAGACTTATAAATACTAAATATTTTAGTAAACATGTTTTATGTTGAATAACAACACATAGTTAAAATATTTTCAAGCTATAGGGAACCATAAGCCACTAAAATATCTTTTTTAAGTACATTATGTTAGATGAAAATTTATATGTATCATGCCAGATCTAACATTCTGAGAGAGAGGTGAGGCTGCTGTGACTCTGTGCTCCTATTTCCAACCAGCAGTGAGACTGAAGATGTATTTCCAGCAGGTACATGTACAAGGGACGCATATACAACACATATTTACAGGTACACTCAGGTGGTGGCACAGATCACAAATGGACACACTCATCAGTCACACAATCACTGACTGCATGAATGACCTCATCCCGCTCCCCTCTCTGTCTGAGCAGGATGAAGATAAAATAGTGAGGGGAAAAATTTTGTGTATATATATATATATACATATATATATATATATATACAGGTTGTATCCCTTTGTCTACTGAGTTCAGACCCTCAGTCTGCCCAGTGAGTATCCTTGGTTTCCAGTCTCCCCAGTTTCTAGCTTCTCAGGTCCCAACAGCCAGACAAGTGCGCTGGCCAGAAAAGCATTTGCATTCAGTTGGCTTTTTTTCCCCCTTATCTCTTCATTTTCCTTCACTTGTTCTTCTCTAAGTCACCTAAGCCCCTCCCTTTTCCTGCTTTTGGTTCTTCCCCTAAATATCCCATAAGAAGTTCTCTGCAACCATGAACTTCTCTTCCCCTGCATTCCATAATGTGTCCCACGCCCTTAGACATCCCGTACTTAGTCTGACAGGTGATCCGGAGTGTTGCTCCTGATGACTTGATGAGTTTCAGACCTGGACAACAGGGCTGGTGGCTCTCACGAGACAGTCCTGGGAGAGGTCTGGATAAGGTGTTTGTTCATCCTGTATGAATCCTTAATATGGGATCCTGCCTGCCACTGTGCATTGCCAAGCTCCTTTGAGCTTGTGGAGAAGGGCCTTTGATGGCCTTCCCATGATGAAAGGCCTGTGTGGAGTCAGGTGAGGGCATTGTTTGGGCTCCCACTCCTGCCACTGTTCATCTGAACCTTACTGTGGGTGTGAAGATGAGTTTGTGAGCTTTTATTATATAACCTAGCGCTGTCCCATGCACAAGCCTACCCAGAGGGTACCACACCATCCTCTCTCCTTGCACAGCACTTCCCATAGATCTGTTTCATGTCCTGGCAGGGTTCTGTTGCCAGAGCAGAAGTTCTAGTGCTCTTCCAGGTGCATCCCTGAGGCCTTGTAGGCCTATGTGACTGTGGTCTGCTGAATCTTATAGATTGTTTATACTTCCTATTTCTGAAAAGAAGGGAATCAGAGACTATAAACAGAGGTTTCAATGAATCCCTTTCAATGAAATGCTGCATAAGAATAGGATCCTATATTTGTGTGAAGCGAATGTAGTCTCTACAAAGGCTGTATTTTCAGTATGGTGAATGGGAATTTGACATTAGCTAATACTAATACATGACAGCTGGTTTCTGTGTACCATGGTGCAAATGTTCCTATCAGTGTCCTTAATGACTGTGAAGATTGTCAGCTCAATCATTAAAGGGATTCTATTTCCTTTTCTGAGAGATAATGGTCATTTTTGCTTTAATATCACAATAAACCTCTAGTTTTGCTACAACAAATCATAATGGATTATGTTGTTACAATATCTGTCTGTCCAAGAAAAATGAAGAGAACAATGAATCTTGCTGAAAACTGTGCTGTTCATTTATTTCACTTTGTCCATCAGATACAACTCCAAATTCTAGGTTATGAGGCATGTCAAAACAAGAAACAAACATATTTTATGATTTTACGTGAGAAGTTTCATCAAATTTTGTCTTTAAGCTGCTATTGAAAATTAAACTACAAAAAAAAAAATTAAGAAGTCAGCACTGCTATGTAGAATAACATTCAGTCTTCAGCTATGCATATACGAATACTATCTTTCTGTTATTTCAGGATGTTTTCCCATTTTTTCACTTTCTTGTGATCAAGACCAATCTTATCTTCTTGTATGTCTAAAAGTATGTGGACCTTATAACATATTTAGTTAAACATATCTTTTTCTTAGGCAGTTCTGAGCTCTAACATGTTAGAATAAGTTTTTCCTGCATTTATTTTTGCCGAAAGAAACTCCTCAAGTGTCACTAGCTGATTCCAATATATCCTCAGAAGACAAATGAAAAATCTTGAATAGGACTTGCTCATGTTACACGCACTCCTGATATGATGAAAAGGAAGAGTTTCTGTATCTCTTAGCCTCCCAGCCTGTGATACCAGCAAGCCTGAAAAAAAGGCAAGGGGATTTTTTAATCTCTCAATAGGTTGCTGAACCAGTTGGGTATCTCAGACACAACATTTATTACTAAGCAACATCTAAGGTACAACATTAACTCTCTGAGATAAGAAAAAGCTATACTAGTTCACAGAAACTGATCAAACCCACGATATTGCAACTACATATAACTATATAGCATCAGTGACTCATATTTCCCCCATTTTGTGATTCTGTGATTCTGTCATAGGCAAGAAAGAAGCCTGTCAGTTGAGATAGACCTTATGCTGGGAGAGAAAACATTATAAGCTACATATAAGAATAGATAGATATAGGTATTGCTTGTATACATTTTGTCAGCCCAAACCATTTAGCAGCCAGAGCTGCTCTAGTGAAAGCTTTGTCTTTCTTTTAGCCATCTGAATGCTGCCAGGTAGTGCACTTTTTATCTTCCTTGACATCTTCTTGTTCTCTTGGTTGCAAACCAAATCTCAAGGAATACCAGCACCTATGACTATTAGAGTTCGTTGAACTGCTTTGCCAAACTCCTTAAGGAGGCAAATGCACATGTGGAGAAGTCTACAATACTTCAGTAAAAAATCTTATGACAGAAAAGCTTGTTTTCACTTATGGCAAGAATGAAAATGTATACTGTGGCAACCTGTAGAATTTTTAAAAGATGTCTTTTTCACAAAACAAAAAGCAGCTTTTAAATAGAATAACTAAAGAGGAGAAATTAAACATCTTCATACTAAAGTATTACTTACAAATCTCTGTTTTCATGCTATGTTTGGAGTTTTTGCTTGTCTGTTTTTGAGGGTTTTTTTAATTAGTGAACAGTCTGGGCAATATTTAGGACAACCTGATCACATACGTATGAAATGACTCATTTCTGCATGATACAAGGATGTTTTCTGTTGTCTTGGGCTTGGAGATGGGGAAAGCCAGCTGTGGGGAGCAATTGCTAGCTTGTCTTTGTCTGGGAAGCCATGTGGTGCAGCTGCCATTTTGTCCCAGCAGCCAGGTGGAACTAAGTCGAGGTGGTGAACACCTTTTTTGTGGGTAAAGAACTTCTCTTTTGGTACACTTTTGTTATTAATATTGCTGCTGTTACTGTGCATTTCTTATTCCGTTGCTGTTTGCTTTCAGTAAATTATCTCAACCCATAGTCTCCACTCTTTGTCCCACTCTTGCGCAGCGAGCTGGGGGAAGTTGAGTGGCTTATTTGGAGTTCAATTTCCAGTTGGTGTTAAACCACCATCACGTGCTGCAGTGCCCTGTGCTCTGGAGACGGTATATATGCAGAGATGCCTTGTGATGTGAGCAAGATTGCTCATGACTTTGAAATGGCTGATCCATCACAAATCTGCTGTGTGGAATTGTTGGAGGACCTTGTTTCAAAGCAGAAAGCAAGAAGCCAAGAAGGTAAATAACAATTTTAGAGGCGCAAACTATAAGAAATTTTTTAATTAAATTTCATTTTTTTACAGTCTATAGAAGCCTACCGAAATATCTCCTCCTGTCAAAGAAGCAATCAGTGTAATAAAACACAGATAAGGTGAATATGATTACCTTTTTTAAGCTGTGGAGGAAGAGGGTACAAATGCATAAGCAAACAGAATCATTATGTTTAAAATTTTCACATTTTGTCACAATAAATGCTAAGGAAATATAGAACAATTACATTCTAAAAAAGGGAACAGAACTGTACCTTTTGAAGTGCTAAACACAAATTGGGTAAAACATTTGCAGGTTTATTTAAAAAATACTATAGCAATCTGGCTGACTATAAAATCTAGCAGGATTTCTTAATTTTCTTTGCTATTATGCTGTCATTGCTGCTATATTGTACTCCAAACAAGCTAAAAAATTCAACATACTGAAATATAAAAAGATCATTTGGAGACGAAGTTGATGGATATAGTATATTTAAAACTGTATTTCAGTATTTATAAAATAGCTCCTTACTTTTTGATCTGCTATTATACTCTAGCTTTTCTCTGAGTTCAGTTAGAATAGAATAAAACTAGAATAGGATATAATGTAAATTGTTCTAAGTAGTTTAATTAACACATTTTCTCTTAGTACTGAATAGTTTCCAAGCGATAAAAGAGGTTGCAGAATACTATTAAAAAAAGATTCAGAGAATTTCTATTTTCTTGTCTTTATTTATTCAGAAGTTTCCTACTATTCACAGGTAAATTTTGTGTGCAAATTTTGATGTTTATTCCAAGTCTGTTTCAGATTTCAGGATACTCAAGTTTTTCGTGCAGTCACAGAACCACGTACAATACCACAGTCTGCCAAGCATTTACATAGCCAATTATTTTGACATTGTTTCCCTCCTAAATGTTGACTGTGTCAAATATGTTCTCTTGGCCATCTGCAGATAGTGTTTGTTCTGTAAATTGGAAATATATTTTACAAATTTACTTTCAAGGAATGTGTTAAGTAAGGGATTTCATAACAATTATTTAAAACAAAAATAGTCCTTGTTAGGATGCATATTTTAAAATGAAATCAAATTTATTGTGGTTCATACACTTAGGACAGAAACTGGAGCAGATTTTGATGCAGAAAGATGGATTTTGTCACAATAAAGGTAAATGATAATACCAATTTATATAACTCAGCAGACTCCTCTTTGGAGTCTGAAAATTTTCTACTTCTTATCTTTTCCCTGTTTTTCATTAGGAAACTGATAATGCTTTTGTTTACTGTTTCAAGAATATTATTTTACCTTCCATATATTCCTAAAACTTTATCATAATTTATTACTAGTTTTCTTCCCACAAGACTTAATCGCTTGTACGGAAACTGCTGATTTTAGAGACTTAACTAAAAGGAAAAAAGGCATGATACATTTATTCTTTACATCTAATTCAGCGATAAAATTTTTGTAAAAGGGGTGGTGAAGAAAGAATACAAATTTTTGTCAGTGTATGGCACAAAACTGATAGCAAGCTTGCAAGACAAAACTGATAGCAAGCTTACAATTCATATGCTTGAAAGGAATATTAGACCATCTTGAAAAATTACTCCGTGTAACACTACCTTTGTGTTACTTATCAATACAGATTTCCAAATCTTATTCAGTTTATGTCAGGTTATTTCTATTTTCAGGTAAAGGTCTAGTTACACTAGAATGGTTCAGCCCTTAAAAAAAAAAAAAAAAAAAAAAAAAAAAAGTAGGACCTGCACTCCTATTCTTGAAAAGTATTCTGTGCTCCCTGATGCACAGTCTGATGTTTTTTGTGGTAGAATAATGAAGACATTTTGTGCTGCTTTTTTTTAAAATCCCAGTCATCTTCATAATGTAATTACACGTTAAGAGAAATATAAGTCTATTGGTTTGTGCTAGCTACGCTTTGAAGAGGCAAAGAAATGCTATTACATGTAATTTCTGTTCCCTGAAGAATTTAACAGAACTTACATGGCTAGTAACTAGGTCCAGGCTTAGTAGTTTAAGACACTTGACTCAAGTAGCATTCACAGACTGTGCTTCTAACACACAATTATGAATCATAAAAAACCCCTTCTATAAACCCTACTTTTTTTTCAAAACCAAAAAATCAGGAGTGGTAACTTTTGTATCTTTTGTACATGTAGTTAGACCATCCCATAAAAATGTTTATATGTGCAGAAACTTAAAACTATTATAGAAATTCAAATCCTAGGGGTTCCTTCCTTTGTTCAGAAAGTCCACTTAGAATGCGTTGTTTTTCAGGTTGTTTTTTGGTTTTCTTTTCTTCTTCCTCCTCCAATATTTGCAACAATAAAGCTGTGAAATTATTTTTCTGGGAATAGAGAAAACATCCTCTCTAGAAAGAATGGTTGTGTTGTCATGGCAACAGATAGGGAGGGATTTCAGAAAAAACTGTATGCAAGAGGCTCCCACTGAATTTCTCCTTGATGTCAATAATATATTGGACTGAAGTCTCTGGGAAAGATCATAAAACAGATCAATAAAGGGACAACTGAAAGACATAATTTAAAATAGAATAAGGAGGTATATTTTACCAATTTATTGTTTCTGTTAATACTTATTTAGCTGTAGGTTAACTTTATTAATGTACTTATTATGTGATTATTTTCATAATTCTACTCAGTTTTTCTTAACTCTAGGCTAACTATGTATTATAAAAATATCTACCAAATACCTGCACATATTGCTCAACTGACTGGTTTAAAATTGCTAATTAGGAATGGAAGAAAGCTAGTAATGAAATATTTTTCTGCCTCTGCAATACTCAGTGAAGCAATGAAAAATATTTCTGCATAAAATCTAAAATGGCTTCTGGCATGAATTTACACTTAAGTTTGATGCTGGAAGAGGAAAAGGAATAAGCTTTGTTGACTTAATTTCTGTGGATAATTCAGTGTTACTGGCACCAGGAACTCACCAAGAAAGATATTGTCCCAGCAATTCTCTATAAATAATTTATAAAGCCATACTTAGCAGTATGGCTTTTTAAAAATGGCCCTTGCAAAAAAGTTGAATTGCATCATTAAACAGAATCATTGAGAGTGGTCAGGGTGCTTTTTAAGCAGACAGTTTTCAGGGAGTGCAGAATAAAGCAGTTAATCTGCAAAACTGTCTTAAATCATTGCCTTAGAAAGGTCACGAGCACATAAGTATGATTTAAACATGCTTTTCTAACACCTAGAAGAATTACTATTCTACAGTAGCCTATGTATTACATCCACGCAAGGAAATTATTTTCTGTATAGACTGACGTCAAATAAAGCCATTAAAGAGAGGTCCAATCTGGCTTTACAACCAAAATTAAAGAGCAGCAGCAACAAAACCCTTTCATTTAAAATACAAATTGGTACAGTACAAGATCTGATTTAGTTTTACAGCAAGCAGCTGTCACATTAACTAACAAAACAAAAGTTGTTCTTCACAAGAAAAAAAAAAAATCTAGCATTAGTTTTCAGGGAGGGACAATGAGTTCAAAACACAAATTAACACCATAAGGTCCATCCAGAAGTAGCTGCCCTCAAATCTGCTGTACACAGAATACATTAGAAGTGCACTCACAAAAGGCTGGTAGCATTTTAATTAATGGGGAACACTTGTGGGCCATTTATTGTTGCTAAAAATTAGGCAAGCTAATTGTTCCAGTACAGGTGCATGTAATTGAGAGATATGCCTAAGATTCACAGTTAATTTACTCTGGGAATTTTTCAGATACAGTGAAAATTTAGTTCACAGAAGTCTCTAAAAGGAAATGGGTGAAAGACAATTACGCTAGCTGAAAGAGAAAAAAGAACAGTTTAACTAGGAGGAATAAAACTAGGAAGAAGATATGTAGCAAGTTTGGTTGTACAACACCGTGCAAGGTAGAAATAATCTTTCTTATTTATTTATTTTATTAATTCACACTTAATCTAATTAAGGGATACTGAACTATAAAAATTGTATAGTGGAACCTTGAGGATTCAGCTAAATACTTTCATAATATAAAGAACACTGGGATAGGGATACATAATGTATCATTAGCAATGTTAAAATACACTTCCAATTTCAACTTCTTGGCAATTAATAATTTTTTTAGGAAATAAAAAAATGTATTTTCTCTGGTTATTTTTTCTTTGGTAACTTTTTTCTTTTGTTATGAGTTTCATGATATTTACCTTTTAAAACAGATACAAAAGAGTTTCAAAATTAATTATTTGATTTCAGATTTCTAGATAAATACCCCTACCTTTAAAATCACCAATTCTGTACTTTTTTATATTGTTGGGCATTTCCATTGAATTCCTTAAAAGTAGTTCTTTTCTTCAGTAGTTACTCACACATACAGTCTATGTTTAGGGAGTCTTTCTCTTCCCCACGCAGGACTAGAGTCTAGTGCTCTTACACAATATCTAAGGAAACTACTTACAGTGTGTTGCAGAGCTCAACCTTTATATATTTTGGCAGTTGTTTGTTTTCCAAATAAAATTTGTAGGCTCCTAAGTGGTAAAACAGGAACTTTAAACTGCATGACCAAACCTCACAATAGTCAGTGCTTAAGATAGGCAACATAAAATGCCCAGGAGAGGTGTACAGATTAAGCCCCAACAGTTTGGAGGGCTTAGGCTCAGATTCCCAGGGTTACTTAAGCCTGTAACTTCAGTAGGGATCAATGCAAAAGAGGGACCTAAATCCYACAAGGCTTTAAGTATCAAATCTTCTGAAAGATGTCTTTCATGTAAGACCATCAATGAAAGTAACCAAGTCCAGCAGTGAAAACCATTCAGCTACTATCAACCTCTTTACAAGAAAAATTAACTGCGAGCAAGCTCACCTACAAAGATCCCAGATGCTCATATGCAAAGAGAGGTTAGGGAATCAGGCTAAGAGAAAAAAAGATAAACACAGGAATGAAACATGGCTTTAAAACATAGTGATATCTAACACTTGAARGAGCAAGGGGCAGCCCTTTTCATATTTAAAAACCATGGAAAGGAGGATCCAAGGTCGAGGATTTGCCAGTTCTTGCTGAATGGCAACCAATACAATAAAGTGATCAGAAAAAAACCCAAAAAAMCCCATTTCTTTACACCAGAGTAGAACAAATGGAGAAATAAAGGCATGTAACACCCCCAAACATAATATGTAATATAGCTCTGAGCTATAGCAACTAGCTCGCATGTTTTTAAAGAAAACTTCCTCATTTTCTATTCATTTTCCTGGAAGTTAATTTACTATCTTTATGAGAAAATTTTGAGCAACATGCACCATTTTACACTGGTCTTGGAGGATTCAGAAAGCAGTTTTACAATTGTCCCAGACTTTTCTCCAACTTTTCTCTGTTGCTTAGCTCCAGGCAGCCCTGTGCTGAGAGTGCCTTTAATTAGTCCCCTGCTTAGCAATCTAGATTTTTTTTTATTTCGTTCTGTGACACTGTCTTCTTAACTGAATAACAGTGCAAGACACTTAACTAAGGTCATATTTAATCAGTKCTAAATTTTTGTTATGCATCTGTCATTGCTGCAGTAAGTTCAGCTTTTCTCAATACCTGCAACTGTTTGTTCTCTTTGTCCATATTATAACTGTCCTGGGATATACTGAGGTAAAACCAAATACATCCTACCCCTTGTTTCTTTCCATACATATTTTGCTTTCCTCAGAAATTTGAGAAGATAAAATGCAAGGGAACCAATAAAAGGCTCCTTATATGTATAATAGCTTATCTAGGTGCAAGCAGAAAAACTTAGCTGCATATCAAGGGTTTACATCGTTTCTTGTGCTGTTAAATATACTATTAGTGGTGTTTCTAAACTTAGGTATAAACTGTTGTCTGAGGTCTTTTTATTTACTTTACAAAACAATCAGAACAATTTGCATGCTACAAGGTTTTACTCTAATGTATGGCTTTATGATTGAGTTTTTTTACAATTTCTGGTGGGCAAACTTTTCTTTGCTGTTTCATCCTGCTGAATTTCTCTGGTATAATCTCTATATGAAACCATCTGTTGCTGGGAGAAGGAAGCTATTGATGAAAATTTCAAGAAAATCCCTATGCCATTTGCAATGCCCCATAGCCCTCGAAGACATGTGCAGCTCATAGTACATAAAAATAACAAACAGAATTCGTTCTCTGAAGTATTTCTCCTTGCAGTTTCTTTAAAATAAGAGAGACATTGTGGGTCAAATCTTAATGTGGACTGTACGTCTCCAAGGGCTACCAAGATGTATAAGCCAACATTTTTAGAAGCACTTTTTCTTTATTGAGCTGCTCTACTCTTGACATATTGCAAGTGCCTTTCCAACTGTTAATGATAATTCAGAATTATATAGGGCATTAACTCTGCTTTTGCTATGATTGAGAACGCCTTTCTGTTTAAAGGTCAACCATTCTGAGTGTTCTGAAATTTGCATGTTTACTCAGATTCTTCTAAAACTTTCATCACTTGATTTAGCTGCAGGAAAGAGTTGGCAATCAGATTTGGAGTCATTGAGGTAAAAGTCCGTGATATAGTGCTCTGAATAAATTGCTTTCAGTCCTTGTATGCTATCAGTGATCTAATGAATACATTGGGCTCAAAGATCATAATGCACCTCAGATACTCAGAGTTCATCTTTGTTAAACATGCTACTCAGCACCCCTCAAGCAAAAGTAGTATTGCAGTAATTTCCGCAGTAATAGTTATACTTTCCAGATCAGTGCATGTCAAACAATCACACCCAAGACTGATGGCTATGTATTTGAGAAGACACCCTTCAGAGAATTTCTAGAAATTCAGAGTTTCTTGTGTTTTGGGCAATGGAATGGATTTTTTGTTGCTGCCATAAATCCTGAACTCAAGTAGCGATTTTGAGAGTCTCTGACTGTACTATCTGCTATGGCAGTGGGATTCATCTAACCGATGCTTAAATCTTGCAGTCTGGACACAGTTTCATCAATGTTTGCGCAGTGAATCTAATCTTTAAAAATAGATGATTGGTCACTGCCTGGATATCAGACAAGACAAGGGTCTTTGCAATGGCGTTGTCAGCTGGCTCAGTGAGACTCCCAAAACCACTATTTTGCTGAATTCTGATACCTGGTTGGTCAGTGCAGTCCAGCACTTCCATGATCTATTGCTATATATTATTTAAAATTATATAAAAAATATCTTCTCACTATCTTACCTACCTGCAAGACTGTCTGATACAATCATATCTACATCTTCAGGGACAGTTTCTACTTTTCCTGAAGACTCTTATCTTCTTCTTTCCAAAAAGAGCTAATCTTTCTATGGCAGTCAATTTTGCAAGCCTGGGGAGTCTTTGCAATGGCCAGAGTAACCTTTCAGAATGCTAATTAACATATGTAAGCATATAGATTAGTCTATGTACATCCAGAACTGCCCAGGGGAATATCCTAAACACTCTGAAGTTCCCAATTGGAAAGTTGCTGTAACAATTAGTCAAACACCTAACTGTGAAATTGGTTAGAAATTCAATCAATAACCATGTCTCAGGCCCTCCACTATTTCAAACTGATCCATTATGTCAGCTGTGCAGATGACTAGATAGGGAGTGTGACGACACAGGGAATCTCACTAAACATCCTGGGTATGCATACAGGCAGGCTCAGGTGCAGCATGGGACAATCTAGAGCTTATACCTTAAAGTTTCATATCTCTTGCCACACAGGCTCTCCTTATCATCAGGAGGCATAGCTGTTTCTACTCTAGTATAATTTTCCTTATCTTGAATTATGAATCTGCTACTCAACTGTGGAGTTCAAGAGAACTCTTCACTAAGAATAGCCATTTCTTTCCAACGACTATAAACATCTACTGGGACAGATGTCTACTTTGGATATGACCATCACTCTGAAGAATCTCCTTCATAAATAGAAATAGGCTAAAAATTAAAATATGGCAGTACTGACTTCATTTAGAAACAGCAAGTTTTAGATTTGCCAGTTTTTAGTATCTATGTTAGTCTTTGTTAACAAGATCCTCCACAAGACAGAGACCAGGAGGGAAATCTGGAGCAACATGACAAGAGGTTAAGGTTTTCATTTAAAAGAGGATGCAGTCAGATGAGATATAAGTAAGGCATTCCAGGCCCCATCCCTGGAAACATTCAAGGTCGGGCTGGGTGGAGCTCTGAGCAACTTGATCTAGTTTAAGACGTTCTTGCTCATTGCAGGTGGTTTGGACAAGATGGCCTTTAAAGGCCCCTTCCAACACAAACCATTCCATGATTCTGTGCTACTAAGATGTATACTTGGTGGAGGAGGATCAGGTCAGGGAATACTTAAGCAAACTGGACATATATAAATCCATGGGCCCTGATGGGATGAATATTTATGAACTGGCAGATGTTCCAAAATACGCCAGGTGGCCTCATCTTTGGAGCACAAATCAAGAGTGAGCAGTTAACACTAATGGAAATGTAGCAAAAGTAAAAAGAGATGTAATTTTGAAGAAAAGACTTTACATAACATTTCCTCTTTTATATACTCCCACCTCCTATTTTTACATATTCCCATCTTCCTCACATCTGATGGAAGCATTCAGAAACAGAGGACTGTAATTGTACTAGCTATTGAGAGGGTGTAAGTTACCTCTCCAAACATGATGAGCCAGCACAAGGAATGTCACAACTCACACTGAGAGAGTGTGGGAATGTGTTGGAGAAACATATAGAGTTACTTCCAGTCGTCTCAGAATTCTTATAATGTTTTAAAATAATAAAAAATGAATCATTCCAGTGCTACCATTACTTCCACATTGTTTAAGATATTTTATGCATATTTGGAGACATAGTTTTTGTAGTCCCGGTCAGGAATGGTAGGCAATTATGTGATGAATCGCTATGAAAATGTGTTACACTACTTATTAATACAGGTGACAGCGATCTACAGCAAAATGGAAACACGTCCTTTTTGCTAGTAGACATCCAGATTTCAAGGTACTAACACAGGATACTGAGATGTAAAGTAAGTAATAGTGTCTCAGTAACATATGTATATTCACAGCAAGCTACAAGCTTTCATCTTCTAAGATCTTGCTGCAGAATTCACAGTAACCCCTATCATGTACTGCAAAGTGCTTATCATGCAGATAAATATTCTGCTGTTTCTTTCGGAGCTAAGATTTCAACTGAACTTCAACAGGAGATACTTTTGTCCTATTATCTAGCTTTTTCTGCACTATTATAAATTAACTAGGATATGTTATGTAAATTTACAACACCAACAGTGAGACTGGCACATAGTACTTTAAAGGTGATCCCTACACAGGATTTCTAAGTGCTAAATAGATATAGATGACAAATGATGATATAGAAGGATTAGGATGAAAGAACAGATCTAAAAAACCCTAAAGTTTAGCAAAGCTGTGAGTACAATATTTTATTGATAARTTTTCTATTTAGGTTTTAGTAATGTCTACATCTTTCTCCAAGGGGAGTTTTGGCTAGTTAGCTCACATACAAACATTTGTCTTTGAGGTGCTTAGGGAAGGGATAATAAATTCCAGCAGGCTGCATTCTGCATGTATGATACGTGAACAGGGACTTGGAAGCCAATTTTTTTTCCCAATAATATCTTTCAACAGATACTGACCATTTCTTTACTACCTGTTCCTTCAAAACCATTTTATTTCTTTTCTGTCTCCTTATTTTATTTTTGAGCAAATTTTCATGACAATCCCAAAACATTTCATCACTTGGTATTTATATCAAGAAAATATTTCCAGAGGTGAATTCTCTTTAGGGGTTGTTCACTTAGCATGTAAAAGCAGTCTCACCATCTTTTCAGTTGTTTTGTGTGTGATTTTTCCTCACCTTTATTTCAACTTCTGTGTCATTTCAGCAGCAAAACCTCAGGAATGCACCTACAATTCTTGTAGTGGTTTCAAAAGTGCTCATAGAGATTATGAYATACATTTCCTCTAGGTGCAGTCTAAGCTTAGGTGGTCTATTTGTGCCTTCCTATTACATCGCAAGCTCAATATCTAATTTACTGTCTATTATCCATCACCTTTAGATCTTTTTTAGCATTACAGCTTTCCAAGGCTCTACCTCTCTTTGAATTGTATTTGAGAGTATTTTCTCCAAGATGTATTATCTTACATCTTCTATTCTGAACCACATTTCATTATTGTTCAGATATCTCTAACTTCCCTGCATCTGCATTATCTTGTTCCTTTCATTCTTGCATATCCTAATGTGTGAACATGCACATTTGAAATCAGGAGCTAAATTTAAGTAGAAATATAAAAATGTCTTTGATTACATTTTCCTGTTGTCATGAATATAAAATACCATATTGCAAGTTCATGGTGCAACAATATCCATGTCCACAGACTGAGCTGCTGTTTTTTACTTTACTAAGTTGCTGCTTTTTACTTTACATAGGTTCAGATGTATAGCTTTCATTTTCTTTGGAGAAGATTTATGATGATTAATTTAGGTATGTGATTTAGATGCCAGAACACCTTGCACATTAACTCTGATAAACGTGAGAGTGGCCCAAATGACTTTTTTAAAAATGAGTATACTTGGAGAAAGAATACACAAAAGTCTCCAGAGTTACAGTGTAGTTAATCTCCTTGAAGTCTTCAGGCATAACTTTGATCCTACAAAATACTGACAAGAGTCAATTGCAATTTTGGTTTTGTGAAAATAAACCAGACTCATGAGGTAGCATCTCTTTAACAGAACTGTGGCACAAAATCAGGTGATTTCAAAAATTCTAAATGTTAGGAGACTTCTCATATATTGTCTCTTAATAATCACTTTATGACAGAGGGACTAAGCCTTTTCTTACAAACAAAATAGACAGGATGGTTTTATGATGAGTTATAGAAAAGCATATACTGTCTTTCCATCAATTAAAGAAAATAAAATGAGATGAAGAAAGAAAACAAATGCTCTTAACAACTATGGAGTTTACTCGTTTGCCAGGGTAAAATGTTCCTTTTCCTTTGCTTCTAGTTCTCATTCATTCCTTGATCCTCAGGCCACATTATTGCTAAGGGCTCCAGGTAAATTTTAGGATTTAAGCAGGTTTGAAGTTTAACATATTTCTGTTGAGATTGGTAAAATGAAGACTGGGTTTTGAAGGCAATGGAAATATATGCCTATTATAACCCAGAGAGCAAAGAGCTTAAATGACTTCTCTACTTTAAAAAGTGACAGCATCACACCAAGATAAAAGTAATTGCTTTAAAACCAAGCTGCCAAACATTTAAGTTTTGCCATGTAGAGTTATGTGGAAGCATGCAGAGTTCGCCTTTTTGATGTTTGCAAAATGCAGTGCAGGGATAATATCCAGAGAAAGGATAGAAATCTACATCTCCAAGATGCTTAAAATAGCTCTATGTATTATATATTTAATAATGAAAAACTGAGATGAAATGTACTATTGCTGCAGAAGACTGTGCAAACACACAGAAGCAAACTCAGAAATCAAGCAGGGAGACAGAAAAAGACCTCTCTTTACCTTAATAATTTCTGGCTGCATAGCGTAGAGTTAGGATTTGGACCAGCATTGAGACTATTTACAATTTGGACTGTTTTCCATCAATCTCCTTATGTGGTGAGGAAAAAAAAGAATGCTGCTGAACAGGCAGAACTTTAAACAAGCCAGATGTACTTCATTCCATTTAATTCCTTTCAGCTGATCTGGGCTCTTTTCAGCCTAAGTGACAATGATAGGACCCCTACCATATATTATTTTTTTAAAAAAGATTAGAAAAAGTCAGTGCATTCATGAGGATCTTCTCCTAAGACAACCAAGCTTCAGAAGATAAATATGTATTTGTTTCACTTTAAGAAAACAAGGATAAGTGGAAAAATTAAAATATTTAGGTACATTAAGTACATAACTTCTAAGTTCTTACTTCCTCTGCTATATTTAATGTCAAAGCAAGAAAGGGTCTCATTATGGCCCATAAGCTGTTTCAGCTGTTTGGAAAAAACCCAATATTTTAATTTCCTTCTATTTTATCTGGCTTAATATTTGCATCTGCCACTGACACTTCAGTACCAGTGAAATACAACTCCTTCTGCCCTTCCAGATGGCCTGGCATACGTTTGGATTTTCTTACTCTGACCATCAATGGCAACATCCAAGCTAAAGTTGGTGTGGACTTACCATAAAAAACCCTCAATGAGTCATGACTATCATCAGCATGCTGGCATTAAAATACTGAACATGCATCTCTTAGTAACAGTAAACTATCGAACAGAAAGAATAGCAATATTTAATCCTATGGGATATGCACTGAGAAATATCCCTTGGAGGTTTCACATTTATTCAGGGAAGGGATTACCCATATCATGGTTAACAGAGCACTGATCCAGCATACCTCTGTAGCAGCAAGTGGGTGGCAACAGCTACCACTAAACTACTGCAATTCCATATATGCATGGATGAAGAAACCAGTTAGCATTCATAATGCCTAGTGACAGAAGCTTCCTCTACAAGATGTTTTATATGCTTGTGTGGTCAAAGTACATAGAGAGAGCCACCTACAGTGTATATTTCATCAATTAAGCAGAAATGTTTTGTAGGTTTAAAAAAAAAATCTGAAGAGGCAAAAGAAGAGAGAAGAAATAGAAGCGAAGAATAAAGAGTAAGTACCCTTGTGTGTTGGAAAGATAAAACAATGGCACTGAAATCAGAGAATCAATTCTGCTATTTTAAAGCACATTGATTCAGTCAGGGAAGTTATGGCAAAGATCCAAGCAGACAAGAAAAGCGACTGAGGCACTGTTGTTCTCTTCTGGCTGGAGCCTACAGGGAAATAATTTTTCGCTTGGAGAATTCTAAGGCTTTGGCAATACAGCAGCATCAATAAAGACTGAGTGGTCTGAAGTAAGAAATTGAGACTGCAACCTTGCAGCTAATTCAGAGCATTTTTATCAATTATCAGGCTATAATTACCCCATGTGATAGTGATGATTAAAACTGCAACACCAACTCCTAAACCATGAACTGATCCTTTTCAACATATTTTCCTTGCCTAGCAGCCATTGTAGGGGATTTGCACAATGCATAAATTTAAGCCATTTGTTTTTTACTGATTGCTCAAATATTTACATCATGATCTGCCAGCTTCTTCCCTTCAGATACAGTCATGGAGTTTTCACTGCTTTGTATGCTATTTGGATATACAACAACAGGAAAGTGAGTGCAAGTGTCAACAGCTGTTAGAGGCATATGGCATTTTCAAAGCTGGTGCAAATATTTACACACATGTGGATGGATGCATGCAGATCTTCAGTTGACAGCAGTCATTGCTATAGTCTACAGTTTGTGTTGTGGAAAAAGACAGACGGTTTAGAGAACACTCAAGTCAACAGAAGGAAATAAAAGTATTCACTTGTCTTTCCTTTTTAGAAATGTGTCCATTTCTCAGAAATGTAATATACCAAGAATGTTGCTATACTGATGTCTTAGAAAATGCATTCAGGACTGCAGGTTAAAAAGATGCAAAATATCAGAAAAATCTATATGTAAAAATAAGCTGAAGCTGAAGAAGTGCTTATGAATACACAGAACAAATAAATTAGATCAGTAAAACAATTTTAAAGCAAGCTCATAGTAACTATGCTATCAATAGTGACAACCATATTTACATTKAAATTTTTACTAATGTCTACTTCAATCACTTTTTTCAACTTGACACCATTTCAAGAGAAATTGGATTATTTGTTCATCTTCCTTTTGATGTACCACTGGGATAATGAGTCATGCATGAAGCTTAATAAGCCTTGCTAATTTTCTGTCAATTCAAGGGGCTATTGATTTTACCCATTTTACATATTTGGCTCAAATTTTAAATAGGTTCATTTGTGAAACTGAAAAGCATGTCATTCATTAAAATGGAATGCTATGCTTTACTCTAAGCAAAACAAAAGTTGTCCTAAATTAACAACAGTTTCATGACCTAAGTGCGACTGGTCTTCAGATTATACTAGAGAGTTATTCTGAGGCTTACTTAGAAGTTATACCCATTGTTCATTTCTCTAAAACAAAATACCTCTATTAAAAAAGATAGTGTTTTTATGGTCAGAAATATGATAATATAAACTCAGACAGTTTATTTGGTCTTTGACATTATCTATGACACCAGCTGTGATATGATTAGATATGTTTATCAGTTGTTGGATGTATCCATACATCCCAGCACAGACCTGATTTACTCTATTGCTGTTTTGACAAGCCAGTGTTTCAGTCCTAGCTGGGATTGTCAGTATAGGGCCCATAGGTGCAAATGGTCCAACAAAAGGGGAATCTTAATCATAAATACAATGTCATTCTTTTTAACCCAGAGAACAGACCAGAAACTATATTCTAGTATAGCCTTTCTGTTAACTACACCACAGAAAGCAAAGTCCTGGATATTTCATCTCCAAGATGGGGAAGTAAAAAATAGGAGGAGACCTATTTTCCACTGAAACTTTAAAAGACATCTTCATCAAGCAAAAGTTTTCACATTAGTGCTTTCTTTGAAAAAAAAAAAGATTCATTTTTATAAGAAAAATGCATTAAGTCATTTTGTAAGATGATTTGACTGTAAATGACAAATGCATGCATGTAAATTGGTGTTTTCAAAGAAAGGTTGAAGTGAAAATTTTCCTGAGTGCTCATTTCAAACTACTTTTATTGGGTTTAAATGGAATTTAAATATGTTAGCTTATGTCTACTGTTTTACTGTAGCTTTTAATTTTTCTTTGAAAAATTGTAGCCAACTGGATGCTTACAATATCCATTACCTCACAGGAAGAGAAAGTGAGCCAAATTTTGTCTTCTTTTAATTGTTCAATGTTTTACTGGATTTTAGAAATCAGTGAAAATGTCATAACGTGAGGTTCTTTTGTTGGTGGTTTAAGCTTCCCATTATGGAAGCTTTTCCCAGATGTGCTACTTTCAAACATTATAGCAAAGAAAAAAAAAAATTCAGTTACATTACTGCTCATTCATATGGAAAGACTAGAACTCCTGAGATTAGTTCTAACAACTTTCTCCACAAAAAGGGTCAACATTTTTCCAGTGTACTTTATCTGTGATAATGATTACTCATCTGACTCCAGAAATTCTACATCGTGATTGAATTCAAAGACTCTTCGTGAATTCTCTCCATTTATCTACTTATTCGCTCTACAGTGGAAGGCTGTAAATCATAGTTCTGAATTTCATTTGTGTTTAAACAGCTGTTTTGTTTTTTCAGTCTTGGATGGGGGGTGTGTGTTTGCTTTTTTTTTCCATTTTTTTTCCTTATAGCAGTGACATTTGCTCTCAAGCACATCCTCTGCTACAAAACCATTCTCACAAGGGCATAGACAGAACAGATCAACAACTAGAAACAAGAATTAGAATTACAGTTTTCTTTAAAAAAAACTTCTACCTCACCTATCCTCATCTATTACCATAACTGCTGTGAAGAACACACTTTCTTTCTTTCCTGCTCTTTGCTTCTATAACATAAGTGTATATTTGGTCTTCTCTGGCCAGATGTTTTAATATATTTTGAAGGTAGAGAAAGACAGAGTCCTTGAGCCAATTAAAAGTCTTGCTCCTTTAAGTTGTGTTGTTATACTGGATCTCTTCTATGCAGAGTTGTCTGGATTTCCTGTTTTAAGTGCACGTAGGGGAAGCCCTCTAAACAGGACTAGCTTCATACAAAGCTTCCTTTTGAAAGATGTATTAGACAATATGAAGGACAGAGATTTTTTTTTCCTGCTCCTTTTTTTCCAGATAACAAAACTAGTTCAGATGGATGCATCAATTGCAAGGTCTTTTCATACCATAGAGTTTGGTTATTTTTTTCAGCAGTGAATAAACATCATGATGTCTCCAGTTCCTGATGTCATAGAAACAATTACAGAATATGCATGCAGAATATGAATTCTTGCAAATCATTTTACTAAAAAGGCTTTCACTTTTACTGTGAAAGGATGAAAAATAAAGACATCTGGAGACATATCATCACCTACTGAATATAGTTGGTGATGATATTTATTGCAGTAAGAGCAGAACTAGGTCTTTAATATTCACTACCGAAATGTTTAGATAATGATCACCTCTATGAAATGGTTTGCTTCATGTCAGAGATCTGCAGTTGCCTTTTTATGACTTATTTGTGAATCTTTTATAGCCAGATCATAATTTCATGAACCCATGCATAATATAATATCCTATTTTCAAACGAGTGTTTCAAGAAACCCAACTCACTATTCTTTTCTGGTTTCTAAGTTGAACAGAAATGACACATTGAATACATTCTAACGAAGAAAAAACTTTTGAAGGAATACTATATTTTGTGTAGTCTATCAGTCCCCAGAGTACAGTTAAGACATTGGGTCCAACATAAATAGTCTGTATTATACTTTCTAGCCTGCTTAAATTCCAAAGAACAAAATCCCCATGCTCCCCTGATTACCTTTGGAATATCAAGAACTCTTAATCAAAATGTCTGTATGCTTCAAATAAAGGAATTAAAGTACCTGGCATCTGCTGTGTGACGTAGGCACATGTTGGTGTTTGACACTGACTAGAAGCCAGGCACCCACAAGAAACTATCCACTTATTTTCCTCTGCTATAGCTGAGGAGAGGAAATTAAAATGACAACTTCATGAGTCGAGATAAGGATTAGGGGAAAAAATATTTCAAGGCAAAACAGGTTCAAAACTTGAACGGTATAAAGAAAATTTATTACTAAAAAAATTAAAAAGGATAATGAGAACTAAAACAAACACTTATTTTCTTCCCAGCCCCTCCCTCTTTCCCACCAACAGCACAAGGAGACAAAACATGGGGCTTTGGTCAGTCTTTCGCTTTCTTCAGTTCATTCAGGGAAAGGAGTTCTTTTTCTGTTGTGCCATGGGGTCCTTCCCACGGGAGACAGTTCTCTGTGAATTTCTCTAGCATGGTTCTAATTTTCATGAAATAGCAGTCCCGCCCTGCTGTAACGCGAGTCCCTCCCAATGGCCAAGCAGTCTTGCCCAGCATGGGTCATTTTAGTTCATGGGGTTTAGTCTTTCAAGGATAAGCTGTTCTAGTTTGGAAGCAAGGGTTCTCTTTCTCCATCTCTGGAAGCAAGAGTCTTCTCTCTCTGTTCGAGTTCCTCACTAGATTACAGCTTTTCAGCATTCATGCACTCCAGCATGGGCACTTTTCTTCACGGGCTGCGAGTGGATCTCTGCACCCCACGCAGGTCATGAATTACAGGGAAAAAATTTGTTGTATTATAGTCCTCACCATGGCTTGTAGAAAAATCTCAGCTCTGATGCCCAGAGCACCTCCTCCCTCTCCTTCTTTTCACTGACCTCAGTGCTGCCATGTTGGTTCTCCTCACGTGTCCTCACTTCTGCTTTTTCTTTGACTCAGAAGAAAATTGTTGCCTGTAGGTATTATTGTTCTCAAGTTCTATCAATTGAAACATTCTTAAAGAACTTCACTGCACTGAAAAGGTTGATCTCGTCTGTGCTCTGTGTCAGGGAATTGTTCACCATGTTTTCGTCGCTGGACAAGTGGTCCCCTCCAGCCCCAGCCTCAGGAGGGCCCTGAGGTCCTGTGCTGGGATGGGCCCCAGCAGCCCCCCCTGGGATGGGCTCTGGTGTCCCCCTCACCACCCCTCGGGAGAAGAAAGAGAGCTTCCTACAGTTTTTTCTCTTTCTTAAATATGTCATCACAGAGGCATTACCAACTTCTCTAATTGGGCTGGTAATTTGCCCATCGTCAGAGCCTTCAGCGATTGGCTCTGTGCCAGACATAGCAGAAGCTTTGAGCAGCTCCTCCCGCCCACTAAAACCAGGCTGTGTTAAACCAACACAGCACATTAACATGGATAGGCTAAACAGTCATCCCAGACAGAGGCCCTTGCTTCTCCAAAGATTCTTTCACAGGTGTAAGTGAGCCTCTTCCTTTTCCTAAGTGTTTACACTTGTTTTCTACTTTTGACAACAGCCTATCTGTGCTGATGAAATGGCAGGGACACAAAGGGAGCTACCCATACATATTACTGTTGAATAGCTTTACGGTGAAATATTAGTTATTCTAGTTATTGGTAGGCCTCTGTGGAACAGCACTATTTCTCAGGAGTTGTAGATTCCAGAAAGAGAGATATTGACTTAAACACAAATTTATTCCTGTGAAAAGGCATAGAACACTCTTTAAAACTGTGTTTTGAGAGAAGATTTTTTTTTAGTCAAGAAAACAACTCAATAAGAAACAAGCTAGCATTTATTTTATGAAGCCTCAGATAATGGTCCTTTTACTTTGTAGTTTTCCTTGTCTTTGCTTTGAGTTTCACCCCCCAAAAAAAAGTTTTAAAATTATTCCATCAATTACGTATATATAGAGAGAGATATATAATTATTGGAATTCTGTAGGTAAAATGGGTGAGAGAAACATAGTTAACATTTTGAAGTCATTTGCTAGTACTGAAGAATATATTTCTTCTCTCCTTGGGTGTCACTAAGCATCACCTTCACTATAAAGAGAATAGTTGTTATCTCAATTGCTAACAATAAAGCAGACTTGTTCAGGATATTTTATGATTATTTTCAGACATTATCCCACTCACATTCTCTTGCTTAAATTACTTCTTCTGGTTTTCGCCTCTACCTCTGTATTAACATAACTGAATTTGCATATGTTATTTTGAATAATAGAATACTTTAAAAAATTATACAGGAATGACTTTTTTCTTAGTTGACTAGTTTTGAAAGTATAAACTTGCAAGCGAACCAGTGGAAAACTCTCTTCTCTTTCCCTGTGTCCCTTTTGTCATATTTTCAGACGTCTTTCATGCCTGCTTTTGAAAGAAAATCTGCCAGTAAGCAAGGTAGAGGTCCACGGACATTTTCCAAAATTTTACTTCCTCTAATGATGACAACAAATGAAGGAAACTTGTGTGCTGTTTTGAAATGACAGAGTCTTGAATATATCAAGAACTGTGCCCAAAGTGAGACAAAATGCCTTCCTATGAATTATAAGAAAGTGTTCTGCCTTCCCTAGTTACACTGCCCTTCCAACAGCTATGGTTCAGTCAGAAGGCTCATTAGGTAGTTCCTTGTTGCTGAATCATGTGGTAAGTGAGGAGGACTGGAGAAAGATCATCTATTTTTCCAAACTATATTTCCCTGATAACTACCCACCTTAGAGGTTAATAGTTACCATATGTTTCTGCCTCATCATGAATCTAAAGAGTTATCTTCTACCTGGCCTAATAACCCTTAACTGGAATCAGAGTAAAAGAAAAGGTTTAAATAATTGCAATACAACTGCTTAATTCAGAGTTTTAAAGCTCCATCAAAGTTTCCATTTAGTCTCGGAAATATGTAGTAGCTGAAGTTTCCCCTATGACATTTAACTGGAAGTTCATGCTACTTTTCTTTACGTGGCCAGGGACATACCTGCTTGGCAGTGCTGATCAGTTCAGCACCTACAGGTTTCTTTCAACATATAGTTGGTTTTGTGAGAAAACCCCATCCTGTAGTCACAAAAACAACTTACATATACAGGTGTGGCACTTTTTGCCCGAAGCTCAGGAGCTCTCCGATTCCATGTTAGGTCTCTGTGTAACTGGATTGCAGGATGAAGAATAGTATTTTACGTGGGATAACTCCRTGATAACTTTGTCAGAGCAAATGAATCATGGGTTTCAGTGAGGAAGAAGAATGATGTGATGGATTCCCTGATTCAATGAATAGTAGGAATAAACCAGTAAAATATCACCATTGTGCAAAGAGGTGAACAAGTAATATCTGAGTTTAAGGACCTTATACAAGATAACATTTATATATGTAGATATCTATTTCTTCATAGAAATCCATCTGTCTGCTGAACAAAGGGAAAGATACAGAAAATGGCATGAAATCTGGTAACCTGTAGCAGTTTGAGTATATTTAGCAAAGCAAAGTAGTAGCATGAAGTTCAGGGTTCAAGACAAATTCAGATACTGTGTTTAATCCCTTACCATTACAATTAAAAGAAAGGTGAAAAATGTAAAACTATGGAGTACTTTGCTGATTCTTAGTTGATTCTGAAATGTCATTGAATTAATAGCTTAACCATTTTTCTTCTGTGATGAAGAAATTTTTCATTTTATTTCCATGTGATTTTTTTTCCCATTTTCTCAAGTCTTTAAATAAGACATTTTATTTGTGAGAAAGTAGAAAAGCAAAATGCTCCATTGCAGACTTCCCATGCAAAATGCAATTAAATGCAAAAAAAAAAAAACAAACCAAAAGCAACTCAACACAAAACACCAAACAAATCTCAA
Organism: Parotia lawesii; assembly: GCA_003713295.1. Classification (NCBI taxonomy): domain Eukaryota; kingdom Metazoa; phylum Chordata; class Aves; order Passeriformes; family Paradisaeidae; genus Parotia; species Parotia lawesii. The sequence continues at coordinate 4,460,487 of RAHM01000039.1, forward strand.
AAAACATGAGCACTGGTGGATTATTTCAGAAGAATAAGAGAGAGAAAAAGGACAAAGAAAAGAAAAAAAACCATGAAAAAAGAAACCTTAAGACAATCAGCAAGTTACTCTGAATTATTTATGCATTCTGAAAAATGAACTTACTGCAGAATTTTTTATCTATAGCACAGAAATATGCTGTATAGTGAATGTAGGAATTCCTAATATTAAAAATCATGTTGAGACAATAGATCTTAAAGTAAAGACAAAATACGCTAAAATAATTATCTTAAGCTCTTTGTTGAGAAATTGTTTGAGCAGTATGCCTTTGAGATAAGAATAGCATTTATTTTGAGTACCTTCTAACAATCCAAATTTACATTCATTTTAGGATAATTTATTGTAAGTACCCAAATCTCCGCCTATGAAGGGCTTTTTTTTCCACTCTTTCATGCTAAACCTGAGTGCTGCCAGACCAGGCACAAATACATAGTTAATCTTCATGTGATATCAGAACATAACCTTTTTGTTCAATCAGCACAGCATACTATCCTTCGCAGATGTGATCTTTATGTGCTGTTATGTGTAATGTGGGAAGACATAAAAATGGCTCCGAATCCAGGCTAGCCTAAAGACATATTGTCCAAAATTAGTCAATTAACGAAACCATACCCTGTACTAAGCTACACTGYAGGTGTACCTGCCTTCTGTCTCCTTTTTCTCCTGACTGGACCTCCATGGACTCACCTAGACCTGGCCATGTTGACTCCTCTTGCATTGTTGAGGGTTTTGGATGGACCCYGTGACCAGCCCCCGGCTCTGCCTCATGTGCTTAGACCCTGTACACCCCTACACAGCTCTGCCCTGTTGGAACACTGCTGAGATCACAACTTTGCAACTGGGCATTACCAGAGACTTAGCTTAGTTGAGTCCACCTTGGCTTAACCAAGCAAGATCCCGGTTAAACAGAATATGCTGCTAAATACGTTGCTGTTTTTAACATCTTTAGAGGTACTCTGTAATACCAGCTATAAACTTTTCAGTTTCATAACCATTAACTTAATCGTGTGTGTTGTCTTTGGTGTCTTCCAGATTTAAGATGAGTATTTGGGGAGAAGAATCAACACTGAATGACAGTGACAACGCTTACAATTTTTATGTCTGATCCACAACATTTGAAAGGAATATAAAACCAGAGGCCTGGAAACAAACTCATAAATATTATAATCCAATCCTTTGTAATTGAAAACAACCAAGTTATACATTTCTTCCAGAAATTTTCAGGTTTGATTGATTTCAAATGGCTTAGAATGACAAGAGACCATGGAAGAAACACCAGATAGAAGGATAGAATTTAAAACATGAAACATGGCAAAACATTTTTTGCTAGTTTTACATAAATCAAAGAGCAGCATTACAAACATACTGAAATGAACTACACAGCAGCAGCAGACACTGAAGTGTAGTTTGATTTTTCTTTGGTAAATCAAAATTATGTATTACTTTTCTACATTATTMTTGTGCTAACTTATCTCAGTGCTGAAGGTGAGAACAGAAACATTCAATACATTGCTGTACATTGTAAGCTTGTTTTCATCACTTTCTGTATTTAGGTGTCTTGATCTGCTTTAACCCAGAAGTCATATAAAATGCGTATACACTAATTTGTTATTTGACTCAGTTCTAGACTGAAGTTTTTAGCTCAGTAAAACAGGGAAGCAGCTCTTCTATCTTGAAATTCCAATTAATAACTTATTTTGGTTTTTTAACGTCATCAAAAGTATAAGACAGATAAGAGATGGGAATTTACCAGATGACAGCATTTTAGGAGAAATATGTATTTTGTTTTGGTCACACGAGGAGAGTGTTACACAGTATKCAGAAAGCGTGTAAGAATAATGTTATAGGGAATGTAATCATGGTAAGTAATACACGTAGAAGATTACAAAGAAAAGAAAATAAAAAGAAATGGTATAGCTGAGAGGCTGTAGAAGTATTACAGTTCTCACACTTCTAAAACTGACTACAGAATGATATCAAATTAGTTTCATCAATCACAGGATATTAATATTAGGCTAAGGTTAGTTCTATTCTCCTTAGAAGTAGGTGACAAATTAACTGAACCCACTTGCCCTATTTGTTGTAAGGCAGCTTTATTTTAGATATAATAAAAGAAGTGCTTTACCTTGGAGTAGTGTTCTTCTGGCATTCTCCTAAACTTGTTTTCATGCTGAGATTCTTATTTGCAAGTGTAAAAAGGCTATCACTTTTAACAAAACTGAAGCTAGGTTGAATTTTAGTTCTGATACTGGCCACCTGTTTAATATTTAGTTGACTATTTAACAAAGTGTTAGCACATTAAACCTCGAAATTTCATTAAAAGAAAAACCAAATTTCATGACAAAAGTTATTTATTCTGTTCACTTCTGATTGGTTATTTTTGTCTTTTCCATCTGATCTCCAGTATCTGCCATATTTTCATATTTTCATCCATGCTTAAAAACAAGCTGGACATTCCTTTTTTAAATATTTTCTTTTTTTTTCACTCCAGCAACTCATTCATTGAACTGCTTTGTTTCTCAGTCCTTCTGAGGAGCAGTGGCTTCCTTCCTTCCTTCCCACACACATAGGGAAAAAGAAATTAATGCAGTCTTGCAAAGACAAAATGGGAGTGACTCCTTTTCTGCAGCTTTGTTTACTGACACACAAAGACCAGCACAAATGCCACTTGTAAAATCATATTCACGTCTTTTTAATTTTCAAAAATACTTTGAAAGATTGAGATAACAGTGGTTTATTGATTTTGTTGGGTTTTTTTCTATACATATTACAAAATCTCTGAGAAAATCACTTTCATAAGAATGTTAGTGTGAAGACGATGAACAATTTATATAATAGTCTTCTGTTTCTTGATCAAAACAAGAAAATAGTAATAGTCCTTTTACTTCTGGATGTTTGCTTTCTTTTGCAACACCTGCTGAATGTAATTGAGGAGTTTTGGATGGAAAAATTTGACAGCCCTTTTTTTGATAATTTCTCTTGTGCTGTTAGGCAAAAAAAGAGGGAAATTCTCAGAATAGTAACATGGCCCCTGTAATTTCATGTGCACTTTGTGAGTTTGTAAAGTTTTGAAGAGGAGAAAGAGGAAAGAGCCTATCTACCTACCTTCTCAGTTATATTTTAATGAATTAAATTAGACATAAGTGAAATAGTACAGTATTATCCTGGCTTCCATTTATCACCATAACCACACCACTGCATAAAGACGTAGAGATCTAATATATTTCCCAAATAAGTCCAAATGGGCTTACTTTTAAAGTGAGACTCCTGCTGCAAAACAGTTTCTTATTTCTTGTGCTTTTCAGTCCTCACAGTTGACCTAAATCAGTGTATAAGGTTTATATTTCAGTGTTATCTACTGAGGGTTGTACCATTCAGCTTCAACCTGCAGAATGTGAATGCCTCTCCTAGTATGATCATTTACTTAATTTTTACCATTATATGTATTAGAAACAAAAGTGTTATGAAATCCAGTAAAAGTTTTAGGGCCAAATTTTAACATAGTGACTGAAAAATTCAGAAGCAAAAGGTAGTTATGTATCTATGGGCAACTATCCTGTTGCCTCTTTCTATTCTATATTCCTTGGTCACAGTACGACCTTTAAAGGTCCCTTCCAATACAAATCATTCTATGACTATATTATTTTAGATGCCAATCTTAGGATAAATCCTGTCCTTCAAAGCCTTATTTGTTTCCATGTAAAACACTGGAAACCAATAGTGAATAGTTCAGCTGAAGATATATATATATTAGATTAGATGAGTTCTGTCTGTGATGTTATAAATCATCAGCTGCCTCTTAATGACTTGAATGCTTTATTAGAGCTTGAGAATTTTGACTCAATGTGTTAAAAAAGGCCTTATAGCATATACATATATGCACAACTTAAATGGTTGTGACTGGTTTGTTTGGCTTTTTTTTTTTATTTAAAAACCAAGGTGTGCAGTGTCATCTAATTAATTTCACATGAGATACAATGAAATTAAAATAAATCTGCTCTGATGTTTCYTTTTCATTTTCTTCAATTATACATTTTATCTTTCCCCACACAACAAAATAACACTCATTAACCCTTAATTGGCTGCTTTGAAACATCAATGAAGATAAGAAGAAATATTACACTTACACTACATGAGTAAGATTTTATTTCACCGGGGAGCGAAACAGGAAAAAATCATTATTTTCAAAAAGAGAGAAATAATTTGGCTAACACTTCAGAAACAATTACAAACTCACATAAACAGAAGGTCTGACAAATTTYGTCAAAGTGATAAATGTGGGGAAAATTGAGTATCATGAAGCCATAGCTTCCAAATAACTACAAAGCATCCCTTGTTAAAATTTCTTAAATTTTGAAATTTGCGTGTAACTTGCCTTTGACTTTTCAAGAGCAATTGTAGAACGCAAGTGATCCAGGCAAGGCATCAAGGCACTACATTACCTCAATATATTAACTACAGGGCATATGTCACTGGCAATCCTGGTACTTTCAGTACAGTGTCTTTGTGTTCAAAGGGTGGATAGAAAGACTGCTGTAAGGCATAAAGCTATTAACATGATCTTATTTTCATAAGCCTGTCTTCAAATGTAAGCAATCATTATTATATGATTTCCTTGAATAATTCTTTAAGTAAGAAAGACTCAGTAATAATATGATAGTTTTATCCAGAAGCCTACAATGAAACAAAGTGGTGCATATTTGTTCCTGAGCTTCTCACACCATATGATGTATAGCAGCAATTATAGAAAAGAACAATATTAGTTTTACAGTTATAGTTATTATCTTAAAGTACCAAGAATAAAATCCCATATTTCCCTAGATAGTCCAATCACCACCAAAATATGTGACAGAGGAACATTTTATAATCTCTGTATTTCACACTGGCTGCACAACTAGAAATTGGCAGAGCCAAGTCATTTATATCTCCTTATTACCAGCTTGCAGAAGGCTTTGAGAATATGGGGCTAGTGATGGATATTTCTATAGCAGATGTTGTTTTATTCTATTTTACCATAGTACATCTACTTCAGATTAGTTCCACTGCAGTTTATTAAAGTAGCAGAAAGAGGTCAACACTAGGAGAACACGACGCACAACTTGCTTACTCTTGTTTTGTGGAAGGAAACATATTTATATACAAATAGGGAATATTTAGGCAGAATCAGAGTTCCTGCATTTACAAATTTAGATCTTATTGTGCTGTGTAATTAATTTAAACTGATACAAAACTTGCTTAAATATGGAACAATAATTTAAATTGAATATTTCTATTGTAAATTAGATTTCTACTAAGTATATTGCAGAGATATTTTCTCAGAGGGTAAAATGTGCCTAAATACAGAAAGTCCAATTACATTAGTGGATTAAGTGAAACTAAAGTAATGTAAAGTACTTTTGATAGTTCTTCCAGCAGGGTGAACTACACTCAAAGCAAATAGGTTTAACTGAATGGACCTTGTACACTTCTGTGTTGTTTTTCAGAGTAGTTGAGCTATAATAATGATATTCATTGATACTGAATTTCTACATTCAAAATAACTCACATACTTACAGACATGTTCTTATGTGCAAAGGTTTTTAGGATATGAATTCAGTCTAAATCACAGTCTGTAGCGCATCTGTCAGCATAGAAACAGTCAATAGGATACAATAGGATAAGATTTTTTTGGCRGCAGGGGGGGATGAAATTTGGTTTGTTGACATTTCCACATATTTGTCAGTTCAAAATGAACATGGATTTTGTAGAATATGCACTGTTGCAGCAAAGAAGACGAATAGTCTTCTGGGCTGCATTAGGAGAGTATTTTCAGCAGATGAAGGGAAGTCATCCTTCCCCTCTACCCTGACCTGGTGAGACATATCTGGAGTACTCGGTCTAATTCTGGACTACCCCATATATTGGATACATGGACATCCTGAAAGAAGYTAGGCAAAGGGCATGACAGTGAATAAGGGTTTGGATACCTCTCCTGTGAGAAAAGACTGAGAGAGCTGTGAGAGACTAATGTGCCAATGGCATAAACATAATCTTGGGTGGACCTTTATAGCAAACTGCAAAGAAACAGCTGCTCTTCTGCAACCACTGAAGCCCACTCTTTCCCAAATGTGCCTAACTGGAATTGGTATAGTGATGGGAACTTGAGGTAAGAAAAAGGTGGTACTGTTGTCTAATTATCCCAGGCCTGGGGAGAAGAATGTATCCACAGCTGATACTGGAAGAGACACTGGAGTGCTAATGGCTCAAACAGAGGACAAGCACACCTGACATGTCAGGCTACTGCTGGTGTTGGACAAGGTAAGGAAAGAGGCAAATCTTGGGAGGCGGGTACCGTCTCTTCATCCTTACTCAAGTGACTCAGTGGTGATAAATCCCCTTTCAGAGAGTAACGGGACATTCACTCCTGGTAGCCTTGAGATATCCATCCCTGCTGATGGGCCAGGATGGGGCATAACTGACTCACCTGTGCTGACTTAATAGGCAGCTACAACATCTTAGATGGTGTCAAAGACTCCTGAAATGTCCTGTGATCCACAGCATTGCATCACTTGGTGTGAAACTCCCGGCCCCACACCAGCTACCTGGGCGCGTTTTCACTTGAACCTCAGTGTATATAACTTGTGGAATTTTTCTGTTTCATAGGCTTCCCTCATTCCTGATGGATCAAGACAAGTGACCATTATTTTGACCAACAGACACTGAAATTGAAACAATCAAGTCTTGTCAAGGATCCAAGGGGTGGTGACTATCTACAGTTAAATAAAAATATGTGTTATCAACTTTGCCATATGGTATCATTTGCACCTTAATTCAGGCAGAGGCATCTCTCTAAGAATTTTAGTGATGGGATCTTGACAAAGGCTCAGGGAGCATATAAGTGATATAAATACCTGGTGGGAAGTAGCAAAGAAGATGCACTTGATGCTCCACAGTTGTGCCCACTGAGAGGACAAGTGGCAATGGGCCCAATTCGTAACACAGGAAAATCCAAAATTTAATTGAAACAAAACCTTTTTTTTTTTTTTTTAACTCTGAAAGTGGTCAAACAAGAGTCCGAGTCCTTGGAGACGTTTGAAACCTGACTGGACATTGTCATTGTCCTGAGTGACCTGTTCTAGATGACTCTGCTCTGAGCAGGACAGTTGGATTAGATGATTCCCAGAGATTCCTTTCATCAACAACTATTATGTGAAATTCTGTGATTGCTGCATTGACTTTAGCAGTGGCAATATAGGGGAGCTGAAACCTAAATGGCATGAGGCCCTATCTCCAGTGTCCATTTTTAAGAGATTCCTCCAAGTCCTTAATTTTACATTTATATATTTTAGCAAATTGAAGCACTTGAAACATATGCTCACTGCTGCTTAACATAATGCAAGATAATGCTCTAAGAATTTTATAGTTGGAAAGGTCTATATATTCTCTCAGATTATTCAGCATCCACCTAATTTTAGCAGATTGTATATGAACAATGTAAATCCAGTATATACTGCCTACTTAATTCATGTTGGTTAGCATTAATTCATGCATTTGAAATAAAGAATTGTAACTGTTTTGTTTCTTTTACAAAAATTACGTTATGTGTAATAACTATTCTAAACAAGTAGCAGTTTCAGTCAAGTAATTTTCTAATTTTGTTATTAAATTGGTTATAGAGGTGTTATTTGAGCAGACTTCATGTTTTTCCACGCCTTTGGGAAAAATGGTGTCTAGAAACCTAGAGGCTGGACATTCTGCAGGATTCTCTTTCTGGCCTGTAAAGTAACAATGAGCTCACAGTTACATTCCTCTGTGCCTCCYACTTCCCTACCCACAACACTTCTTGGTCAAGCCTTGCTAAAGCATTGATTTTTTAAAAAAAATTAACTTATTGTGCAGTAAAAGAGATTCACAGGGTAATTCCTTTTCTGTAGAGTTGCATTTAAACAAAACACAAAAGAGTCTTCAAATATTTTTGTTACCTTTAACACAGTGGCTTCTGTCTTTTCTGAGGGTGAAAACTGTATTGACTTTTTTCTTGTCTTCTCCCTCTCTGTTGTCTTTAATTCATCTTGCACCTTGCATATATATAATAAACCCTACTCTATTTTGGAAGCTCTAGTCTTGTTTTAACTGCTTTCTTGTTGTAATTCCATTTTGAAGACAAGCACATTCCTATGCAAGCATGTCTCAGCAGCAAATACATTTCTTGTATTTTTACTTGGTATAATCAATTAAATTTGTCAGTTTACCCACAGTGTTTACTACTAAATTGCAATATAAATTGATGTCACAAGCAATTTAGTGAACTTAGATAACTTTAGGTCCTGCTTTTGTTTACTTGTTTTCTTGTGTGTCTAATATATTATCATTAAAAGATTCAAAGTATGAGTTAAGAAGAATCTAAAATAATGGTGTTGGCGCTTTTCTTAGTTTTGAGGGTTTTTTAAAACTTATATCTTCACACCTGATCCCTAAAGAGCACTGTTCAGAATCATTAAAAGCAAATATGTGTTTACAGCTAGTTTAAATCAATTGCTAATTAACTCCACAAGGCAAAAATGGATTTCTGTTTAGCACTGAGTTTGCGCTTTTCCTTTATTCTTGATACTCGCAGGTGTGAGGTTCAAACTACATTAGCATCTACTCTGTAACTGCCTGATCCAAACATCACAGAAATCAACATAAATTTGGTTGGGAAATTTGATGGGAAAATCTTCACAAAAATCCTAAAGTTTATGAAAAATTTAAGCTGCTAAATTCCTAATGCTTCTGGAAATCTGCCATTGCTTTCAAATAGGGTCAGCTTTGAGGTTAGATCAGATTGCAAAAGGTCCTGTCACATTTTAGTACCTCTGCAAAACCTTTGATGCACCTCTTCCAGTGCTTCACAACCCTCATTGGTTTTTTTTCTCCCCATTTTTCTCTGCCTTGAACATCCTTTCCGGTAAGTTGTGCCGAATGTCTCTTCTTTCATTGTACAATACAGCCAAGAGTCTAGCTGCATTTTCTTTAAAAATTCACCACAGATAATGGAAGAAAGCAATTAGAGTCTGTCTTTGCCTTCTTTTCTTCAGGGTGAACAGACTCAGTTCTCCCAATACACYTTGTACATTCCATAACATATGTATTACAGCAGCCATAAAAATTAATATTCATCTCCCAACATTTTTCTTTTCTTTCTAATAATTAAAAATAAGAATACAAAACAATCTATTGTTGATTAATTTATTATTACTCAGCTTAAATGTAGTTTTTATTAAGACAGAATAATGTTTCCTATTAGAAGTTTGTAGCTGATCACTGTGCACACACTTGCCAYTGTTTTTTATGCAAAGCTCTCATTGCTTCCAGTAGGAGTTTTGCAAGCAAATATAATCAAAGGTCCAATGAAATGGTCAAGTTTATTCAGGCTATCCATTCCCTGGTTTTGATTGGTGTTACAAACCTGTTTAAAAAGAGAAGAGTAAAGAAAACTAAATTTTTGAACCCAGAAAGGTTYGAAATATACCCCAAAATTTGATTAAAACCAAACAAGGTTAGATGTTGGTGCCAAAAAACTTGATATATTTTATTTAATATTAAAGGAGACAAMGAGAAAGAAAAAGAAAAGAAAGATAGAAAGAAACAGAAAAAGAAGTGTACGTGGGACAGGGATAAAGTGACAGGGATTAGGTGGAAACATATCACCCTTCTGAGGGTCCCAACGACGTCTCGTTGCTCCCCTTCATCTGGTCTTCTGACCAGAGGCTTTTTCTACACGCGTCCAAAACGTCTCCTCCACCACCCTTTGGTATGAGGGTCTGTGTGAGCCTGGCAGTGGTACCCCTGGGGCTGTGATCTCCACACTGAAGGCACTAAGCTTGATCCTTCCCTGAATATGTTCTTCTCCCCCAGCCCAGACCTGAGTCACTTTATCTTATCTCCATCAACGAGCAGCCCAGGCCCTTAGTCAGGGCCCCATTCAGGGTGTGATGGTCTTCACCTTCTGTTGTACAGTTTTGCTGTAACAGGCTAAAGTCCTTCATGAAGATGTTTAAGCCATAAATGACAACATTTCAGTCTCCGACAGTTAGGTTGTTTGGGTTGTTTTTCTTTTTGTTTTTTAGATGAATGAATAAGATTCAAATAATATATAATAAAATAAATACAATCTGAGGGAGCTTTGTGGTGGTGATTTAAAAAAAAAATAGAAAACACCAGTGACTGTTTGGATTTATGATGAACAAACCCAAAGGGTATTCTTTATAAAAAAAAAAATTCRAATACAGATATTGTACATAAATGCTTATTTTATAAGCAAAATACTTATATATGTCTAAAGACCTGTACTTTTTGATTAAACATATATGTCTAGAAGAAACATCACATTATTTGATCACTTCTATAATTTTAAATATTTTGTTTAATTTTTAATRTATTGTGGTAATCAGTGACTCATATCTGGAATTTTTCTATTGCACAAAAATGGTATTTCAAAACATTTTTTGAGGATGCATTTGTATGCAGGAAGGCATAAAATGAACCTGTAAGAAAGGTGAATTTAAGGCTTGCTGGTTTGGATTTGTGTGTAGTAAAACCCTAAACACAATGTATTCCAGTGTAAATATCAAGTACAAAAATCTTTCTTAGAGTCTGCAAGAGAGGTTAGCAAAACACTCGGGGAAAAAGTCAGAATTTGCTTTAAAAGCTGTATTACAAATGAGTAGATTTCTAGYCTTGTAAAACACTTTTTTCTTGTATAGCCTGTAGATGGCAGTCTTGTACCAGTCATGAAATTTTAAGCATTACATTTACATCTCTAAATACGTAAGCACACAGAAAGAAATATAAAATATTAGTAAGGTGAGAAGCAGACAGAGTTTTTGGGGCTTTTAATTTTATTTTCCACATCATGAGATGGTAATTGTATAAAGTACAAAGTTTCTGTAAATCTGATTTAAATGTTTCTGTGGTGCTACGTTTTGTAYATTTACAGAAAGTAATTTCACTGTCACAATGACAATAACACAAATAATTATCTCTAAAATATATCTGGTATCTAGTAGGAAGTAAGTGTCTCTGCAAGTGATGGATTACCGTCATGCTTCACTAGTCTGGATGAGTGTAGGCAATTTCAGAATTGGATATCATGCTTATGAGTAATGGGGAATTTTCCTTAATGTGTGTTTCTAAAATTATGCTGGTAAGAAACCTTCYACTTAGAAATATAAAAGCCCTAAATGTCAAGAAAATTTTATTTGAATTACTGTGTAGCACTTGGTTTTAATCCATGAAACAGTGACATAAATTTATGCATCAGAAAAAAAGCCGCATGCGCACACACACTCACATAGACAACAAAACCCAGACTACAACAAGTCAACCAACCAGAAAACCCCAAAAGTTTCAAAAGTCTTCTGGCAGCAATATCAGGAAAGCAGACTTACATGAATGTATTTTCCTGTCACACAGTAGAGAACCCCACAACATTTTCACGTATGTTTTGATAAGTAGTTATGCCATAATAGATACCATGGAATCACAAAATCATAGAATATGCTGAATAGAAGGGACACACAGGGATCATCAAGTCCAGCTCCAGACCCTGCACAGGACACCCTAAGAGTCACACCATGTGGCAGAGAACATTGTCCAAATGTTTTTTGAACTATGTCGGGCTTGGTGCTATGACCACTTCCCTGGGGAGCCTGTTCCAGTGCTCAACCACCCTCTGGGTGACAAATCTTTTCCTGATATCCAACCTAAACCTCTCGTGATACAATTTCAGACCATTCCCTTGGGTCCTGTCCCTGGTGACACAGAGAAAATCAGTGTCTACCTCTCTACTTCATCTTGTGAGGAAGTTGTAGACTGTGATGAGGTCTCTCAGTTTCTTCTTCTCTAGGCTGAATAAACCTAGTGACCTTAGATGCTCCTCAAATGGCTTTCCCTCAAGGCCCTGGAGGCTGAAGTGTTCTGCATCTGACCAACACATCCACATTGTGCTCTTTGCTGATGCACCACATTTGAACCATTACCTTTCACTGCCAAGATATAAACAGGGTGGTAACAGGTGAATAAAAACAAATTTACATCTGCAAAACACAAACATGCCTGATATTCCTTAGCTTTCTACTTGAAGAAGGCAAATCTTAATTTCACTTGTTCACAAAATTGTCATGGGAATATATATTGGCCGATATAAATAACTTGTTAAAGGATTTATTAAATAAACGTATTGTATTACTAACTTGGCCTCAACTTTTTGTTGCCTTTCCTTATCCTAAGCAGAAAGTATGCCTTAATTATAAAATCACTGTCTGTGGATTGGGTTTCATTACAGAGTCCTCTATAGATTTCCTTCCTCATATTAAAAGTTAATTTTAGTCAAATTATTCCAGTGTCCTTATTTGTCCTTATTTTGTCCTTTTTTTGTCCTTATTTGTTGCATGTTGTCTTTTGTGTAGTCACTGCTTACAACACAAGGCACTCAAAAAGACCTTACAAATGAGGTTACCTAGTTTTGAAGCCTGTCTGGTATTCCACTATGTCAAGATTTTCCTGGCAGAATTTATTTCTATTTATTTGTCAAATCTAGACATATAAAATCCTCCCCTTTCCAACTTATGTGCCCCAGGATGGGGTAAGAAATACCAATATATGATGATATTTGAAATGCTGCGTACCTCCCCACTTTATTCTGCATGCCCATTTGGCTTGATTTTGTTTTGAACTTGAACCAGTGGAAAAGGTACAGCATAGGAAATAGGGAACTGAGGCTGTAATATTATGAATTTAGTACTTTTATGTACAAAAGAGAAATTAAATGCTGAATTTTAGAGCACAATTTGACAGAGAGAAATTTTGCACAGCATGCAGCGTAAAAAGCAATATTCCTGGATTAGAGAAAAAATAAAACTCAACCAAAAGGTACTTAAGGTAAAAGAAGAAAGTAACAGGAGTGGAAAACCTGCAACCTTAATCACTGCAACTTGTTACTGAATTATGAGTTTTGGTTAAATCTCTCCATATCTCAAAACGTATTATTACTCTCCCTTCACTGATCATTACAGAAATTCCTCTTTCTGTAGAGCTGATACCCCAATAGTTCTTCCCCATTACTCATGGAATCAAAGTAGTATGAAACAAATATTGATTTATTTTTAGAAATTATTTTCACTTAATTAAAAAAACCCCAAAACTTGGATTTTAGCCAGTACAACATTTTGCTTGTTCAATACAAATATAAAGGAATAAAAGTGAAACCTTAAGTTATTTGAATCAGAGGAAGATCTAAACTTTCTTTTGTGCTTAATCTAAAACATGCATCTTGTATCAAGTGAGAGTTCGTGTCTCAGATTTCATTCTGAGATCTTAAAACTCTTTCTTTTCCAATGTACATTCAAAGTACATACAATTAGAGATTTTACAACAGAGAAGTTAAACAATCTCAATTGCTCATAGAAGCAACGACATCAATTCTTCCCATCAATCCCACAAATACTGAAATCTCCATCTAGTCTGTCTGAAGTAACAGGGTACAATTTGAATTCTGGGTGTAGCTACTATATGCAGCAGAAATGAATTTAACCTGAAGGCTTTCCTTTTCATCAGTGACATAGATTTGCTCACTGCTATTCAAAATGAAAGATAAGCACTAAATCAAATACAATCTGTGTCAGCTTATGAAATGACTGTCTTATAAATTGGATAGTGTTGGGCTAAGCTACCAAAAAGATGCGAGTAACTGGGAATAAAGAAGGGTTTCTAAATCTGCTTATCTGTAATGTGAACAACTTGGAGTTCAGCTCATTTCCTTCATTAAGGAAGATGTATTCATCAGAGTCAGTAAAACAGTAAACACAGAACCAACTCTGATGAGGGACTCCTAAGTCTGAAGGACAAAGTTTTAAGTCAATCCAATAATTAAAATCTGGTGTGGAAAAAACTGAGATAATTCAGATGAAAAGAGAGGTACAATGCTTTGTGAAGAGTGTCAGCAACTGATAATTTATCTTTGTTTGTTTGTTTTGCTTATATGGCAGTGAAATAGCTAATCTGATTCACACCAAATAAGTTTTACTACCGATATTATACCAAATGTTTCAGCAGTTCATTCAAATTTTATTATAGGAGAGTGTGAGAATGCTATTTTGCCACATCCAGCACCTGGAAGCAATTTCTGACTAAAGAAATAAGCRAACTTTGTGCTAAGACGAAAGAAGTTTAATGTCATTGTTTTTAGTAAATTAAATATGGAGTAGAGAGGATATGCTTTGGTGCTGGGTGAGACTAACCAAATAAACAATCAAAAGACAGAGTAGACAAGAGTTACCCTTTTAAAAAGTGTTTTTGCAACCTATTTTGATTTTTTTTGTTGTTTTATTTGGTTTCTTTTACAAAATATGATATTTAATATCTTTTCTAATGCCATCAGAATTGTGAAGCACAGAGCGTACCACTACTCAGTAAGAGACAAAGTGGTTATTATTCAGTGATATGTTTGCTGTGCTCCTATTGAATTTTTGCTGGGTCTTAATAGAAAATAGTTTTTTGTAACTTACACAATTTGTGTATCTGCGGAACTCTTAATATGTGAGTTTCCTCAGCTATCAGGGATTCCATTTATTCTCATTTAGACAGAAAGCTTTGTACATGAAATCTATTGTCATATTTGGTATATTGTATATGTCCACAATTTTGAAAAATACACAGACACAGTTCAAGACTAGAATACTCTTCATATGAAACATTGAAAAATAAAAGTACATCGTGTAAGGTCATTTCAAAATTGGAAATTTGCTTGTACTGCTTGATCTAGGAAATCTTTTAAACTGAATAGACAGTGATTCATCATGAACAGATTTATCTCATAGTAGTTCCATTATAAGGATAAAAGAAACATTGCATTTTACCAAAATTAAGGTTTAGTATGACTTCCTTTTTTCATGATTTCGGTTAGAGTATTAGAAGAGCTTCTGACAAATACCTTGATAATAATTCATTTGAGAACATACATTCTTTGCCAGAAAATTTTAATTTCTTGCAACGATTACATCTCCTAAAAAGTGATAGAGAAAAATAATTCAATTGAATTAGCCAGGATTTAAGAGAAACTGTTGTAATTCCTTATTTCTACCACAAAAACTTGTCAAATGTTAGTCTCACTGGCACTTATTAGATTAGCAGAGCTTCTGTGCCCAGCCACACCCCAGCTCCATGTAGGATGTTCTGTTGCCTGCAAAGCCCCTGTTTTCTGGAGGAGAAAAACACTTCCAGGGTGAAAACCCCTGAAGCTGGATGGCCTCAGTCTTCATCTGACCTGGACAAACTAAGGCCTAGCATTTTGGGAGACATTGCTGCATATTCTCACTTCTCAAGTGGGAAGCATCATTATTGACTTCATTTTCTATAAATAAAAAAAAATAGTACTGGCTAGTATTTTTATCAAAAGATTATAAGGACAAATATACTGATGTTTCATGTAATTTTATATTAAAAACACCAGCTCTGTAAGTTGTAGCAGGTAGATGCAAGTTCACTGTATGGAGCTTATTACCTCCAAGTTAGCACTGTGGAAATAAGACTTACAGTAAAGTCCTGACTGAAGCACAGAGCCAAGCTTACCTACAAAAGACTGTTGAACCTTAAACCATATACCTTTAAGAAATGTTTCTCACACATGATCCATACTAGGATCCCTGGGCATCCTAATAACTACCAGTATAAATAGTTTTATGAGTTGGCTAGTTAAAATACCCCCATGTTAGTAAAGTATATTATTTCTTGTTTCTGCTTCTAGGCATGTATACATAAATCCTGASAAAGCTGAGCTGCTCAGCACTAAAGTCAAGTTATAAATATAAGTCAGCTAACATAGTAAATATGGTCAGACCACATCAATTTATGCATGAAGAGGTTCACAGTACTCGTATCAACTGTGGGAGGTCCAAATTAAAAATCTACAACTCCAAAAATATACTAGACAGAAGACTAAAATGAGTTTTGCATTAATGAATATCAAAACTTTCCTGTTGGAAGTACATTCAGTTTAATATAAAAAGGGTCCAACAAAAAAAGGAATGATATTTCTGATTCCTACTAAAATACAAGTTGTCTAAATTTTGGCTAACATGTGCATTCAGGTTTTACAAAATATAGTTGTGATGGTTAACATTTCATCAAGAAGAGGAAGACTCAGGTTCCCTCTGAACACCTGAGTGAACTTGAACAGGACATCTCCTCAGCTGCAAACTGAAAGCTGAAAGAAGGCCTGAAGGCCTTAAACAAAAAGTTTACAATTCTGGAATTCAGCCTGAAAGAAGCTCTTGAAATTCTGGTATGGAGGGTCTGTGTCCCAGTCCATTTCACATTACTTTTTTCTTAGACAGCTACCCGGGTCTGAGATGTTGTTCACAGGTTTTGCAGTGGTCAATAAGTAATTATTAATAATTCAACATGATAGGCAGGGAAAGAGATGTAAGGGATGAAGTGGAGCTTCCCTATCAGTGCTTGATCTTTCTTTCTGTAGTTTAACTCTGGGGCCTTGCTTGCTGGTGGGTGCCCCGACAGTCTCACTGTCTGCACACTTAACACTAGCACCCCAACTCTTGATTAACCCTCTTCACAAATTGTACAGGATTGTTCAGCCCCTCTGACAGGGTATAGAGTATTTCTCCTGGATTTTGTCTGTAGAAGAAGACGTAAGTGGCTTGGCCATATGATCAAAGAAAGGCATCAGGCAGTTACTGTCTTAAAATAGAATCTCCCTAATTGGTGAAGACAAAGATTTGTGCCTCTAGTTGGCAATTTGACCCAATAAACTCCTGTCTCACCTTGCAAAGGTCTGAAATCACCTTTCACTGACCATTAGAAGAATCCTAAAGAGACCGTGTTGCTAACTGGGGTATTTCAATTAAGTGTCTAAAACTAGGTGGTTGAACTCCAGTACAAAAACTGAGTAGAGCTGGGAGTCAAAAGTATCTCTGTTCCAACACACCTCTGTGATCAGACCACCTTTCTAAAATAAGACATGTCTGCTCAGGTGGCAATATTTACACAGCAGTTAAATTTATAGTAAGTGTACCTCTGTTGTGATGAAAATGAAATGTTTTACTATTAATTTACCAAATAAAACTGGTTTTYGTCCATCTAAATTAGGGGAAAGAATAGCCAGAAATGCTGAAAAGTGCATCTTTTATTATAAAAATATCTTACCTCATAAATTCTGTTTATCCTAAAGCATTTGCATTTAGTTCATTGAACTTCCAAAATAAAGATTTATTTTTTCCTGCACTAGCTGAAATAATTTCTGCTTGGTATTTTTGGCTGCATTTATTTTCCTCACAACAACTGGGCTTATGACAACTCACTTGTCACACTGCCGAATGATTATAATCAGCTGATAATTGAGGCTTTGTGCTAGTCAGCCTTTGCAAATTCAATTTCTTTAGCTAGAATGGTATAATTACAGCCAGATTTATAAATCAGTATTACATACTAATTACCAATATCAGGAAATAATAGCCAAAATACTATCCTTAATAAACTGAATGTTAAACATTCACAGAATGCATAAATAAATTGCTCTGTTTTTACTCTCATCTCAATTTTTGAGTAAATGCTTATATGCCTTTCAACCACGTAACTCTTACATTCAACCAAGTAGAATGTTTTGGTTTTAATTTGTTTTCACAAATGTTGAGGTGTTTCTAACGTATTAAAACGAGACATATTTTAAAGAAACAGCCAACAGTGCAGTTTAAAGACAAGAAAATTCTCAGGTTGTTTGTTTCTTCTTTCTCACAGAAGATAAACACTGACACCTAATCTTGATGGCAATCACATTTTAATGACATTTCTTATCCTTCCCAATCTTCCAGTTTATAATTCTCTAACCTTCTAGTGAATTTAAAGACAGAGTGAGAAGGAAAGACACTGAGTTTGGACGTGTGGTAATTGGCAAAAGGAAGAGTCAATTATCACATATTATTAACACAGACATGCTACATCTGGTAGTGACTGAGTCTGTTTGTCTAAAAATACCTATCAAACAAATAATTAAAATCAAGTGTTGGCAGATGTGGATCTTGCCTCTCATGATTGCTTTTCCTGATGTACATGATTTGATAAAGACTTCCAGTTTAATTTCTGGGTTGTTGGGTTTTTTAAACAATATCTTAGATGTTCAAAAGGATGTATGCACAGTACATGGACAGACTACCTAGGAAAATTAGACATCTGTCTGTGTTTATCTTGATTTTCCCAATTGTACAGGCTTAAGCTCTGCTAAAAGGCTGTGGTTAGTAGAAACAATCTGTATTCTTATTGTGCGCTTGCAGCCCTATAGGAAAACCTGCTGGGATTGGCTGCAGATGGCTTCATCTCAGAAGAAGAATATTCTTCCTAACAGTTGCTTGTTCTGTATGCATGATCAAGCAACAGTCAATGGTTTCTTGTGCCTCATTAGCTGTAGTGACAGGAAGAAGTATGATTCTCCAAAAATACTTGCCCTTCCTCCAAACTAAGGTAACTGCACAGAAGAAACACCAAGAAATTTGAATCCTGTGTTTGGGGTTTTTTTTTAATAAAACAAATCAAGAAACAACAAGAATTTTAAAAAGTAGCATAAAATTGCATTCAAATTCTTGAGAAGAATTTTACATTATAGTAAGCTTAAGCTTTTCATATGTATGTCATAATCTTCTCTCATTAAATGAAAAGAAGGAATTATTTTGGTTTGACAGATGCTCCTTTATTTTTTTTTTAAGTTGCAAATGTACAACTCAAGCTTCTAAAAAAATTTGCTGCTGCTGAAGATTCTCAAATGTTGTAGTATAACTCATTATGCATGTAGACCAAGATTCCTTAAATAACTGTTTTAATGTTGTGTGTTTTAACCTGCAGGGAAAAAGGCAGGGCTGAATTTTCTTGGTTTTCTGTTGCAAGAGTGAGACCTGTGGAAGTTAACAGGGGAATCAGCAGAAACATTTAAAGTTCATAATTTTTTTCCCGAGTTGTTTATGTAGTCATAATCAAGTCACTCTTTCCCCCTGTAGGTTTTCTACCATTTCTACCATTTTTCTATTTCCACTATGCCTGCTAAGATTCATATCATCCTGAAAAATGTATTTAAACCAGTGAGCTGGTGTGTACCTTGAGAGAACCTCTCTATTGACTGTAAAAGAAATCCTTTTGATTCAGGTGTGACAGCTATGCTAAATTCTGCCCAGGCAGTTTCAGTCCTTGTCCCTAAGCTAATATTTCCCAGTTTAAACACTTCTTTCTCCTACATCTCCCAAAATGAAATATGAAAGCACGGTAATAAAATGACCATAAAAGTTACTGCAGTCTAATGCAGCACATTTTTTCATAATTGTGAAAGATGATACACTTATTTCTAAACTTGAAAGTTTCTGAGATAACAGACTTAAAGTCCTGACAAGCTCAATACTGCTTATCTAAGCTGTGATAGCTCCCCCTGGAAAACATACAGCTGGCAACCAGTGTATCTAGTTCACTGAGGAATTGTCACAACAAATTAGTTCCCCCAAATTCTTCTTAAAAAACTATAAGATGTATTTAAAGGCATGGCCAGCAGGTCGAGGGAGGTGATTCTGCCCATCTACTCTGCTCTTGTGAGACCCCACCTGCAGTGCTGCATCCTGCTCTGGGGTCTTCAGCAAAGGAAAGATGTGGATCTGTTGGAGCAAGTCCAGCGAAGTGCCAGAAAGCTGATCCGACAGCTGAAGCAACCCCACTCTGGAGACAAGCTGAAGGAACTGCGGTTGTTTGGCCTCAAGAACAGAATTACATCTTTCCGGTACTTAAAGGGAGCTTACAAAAAAAAATGGAGAGTGACTTTTCATATGGACAGATAATGATAGAACAGGTTAAAAGAGGAGAGATTTAGATGTTGGGAAGAAATTCTTTACTGTGAGGGTGGTGAGACACTGGAACAGGTTGCCCAGAGAGGCTGTGGGTGCCCCGTCCCTGGAAGTGTTCAAGGCCAGGCTGGATGGGGCTCTGGGCAACCTGATCTAGTTGGTGGTATCTCTGCCTGTGGTGGCATCTAGATGATCTTTAAAGTCCCTTCCAACTCAAACCATTCTGTGACCCTATGATTTTATTTGTGCTGATTTTATTAATGGGAAATGTGTCCCACGCAAAAGAGATGATACAGTATTCTGCACAGATTTTGTTGGTATTTACTTAAAATAAACAGTGTAATGCATACAATTTCCACTTTTTCATCATTTGGAGTCCTCTGTTCCATTCTAATAATGCTACTCCTAAGCAGTTATTAGTCTTATAATCGGATTTATTTTTCTTCACTATTATGGTGGTGTTTTTTCTCTCACATGTATATTAGAGTACACATTTATACAAAACTATTAATTATTCTGGCAAGGTAGATGAAGCCCTTCAGTCAAATATATGTAACTTAAACCTCACTTTGAAAGTAAACAAAAAATACATGTACACACATTTTTGAGAGCATTGACAACCTAGAATTTCTCATTCATTTGGGTTGTAGCAGTTTGGGTCTTTAGAACATCAATCAGCTGTCCCAATTAAGTGCCTCAATGGAAGCCTAGAAGCCAAATATTAAGAATCAATTAAAAAATTCTTGGCTCTGTGTTTAACAAAAACCTTATATTTTAACTTCAGTTATGTATGTACCAGGGTCTACTTCTTTCATGCACTTGGTCTGTATATACTCAATAAATGAATATGTTAGGTTTATTTAATGAGAAAAAACTATGAATTATTGTATTAAGAACACTAGACTAGTTTTTGGGTTTTTTTCCTCAGTGGGTACTGTCTGCCACACATGCTATATTGAAAACTGTTCTAGCCATTACAGTTATTTTTTGACCTATTACATATCCCTCCACTGGCAAAACAATTCAGTGCTCAATTACAGCGGACTGAACCAAAGTCGATAGACCAAATTTTTTACCTTCTCTTTCTTAGAGATATCTTAGATTAAATGAGGCAGACTAAGTTTACTTGTAAATTAGTAAGAAACAAAAACAAGTCATTGATTTTATTTTTTTTTTTAAGTAAAAGCAATCAGGAAGGGTGGGTTTGTTGATAACACTGTGTTTAACTACCTAAGCAATGTTCAGCTGCAAAGTTGTGTTTAGTTGCATAAGCCACAGATGATATAGCTTCATCCTTTCTCAATCCAATGAACATGTGTGACAGTCACTAATGGGACAGACATTGATTCTGCTTCCAACTCTCAGAAGCCTTTGTTATTTTCCCAGATATTACTTATTATCTGAGGTATAGGTAAATTACTTACTTACAGTATAGTCTAACAAACAATTCCAGTTTTGAAGGAAGAATTTTCTTTTTAAATGTCTAGCTTGTAAAAAATTTAAATAATGAATTAAGAAATAGGCACCTATGTTGTTGTGCCATAATACAAGCAGAAAATAGAGCTTTCTGAAAAATAATTTGGGTTTTTTTAAGAAGTCTTTATTAAATTTTTTTCCATATACACTGCCCTTCCCAGCTGTCTTTCCCTCTCTCTTCTTAACTTCAAATTTTTCTGCAAAAGGCATCAGTTACTCAGAACAAGAAGTCACACAGGGTGGCTTTGCTTTTCTCCTTCTCTGGCTCTTCTCCAGCAGAAGGACAAGATGTGGATCTGGACAGTCAAGAGCGCAGAGCACTGTAGAAGGGCAGGCTCATTTCTAGCTCTGTTAGAGGCCTGGAGGGGGCTGCTGGGGCAGCAAAGATGAGAGCTAGTCAAGGAGAAAAAAGTGGATAATAGTGGGTGTGAAAGAGAGGGAATAACTTCAGGGACACACACCTGCCTCTTCAGCCTTCTCTCTGACAGGAGAGGCAGCAGCAAGAGCTGGCAGGGCCAAAGATCTTTTTTTGCCTTTTTGACTTCTTTGGCTTCAAACACCATTGCCTTTTTCTGCTACCTTTCCTGAAGTGTTGAGGGTACTGCTGTCAAATATGTTGGTAATTTTCTTTGCAGACATAGGTAAAAGTAGCAGTGTTTTTGCTATTATAACCTAATGATATGAGAGCAGCAAGAGATGTAAGCAACAATAAAATCCTTAATGACACCACTGATGTAGCAGGAGGACAAGAGGATTTTTTATTCAGCATCCCTTAAAAGACTCATCTGACCTTTCCCATTACACTGTGGTAAGTGCAATGGGAATTGTTAAGGGCACTCTTCTCTCTTTGTTCCACAGAGGTTAACTGCTGGTCACCTCCTTCTGTCACCTCTTTACTCCACAGGTGCTGACTATTCTCTCTCAAGTGGTCTCGTAGATTACCATAATTATTCCCAGAGCAACTGTAAGTGGTATTTAGTCTTTGTTTTGTTGCTTCTTGTTAGAACTGATGAAAGGATTCTGTGTATATGTGTGATTATGCAAGCATATGTGTAAACATTGTCAAAATATGACAGGTAGAAAGTACCAATGGCTAATAGAGATTTGTTTAATTACACTACCTTCTGTTTGCAGTGTTTGTACGTTGTCTGTCTATGTATCCTTCTTTCTACCTCTTTGATCTCCTATCTGCCATGATAGCATACAATAACCTTCAACATTTATATGCTTTACAGTGTTGTTAGTGACGAATTGTAAACTGTTGTAAGTTACTTTTTTCCTTTATACCTTACATAGAGCAGTTGTCTTTGATTCTTCATCTTGTATAGTTTTCCCCTTTGATTTCCTCCAGCCACAGGAACGGCATTGGAAGTTCTCTGTTTCAAAGGAATTTTTATTGTATAATAAATATCCATGTGTGTTGAAGTGTGGCATATCAACACAGTGGAGGGATTTTTCTTGAAAATATTGCTAGAATGGGACAGTAGGACACAAGAGACATAAATGATCAATTAGTTACATAAACAATTGACAGTTATAACAAACCATTTTGAAAATGCATGTCTTCCGTTTTATATACCTCAAAAGAAGAATAATATAATGTATGTGAGCTATGATATGAGATGATTACAAATAAGGTCATACTTCTGTGTAAAATTGAAATAAGATTGGATGAGGTATCTTTTTCCCTCAATACAGATGGAAATAACTTCTATGGAAAAACTTTTTGTCGCATGAGAAACAAAAGCAAAGAAAATATAGGCATGAAAACCAATCTAGGCAAGTACATTCCAGAATGTACACATCTTGTCCTTTGCCAGAGTAGAAAATTTGAAAGCATGACTACATAATACTTTTGAGGACTGTAAAGATATCTCCAAGCCAGGACTCAAAGAGACTTCTGACACAGCTGAGTTTTTGCTGTATGTCCAGGCTAAATTGCCAGGCTGAAAGGCAGACCATGCAGTCTAAACTCAGTGGTGTGCGGATGCCACCACACAGCTCCTGGGATCAGATGACTGTATCTTCATATTCCTGTCCCAGCAGTGTTGTACTGTGGTTCCACGCTTAAAAGAAAAAGAATAAAGAAAAGAAAAACAAAAAAAAMCTCAAAAAACCAACAAAACAAAAGAATAAACAGAGGCAGCAGACAAGTTCAGCATTGAGCTGGTGATCATTTGCATTGCTTAACTACTCTTGATGTCATGGAATTAGCTACTGTGTATCACCACTTTGAGGTAATATCCAGGGCTAGTTCGGAAGAGACTTCTGTCTGCAGGTAAGGTTGGTATGGATTTGATAGTTGTACTTGAATACTTAATAGGTATTTTCAACCCTAAAAATTCTATAAGGTTGTGCCAGGCCTTAAACATTCTTCCAACAAAACAGGCTTTTTGTCATCAGACATTCATCCTTGTCCCATAACAAAGTCAATAATCTCTGTGATTTCATATTGTACAAGCAAAGAATCACAGAATCATTTTGTCTGCAAAAGACCTCTAAGATCCCAGAGTGCAGCCTTTGACYAGTCACTACCTTGGCAACTAAACCAGAGCATTAAGTGCACATCCAGTCATTTCTTAAACACCTCCAAGAATGATGACTCCACCACCTCCCTGGGCAGTCCATTCCAATGGTTAAGGATCCTGTCCATGAAGAAATGGTGCAGTTTGAGGCTATGTAGTCTCATCCTGTCAGTTGTTTCCTGATAGTAGAGGCTGGCCCCCACCCCACTACAACCTCCTTTCAGGTAGAGAGTGATAAGATCACCCCTGAGCCTCCCTCTGGACATGTTCCAGCACCTCAATGTCTTTCTTGTAGGGAGGGGCCCAGAACTGAGCACAGGACTTAAGGTGCAGCCTCACCAGGGCTGGAGGACAATCACTGCCTTGGTCTTGCAGGCCACATTATTGCTGATACAGGCCAGGATGTCGTCGGCCTTCTTGGCCACCTGGGCACACGCTGGCTCATGTTCAGCTGCTGTCAGCCAGCACCTCCAGGTCCTTTTCTGCTGAAAAACCTCCTAGCCATTCTGCTCTCATTTTATAGTGATGGATGAGACTGTTGTGATCATAGTGTAGGATCACAACAACTGGCCTTGTTGAGCATCGTGCTGTTGGCCTTGGCCCATTGATCCAGTCTGTCCATATCCCTCTGCAGATCCTTCCTACTCTCCAGCAGATTGACACTCATACCCAACTTAGTGTCGTTCACAAACTTACAGAGGTTGCACTCAATCCTCTTGTCCAGATAATCAATAAAGATTTTAAACAGCACTGGGCCTGAGCTCTGACGAACAACACTCATGACCGGCCACCCATGGGATGTGACGCCATTCTCCATCACTCTCTGGGCACAGCCATCCAGACAGTTTTTAACCCAGCAAAGAACGCATGTGTCAAAGCAGTGGGCTCCCAGCTTCTCCAGGAGAATGTAGTGAAAGACARTATCAAAGGCTTTGCTGAAGTCCAGGCAGACTGTTTCCACAGTCTTTCCGTCATCCACATGGCATGTCACCTGGCCAAAAAAGGAGGTTAGGCTGGTCAGGTAGGACCTGCCTTTCCTAAACCCTTGCTAGCTGGGCCTGATCCCTTGGTTGTCTTGCTGTGCTCTGTGATCACACTTACAGGCTAGACACCTCCTTTTAAACAGGTGAACCCCATCTTTCTCCAGCAGACCTGGAGCCATATAATCTACTCTGTGATTGAAAAAGCTAAAGCACCACCAATGACGCCAGTCTTTAAGCCACATGTTGATTACATTTGTTCTCTTGGTCCTTTTGGCATTTTCCCTGCTACCAAAGGAATTGAGGAAAACATCACCTGTGCTCCCAACCCTTGATCCAGTCTCCCCAGTGCCTTGAAGTCCTTTTTGATTCCCCTAGGACTTGTCTCATCAACCTCCTTGTTGCCAACCCAGACAACCAGCAGTGAGTAATAATCAGAGGGCTGAATTCGTCCAGGGACTCTCTTACCTGGGCCCCAGGGAAGCAGAAGATTTCCCTGTGGGACAGGTCCAGCTGGCTTACAGAACCCTCAGTTCCCCTCATAATAGAGTTACCTACTACAATAATTTTCTTTCTTAGCACCTGTAGTTGTGATCCATCTGGTTGACTGACTTGTTCTGGTCAACTCCCCAGACAGACCTGCATCTCCACTGTCATTTGCTTGACCCTCAAGTTCCAAAGCATCATATTTATTTTGTTAGGGCACTTGGGAAGGCAGGGGAGGCCAGAAGAGCATAGAGAGTTTCATATCACGATACAAACCAAATAAGATGCAGTGCTGGAAGGCTTCTCTTTAACCTTTAATATATATATTCAATGAGTTTAAAAGCAATTACTGCAGACAAACTAAATTTCACATTCTAGAAAAATAGCTTTTTTCTGGAATGTATGCTACCCTTCCTGYAATATCAAAAGTTTAACATTGCTCTAATATATTTTTTTAAAAATTAGACATTATTTTTAAAAAAAATTAGATTTTGTTTGGGATCTAAATATTGCTGTCAAGGAAAGAGAGAGTAGTATCTTAGTGGGAGAATTTTTTAGACTGACAAGATCTTCTAAATTTCTATTGTTATTCATAAACTGTTCAAGAAAATGCATCTTCTAGAAACTTTACAGAAAATGCATTTSAGTTATAAAAACAACAGTAGAAAATAGGTATTATAGGATCCCCTCTCCACTGATCCACAGAGAATGGGTTCTTAAAGTTCTCAACTACAAAGTCACGGATTTTCACTTCAAGGTTTTAACACAGGAGGTCTCCAGTTTGATCCCTATGTGTCACCCTAGCCTAAGGCTGTCATGAAGGCACATTTGTAAAAGTGTACAAAGCAATGCAGAGAAAAATGCAGTGTGGAGAAAAAACAAGTCAATCAATACTGTTTCAGAGAAAAAGACAACTGAAATAAGTCATGAAGAATTAATATTAATTTACAACTGTGTGGAAATAAAACAGACAAATCATGCCTGAGGCCATGACCCTCCAGATGCACTGTTTATTTTCAGAGCTGTTTTTCTTCCTGAGCTCTGTCAAGATATTAAAAAAATATTTATTTATTTTGGAAAAATATAATAAGCTGCTTTTCATACAAGAGATATTTCTAGTGATTTCGGGAAAAATGATTGGTATTTTTTATTCTTTGACTTAGGTTTATGGACAGTGGTGGTTTTTTTCCTGTTCTTCTCTAGGATTTTGTCATTGCTGAATCCCTGAGCGCCCTCAGAATACTAGATAGTTATTTCTTTTCTTTGAAAAGATACACACACATAAGCAGAACAGTTTCAGCAAACAGGATTGTTTAAATTTTGTGTTTTGTGGTTCTTCATGGATTTGATTCAGAAGTAATTCTGTCCTGTTTGGCTCTTCTGCCTCTCTTTGGCAATTTCATGTTTTGACATATATTATAACTACATCAGTATATTGATTTGCAGAATACCTCTCCTATTTGGAGGTGCATAGTCATAATTTGCTGCTCGCAGCCATGATGATGACTGGGATTTTATCACACCATCTGTTTGAAACTTAGATCTTCCTTGAAGACTAGAAGAAAAATATACTATCATCAGAGCTGAAATATTTTTCTGGTCAAATGAGTATTATTAAGATGTATGAGGCAGAACTTGAAAGATCATCCAGAATCCATTTTTCAGCAGTAGAAGCTAATTACACTGATCCTTCAAGTGAACGTCAAGATTCCTAGAGAGAGTATATTTGATTGTTTTTCACTGGACAACTCTCTGTAAGAAACCCTAATACTTGATATTAAAGTAATGATTCATAAGAGCAATTGTATTGGATGATAAATAAGAGGAAAATTCTGGTCCTAGGAGGAGGGATTTTATTAAGAGAATTATTTGGAGAGATACTGCAGCTGTAGTGAGAATTGCAGCTTTGGGCRTAGTGACTAGCTGCTGCTGGTGCTTGTTCCATACTTTCGCCTGTTGCTACCTGTTCCCCATTTTTTGAGTACCATTCAGTTTCGCTTGCTAGAAGAGGAGATCAGGTTAGTTAAGTGGAGTCTTACTCCAATTTCAAGACCAATTTTTCATACATTATAATTTTGTGAAATTTAAAAACATTTGGAGCAAAATTTTGAAACTGATTTCTCTGAATATTTTTTACGTACAGAAAAAGACAATTTTATTTTCACTCCAAACCAGATTATAAGAATTTCTGGAAATCACTTAATTTTCCATGCTTTTTGATATAAAATTTGGTAAAAAAGTGGATAACATTTACGTGGAGATTATTTCTGTATTTTCCTCTGCAATAAATAACTCTGGTAGCCATTGCAAGATCCATTCTGTACTCTATGTGAAGCATGAAGTCTATGAAAAAAAAGATTTATAAGCAAGTATTGAATGTCTATGCACACAAAAGAGTTGCAAAATAAAGTTACAGAACCAGCTTCAAATCTGTAATTTCTTATCATCTCAATAACTGCTTTTTTGCCATCTTTAATGTGGTGTCATGGTTTCTGGGGAAGCCTGCATGTATTTTTAATATGCACTTGATCGCTACAAAGATTTATACGATATCTATAATGGGAAATTGGTATATTTCTCATTTCTTTTGAAACCTGGCTATCACCTACCCGGACCCTAGAGAAGGAATTCATATCACCTACTTTTAAACTTTCATACTGTAAACTTTTCTACCTGAACTAGTCACTRAGTGGTCCTTTTGTAGTTGTTGCACAGTAGAGACAAAGAATCACTTATGGATACATTTTATCTACTTCAAATGCTCATTTTGACATGAAATTAATTCTATTCAGGAAGTGCATGCTTTTTCTCTACTAACTTGAAGTGAAGTTTACAATGACTAGCTCAGGCATACAAGTCTGCAGTTTGTACAGTTACACTTGATACAAAGTCTACTAAAGGAAATCACTAAAGGAAAATTCTGCACTGTTTTTGCACTTAATAATCTCATTGCACAGACCTGCCTTGGAACAAGGTCTGTCTTTCTTACTTGCTTCTGTGATTTAGTCTAGAATGCTGCAGTTATTTATGCATCCAATTCTATTATTAGCTTCAGTGTTTCTCCCTTTTTTATGTTTGCTGCTGATTGTGAAAGGAGGTAGTAAGCATTCATTTACTAATTGTCTCTTATTAATAGCCAATCATACTAGTGAAGGAAAACAAGCATTCCACTTCCTCAGTTTTTTCATTTTCATTTCCTCCTCATTAATGCATTGCCCTTGTCACTCAAGGAAGACCTCCAGATAAGAGTTAAAACCAGAGAACTCCAAGACTGTTTTTCTTGTTTTGTATAAATCTCTTCACATTGCCATAGGCACTCCTAGATGTAAAAGGTTTGGCAAGGATGAGATTTTTTTTTCCTTGAGGTTCTGGAGTACACAGCAGCCAAAAATTCTGTTCTCATTTGAAACCAAGAGGGCTTAGCACTTCTGAATTGTTTAGGATCTATTATATTTCAAACTTAGCTGCACTCCCTTCTGTAGACAGTAGCAAACGTTGTATATTGGTTTAGGATCTGTATCTTTAAGGTCTTGAAATCTGTTCTGGCATTTGAGTCTCATTACAGAAAAGGAGACAATGCAGTTCTTTGAAACTGTAGTTCAGTTTCTTTGAAATCCCAAGATATTCTTATTTTAAACCTGGAGCTGGGAGTGGGTAGGGGAAGATATATGACAAACACAATAATGACTTCAGCCCTCCATTTGAAAAGTCTGTATTAGGCCGGAGAGCTATAATTAGGTCACTGATATCCAGTCACGGAGTAATACTCATGCAGGTAGAGTTTCGGTCTGAGAAGGATTTTTGCACCTGAGAAGGCACTGGCAAACAAAGTCTTCTTGGAAAGGTCATCTGGGACTTAATTACAATCATATAACAAGTTTTTCATAGCAGTCACATTTTGCTGCACCCTCTTGGAGGTAGGTAACAAAAAGGTTTTTTCTCACATTTTACAGAATGCTGCTGCTATAGAGACACTACTCCTGCCTTGAGACAAGATAATCTGTGCAAGCAGAAGAGAATTGCTAAGAAGAGGAACACAGAAAGTTCAGAGGCAGGGAGGGAAAGGCAATCTTGCATGTTTGGATAGCTTTTTGTAGAAAGGAAATATATATAGTGAGGTGCTGGTCAGCCGGGTTCGCTTTCTAGATGGTCACTAAACCTTAGTTCAGAAAATGGGTCAACAACATTACTTTCACTAGAGACCTCTTGCCTCTGGGAAATATTTCAGTTTGAATACAAAAAACTTTTGCAATAGAGAACATTTTATTTACAATGTTTAAATCCATTCCACATTTTAGTGTAGTTTCGGTGGCAGGACAATAAATTTGCAAGTGATAAGAAAAATGAAAGCTRTGACGGATATTATTTTGTTTCTTTTTTTTGGTTAAATAATAGGCATACACCTAGGTATTGAGGAGATTTTAGTATATATTCCGGCAAGGGATGGATTCCTCTGAGAGAAAAGGGACTAATCAGGTTAAAAGGGTTGATTTAATGCTACATTATAAATCAATAAAGCGAAGTCATGAGATTCACACAAATTATATTCATGAAGATCTTTTTTTTTTGAGACTTTTAGATCCCACACSCTCCCTTTTCATCTGCAACAACATAATTGGAATGAGGACTTATTTAGCACCATTTTAATGGAGCTGATTATCGTTTCAGCATAAGAGTTGTTCATCACAGCAGGGAGATCTAACATAGCGTGAACTGAGACCATTAAGGTTCCATGATTAGGATACTCATTTTAGGTCTTCTGTAATATTCTAATGCAATATTTATCCAAACAGACAGTGAAGGCAAAAAGCACTCACCTGAGGAGTTTATTTACTATTTTTTTTCATATTCTCTAAGTAATATAATAAGACAGGAATCATTTATTCATCTTTTTATTTTAATGGAGGTTATTTACAGGATTTTTTGTTACTTTATGAGAAATGTCAAGTATGCGTATAAATCTGCTGCACAGGAAAACTATTACAGCCACATTCCTGATACATAGGCTCAGACCACAGGTGGTGAAACAAGAAAAAACAGTAAAAATGTAATTTCCCCTCTTTCTCTAGCACATTGTCTTTCACAGAAAACAAATGGATTCTTATTTTGACTGCATATTAGCTCTTTCCTGCTTCTTAAACTGAATTTCACTCTGTGGGACTGAGAGACAAATCTTCTTTGGCCCTCATTCTGCCAGAAATACATACTGAAGACCTGGAAAATTATGCTSCTTTGTCCATTAAAAGCCCTGGAAGGGACTCCAATGTCTTCAGTGTTCTTGGGGCAGTGAGGCTGATTGCCTGACTGTAAGAGTTAAAACATTTCATACTGTTACAGGGAATTTTAAGGGATTAATTTGCTGAGGTGCCAACTGATTTTGACTCTATCATCTAAACTCTGTGGAAACAGAAGAGAGCCAGAATACATTTGAATTAAGTCCTGAGATAAACTCTTCTATCCTTCAGTTTTTGATATGAGTAGAAAGCCTGTAAATAACATACAATGAAGTGAATGTAATCTAATATTAACAATGCATAGAAATCAAAAATATTCCATAGTATAAGCAGCGAGATTCTCCTGGAAATGGATTGAGAAATGCATCCCATTTGAGTTATCCTCACAGCTTTCATTAACCTCCATTAACAAAGCAGCAAGCACTGCACAAATGCCATAAACATCACAATGAGGTACGGACGCCCTTTTCTAATTCTGTGAACTTATTTCAACCTGCTACATTGATTGAAAAAAAATATTTGTACAGGGGCAGAGTAGCAATTTGTCACTATACCTTCTGAAAAAAAAATCAAGTAGTGCAATTTACCAATAAAAGAATACCCATTTTTTGTGTCCAGTGGAACATTTCTTCTGTTTTTACTCAAACTTGCTTGTAAAATTTAGCATCTATCATCATCTATTGTCTTTCTACAAAATGAGTTTCAGTTAACCACATAAAATTATATTTCTCCTGTGAGTGATTTCAGAAACCTTTACTTCATTGAGATGTTTGATTTATTGCTCCTCTTTTCTTTTCTTTTCTTTTCTTTTCTTTTCTTTTCTTTTCTTTTCTTTTCTTTTCTTTTCTTTTCTTTTCTTTTCTTTTCTTTTCTTTT
>RAHM01000039.1:4494166-4570359 GCA_003713295.1 Parotia lawesii
AGGAAAGGAAAGGAAAGGAAAGGAAAGGAAAGGAAAGGAAAGGAAAGGAAAGGAAAGGAAAGGAAAGGAAAGGAAAGGAAAGGAAAGGAAAGGAATTTTGCAGCAGTGAAGACACCAATAAAATACGCAGCAGTTGTGAAAAGAAGGGAGTTATTATTATCCTTCTTTTACTAATGATATGTGTTGTGGAGAAGTGGCTTGATTTGCAAGAGGTCACACAACAGTCTGGTTGAGATGCAACCTTGTCTTTCTGACTGCTGCTGACACACAGAAACATTACTTTGATAATGAAAGCTCATTTCTAGTGTGCATAATATTTGCTAATAGTGAACTATAAAACCATTGCTCAGTCAAGCATTGCCAGAAATCCCTGCTAGTGAGTTTGCAAGTTAGTATTTAGCACCATTTTCAGATACATTAGTTTTTCATTTTGTAGTAAAAAGAGATGGCAGACCACTGTTCTTTTCACATTCAATCTCCAACAGATGACAGATATTAAAATGAAGGAAAATAGATAGAAATTAATATGAATATTTAAAATAAAAACTGTAAGATCAATGTGTTTAACCTGATTTAAAGTCAAAGGACTGAAAATTAATTCTGAATGTCAAACACCTTGAACCTTTCCTTTGATGTTCTATGTGAGTCTTTGTGAGTTTTGTAAATCTAGTAAGCCTTCCACTACATTTACACAGGAGGATGTTGTCCAAAACTGCTGTTTCTTTCCTGTTTATTTCCTAAATGATTGCTTCTAAATACTGAACTAATAGTTCTGAACTAAAATCTAAGTAGAAGAAGACTAAAAACCAATCTGACTGTGAAGGAATATCAATAAACCAGCATTTACCCAATAATTGATCTGTCGTAAATTATTTTCTTAACTATTCAATTTCCTCTAAGTTATGTATAGGCATTTGAAAACACTGTATATTAATTCCTGAGGGATGTTCGTGGGAGGCTTCTAGTTTTCGAACATGAAAGCAGCACAAATATCTGCATCACTTAATAGTTCCCAATGTAAAAATTAGACTAATGAATTTCCTAATCAGTGTCAAGCCATTTGATAGCAAAAGGAAAATTTGGAAGGATAGAGCCATAAGAAAAGTCTTCCATGTTGAACTAATTTTATAAACCCAAATGCTTTGATTACTGAGGTTTAAAAAGGTTTTGCAAGTCATATATTATGCTGATTAAAATCTTTGGAAGATAAAGAGATCAAGTAGTAAACTGTTTTTTTAGGTATCTTGCCTTCCATGTGGATATTTTTCTTTTGAATTTCTATTTACATTCAAATTTGAAAACAAATGCCTGAAATAAATCTTATCTCTTTGTCATACTGTACGACTCCTTTTGGATTGCAAACAGATTCAAAAGATAGGYGGCAAAATATTACATAGCTACATAACCTTTCAGTAAAGCTCCTGTAATGTAAATTTGACCTTGGATTTTATCTGGAATCCACATAATGAAAGCTAGAGGTTCTGTGCAAGAGAATAATGAAAAGTAAAGAAAATGAGTATAATCCAGATATATTTCATAATGTAATTGTACCAAGGCAAATGTCTTGCCACGATGTGAGTTTAAAACCTCAAATCAAGTGAAGGTCATTTAATAGTTCTAGACACTCCCTAAAAATATTGCTAGTTCTATGGATGATTTAGTGAAATATACATAATTCTGTGATTTCTTCTTCTATTCAATGATATTTTTAGTTCTAGTTAAATGCTACATGAAATATTCCATACTATAATTTTTATTAAACATTTTTGACTTTTAATTTCTTAACAAACTGGGAGACTATGAAAAATGTGCTTAAATTTATTCAGGAAGCACCTATGCAAAATTAATTTCTATTATGTTTATACATTCCCTTTTGTGCCATTGTACTTTAAAGAAAAAAGATAAAATATGTTATTCATACACTTCTCATGTGTTCCTGTACTCTCTGTACACATGTATTTAAATGTATGTGTGTGTTTTTCTAAAAGTTTAAATGTTTCAGTTTTGGTAAGAACAAATCAATCCTCATATATATTCAAGCCATATTAATATGACCTATAGACATTTATTTTTAAAAATTGCATTTTGTAAATTGTGTTTCATAAAATAAATTGTGTGGCAAACATATATTCATTATTATTTATTAATATTATTACTTTCCAGTGCAAAAGATAACCTTCAAGAAAAGACAAAATTTTATGAAACTGACTCAGGTGGAATTTGCACAGGTCACATTGGGCTTTAAGTGAAATCCTACTTATTTCATGAATAAACACAAATAGATGGGGAAGTTCCCAGTATGCATAAACTGCAGAGGGCTTTGAAATATGAGGAAATTGCTTGAAATGCAAAGTGTAATTTAGACAGAGATGTCACTTACATTGCATTATTGGACAAATGCAGCTGTAGTCTGTGCTATCACTCAATGGGACTACACCAGAGAAAGAAAGTTTAATACTGAAGTAAGGCATCTTGAGAGCAGGTAACATTGGATACGCTGGTATATCAAATGTACTAGAGTCTGAGTCAAATAAAAAGAAACAAAAGAGGAAGTACTAATGGATGGAGCTCAAGAATTTTAGTCCATAAAATTATATCCGATAATTATAACTTCATTAGCAAAATGAGACAAGAATGTTGTCAGTTTTATTAGAAAGTTTGATGATAAAAAAATAGATATTTTTTCATTTAATAGTTCTGGAATTAAAAAAAACCAAACAAAAACAAAAAAAAAAAACCCAACAAAAAACGACTTTATAGCATTTTATTTTCAGATTTTTGAAAATAGATTAACAATGACCAGGCTGGATGGGGCTTTGAACCACCTGGTCTGAAGGAAGGTATCCCTGCCTGTTGCAGGGGGGCTGAAACAAGGTGACCTTTAAGATCCCTTCTGAACCAAATCACTGAGTAATTCAATGAAATAATGTAACTTAATTTCTGAAAATTCATTGAAACCCAGAAGGCAAACCATATCCTGGGCTGCATCAAAAGCAACACAACCAGCAGATTGAGGGAGATGATTGTCACTTTCTATTCTGCCCTTATGTGACACCCCACCTGGAACACTGTGTCCAGGTCTGGGGTCTCGAACAAAAGAGGGACCTGGACATGCCAGAGGAGGTCCAGAGGAGGGCCATGAAGATGATCAAAGGGCTGGAGCAACCTCACACAGAAGGCTGCATCAGTGCTCAGTTCCAATGATGGTGTATTGGCAGTTTCACCAGCTGTTGCTAAATGGCCCGAGGTTTGAAACAACAAATGTGAGAAGTCCTAGCAGAGTTCATGTTTTAATTATTGAAACTGCCATTTCCAGAAAGACTGTTTTCCTTTTCCATGTAACGTACATTATGATACAGTGGGAATGTTCATAATTTGGCATGAGTGCTCTTTGAGAGGTGTACACAGCTCCCATACCAACTGTCACCTGAGAAAATCTGTTATTAAGTTTTATATAAGACTTTTTGCAAAAATATCTGGCTTTTGATATTGATTCTCTTGTGTATCTTTTTGATGGAAGGGAGGCTAAACTTGTGTTTAAACATGACAGCTGTCCCAAAAGATAGAAGAAACTGTAAATGACTAAACGCTTGAAAATAATGTGTGACATGTTAGGAAACTACAGATATTTGTCTTGTGAAACATTTCAGCTTTTTTAGAGTAAAACAATGTTAGCACATATGTAGAGATTTTATATAAATTTGGAAAAATATAAATCCATATGCTTTCTAAGAAGAGACACTTTATTACAGCAAAGAAAAATGTGTTGATCTACACTGTAGTGATTAAACCATTTGTCAAACACGGTTACTGCTTGTGATAACATTTACAGGTCACACAGAGAAGTTCTCATCTCCCATTAGAATCAGGTATGTGAAATGGAATTTATGCCCCTGAATTCAGGAGACTGATTGAAATGTTTAAAATTTTCAAATTGTATTAAACTTTTTCAAATTCCTTCCCTTTGTTCTGCCTTTCAAAATACAGTATTATTGCAAAAAAAAACAAACAATAAAGAAATAATGGAATAATCATAGAATTATGGAATATCCTGAGTTGGAAGGTACCCACGAAGATTACAGAAGTCCAACTCCTGGCCCTGCACAGGACCATCCCCAAGAGTCACACCACGCACCTGAGAGCTTGTCCAAACAYTCCTTGAACTCTGTCAGGCTTGGTGCTGTGACCACTTCCCTGGGCAGCCTGTTCCAGTGCCCAACCACCCTCTGTGTATAAACCCTTTTTCTAATATCCAACCTAAACCTCCCCTGACACAACTTCAGGCCATTCCCTTGTGTCCCGTCTCTGGTCATCAGAGAGAAGAGAACAACTCCTGCTCCTCCTCTTGCCCTCAGGAAAGCCACTAAACAAAGTATCTGTTCAGTAGAGATGATTGTACTTCATGTATATTTCAGGGCAACATGAATGCCCTGAAATACTCTACCTCTTTCACTAGCTTTGCTTTGTGAGTCAGAAGAAAGCTGAGCAGGTGTGTTAGATGTTGTAATGTATTTGAACCTTGACAGTGTGCCCCAGCCAAAACCACTCTTAGTTATTCTTATCAGAGCCCTCAGGAATTCATCAAGTAATGAGTTCCATGTATACAGGAGTTGAGCACGTGAACAAGGTAGAGGCATCAATCAAGTAAGAGGTTCCACGTATATGGCAGTTGTAAAAAGTATAAGTAGAGTTTTATGTAAACAACAAAGTGGCTTCTGTGAAATCATATTGATTCATTGTTCAGAAGTCCTGAGCTCCCGCATGCTGGTGCCACCGACGTGATAAACGTTGTGATAATTAAGCAGATCGGACCCTTTGGATTCTGAAGGGGGTTCTGTGGAGTGAAAAGGCAGGAGGCCCTGGTCAGAGCCTGCTGCGGCTGGACCGCGGTGGGGGGAGTTGGAGGACGGCTCCATTGGAGTTTGGGGGCAGAAGAAAGCTCCTGAAAAAAGAGCTCCAGAAAATGTATGCTGCAGCAGGTGCACCCAAAGAGGTGAGCGACCAGGGGCTGGAGGATGGGAAAGGGACTGTCAAAAGAAGAACAGGCCACTTTCAGGGTCCTCTAGCTTATTCTCTCCATGAGAGAAATTAGATGCCGTAAGCAATGGATTAAAAGAAACTAAGAGACTTTGGAAGAAACTAAGGGACTGAGCATGGTATAGAAGTTAATAATAATGGTGCTAAGGCAAATAGAAGCAGAAAAAACAGCTGCGGCAAGGGCAGCGGCCCGTTTAGAGCCAAGCGGTCCCACGGCTGCCTTTCTTATGCTCGCACGAGAATTCTTTGAGGGACTGTGGTATCCCCTGAAGAGTTAACAATAGCATTAGGAGGGCATGTATATCCCCCGATACCCCCCTCGACGCCTGACTCACCGAGACTTAGCCAGAGTGAGGATTTGAATGCAAATGACGGGTATTCAAGGGCAGGGCATTTGCGCTTCTGTGGGGAGGAAGAGGCTCCTGACCACTCGCCAGCAYGGTAGTTTTCACACGCAATGCGTGTGGAGAAACTGTGAAGAAAGCACAGGTTGAAAAGCATGTGAACATCTGCAGAGACTGTCAGTGCCTGTCTTGCATGGATTGTGGCAAGAATTTCTGGGGTGATGACTATAAAGAACATGTGAAGTGCGTAAGTGAAGACCAGAAATATGGTGGAAAAGGCTTTAAAGCCAAAACAAACCAAGGAGATGCTAAACAGCAGAAGTGGATTCAGAAAATTCATGAAGTAATGAAGAAGCCCAACATAAGCTCTAAAGTGCAGAACATCCTGGAGCAAATGCATGCCATTAATAACATTCTAAGAAAAAAAGTAAAGTTTCAGAATTGGATCAAGAACAGCTTGAGAATTCATGACAGCACTTTGCAAGATCAGGTGGGAGATATTTTCTCAAAAGCAACCAGAAACATTTCAAATGAAAAAAGAACAAGACAAACCACAACAAAAGAAAGAGCATCAGTCTGCAGAAACTGGAGAAAAAAACAATTGCAAAAAAAAAAAAAAAGGAAAAAAGAAAAAACAAAGGAAAAAGAAAAAAAAAGGAAAAAAAGAAAAAAAAAGGAAAAGAAAAAAAAAGGAAGAAAAAGCCCAATTTGTGGTGGTTGGTTGGTGGCTGGTTATTCACCTGAGGGGGGGAGAATCTTGCTACAACCAAGAATAGCACTTTTGAAACACAATATTTAAAAATATGTTATTGATGGCATTAATAGGCAATGCAGCAAATTTTCATATAATTTTTTGGCTTTTTTCTGCTAGTAGCAAAACATTTTTTTTTTTTTTGAGAGGGTTTAATGTAATGACCCACAGCCTTGCTGACATAAAGAAGGGTTTCTGGTGTATCAAAAGCCCTTAAGGAGAAGCACCTGCCCTCCAGCTCCGCCCCACAGCACTATTTAAATCAGCCAGGTGGGCCAGGCTAAGAAATGGAAGTCTCAAGTACTACAAGAGTTGCTGTGGGTTGAGGAGCTGCTGTACCACCACCACCAGAATTTCTCAGTTTTGTGAAGCCACCTAGCAAGAAAAAGGTACTGCTAGGGGCATTGGGGTGAAGAGATTGTCAAAGTCGAAATGTTTTGTCTTTTGGAGACTCTGGATTGCATCTAAAAATAGAGTTGATGACACAGTGGTGACTTGGAAAAAGAAAGTGAAATGTTTCTAAAGTGAGACCCTATTAGTTTTAGAGCTTAGGCTGTGTCTAGTGGAGCAGTTGTGCCTTTTGGTCTTGCAGCACCTCCTCCCTAGTGCTGCTGAGCAGTTTCTGTCCTTGGGGTGTTAGAAAAGAGTCTGAGCTTATCCTCAGTATTTTTTTTTAAGGTGCTTTAGTTATGAATAATGAAGTCAGAAGTAGTGAGTCAGAAGATCAAGCATTATGTATCCAAAAGAAACAAGAAAGGATAGCATTTAGCAAACATAAACAGTTAAATCAGATATTCACTGATGTAGATAGTATTAAACACAGTACGTTGCAGACTAGAACTGCTATAGATTTTGTTATTAGCACATGAGTACAGGTGTAAGAATTGTGAAAGGAGCTTTGTAAATACTATTAGCCATTACTGTCTTGCTTTGTGTTATTCTATATATAATGAAATTAGCGATCTGTTTGGTAAAAAACATAGTAAAAAGAGTTTGGCTGGTGCAAGAAGAAAAAGGGGGAATTGTTGTAATGTATTTGAACCTTGATAGTGTGCCCCAGTCAAAACCACCCTTAGTTATTCTTACCAGAGCCCTCAGGAATTCATCAAGTAATGGGTTCCATGTGTACAGGAGCTGAGCACGTGGGCAAGGTAGAGGGACCAATCAAGTAATAGGTTCCACGTGTATGGTAGCTGTAAAAAGTATAAGTAGAGTTTAATGTGAACAATGAAGCAGCTTCTGCTAAATCACATTGATTCGTTGTTCAGAAGTCCTGAGCTCCCTCAGTTAGATGTAGGGACCGCTTACCTAAACCACTAAATTAGCTGCATCACACCCACCTTGAACCTCTATATCTGCTTTCAGCAGAAGGAATTAGAAAGTCAAGGTGATGAATCTTGGTGCTTAACTTTCTGGCACTGTGGTATCAAGTGTCACAAAATCTGAAATTCATTGTTGGTTTTAAACTGTGACCTTTAGAAAGTCAAATGTTCTTACAGTCCTTGCTGCTGAGTGCAYGAGTGTAAGCTCTCTGATGAAAATGTGGTTGCCTGTAGTTTAGGGTAAAACTTGACCTCCAGTTTTACAGTGACAAGCTTGATGCTCAGTTCCAAAATTCTCCTGTGAGACTTCTGGATTGATTATCTTGTTAGCTTTAGCAACAGGCAAATTGACTGCTTCAGAAAAATCAAAAATAGCTTTTTGTCTA
Source organism: Parotia lawesii (assembly GCA_003713295.1). Taxonomy (NCBI): domain Eukaryota; kingdom Metazoa; phylum Chordata; class Aves; order Passeriformes; family Paradisaeidae; genus Parotia; species Parotia lawesii. The sequence goes on from RAHM01000039.1 coordinate 4,502,007, forward strand.
ATATACTAGAGTAGGAAAATACCAGATATTTTATAAGAGGAAGAAATGTGATTTATATTGGAGCAAATCAAAACAAAGTGTTCTACTGTATAAAATGCATGCCTGATGAAAGTAATTAAGAGATTTGAAATAATATTACAGAATACAAAATGCTGAAGCATAACAAAAGCATAACGAATTCTATTGTTATACTTGCTCCCCTATTTATTGCTATTCTTCAAAAAAAAAAAGTATATATGTTCCTGATATGTGATACCTGTGCTCCGTGTTACCTTAGAGTGATGACTGAATCTCTAACAGGTTATGACTATGAAAAATTACCCAGCATGTTTGCTAATTTTAAGGAGTATAAACACAAACATTTATCATTTTAGGCAAAAGACAGTGCATGAGTCTCCAAAACCTTTAAGGCACTAAGGCTTTGAAGGCTAAGAACAATCAGCACACGATTTAGGTGGGCTACTTCTTATCTAGCTGTGGGCATGGCTGTCTGATAGATATGCACCCCCTTTTCTTTTTTTTCCCCAGCCTGGAATGATTTTGAATTGTGCTTTGGGATTTCTTATTGTTTTATTGGGGGGCAGGTTGTTTGTTGGCTTGGTTTGGTTTGTTTTCCAGTTCAATTCAATCAGTATATTTTAGATGCCTGCTTTAAAACAGTATATTTTGTGCTTTAGTGGTGTGTATTTTCTTTAGCAGCTGTAAAAGTAACCTGGGGTACTACCTCAGATGTCAAAATCTGCGTATGATCAGTGAATTCCTCAGAACTTACTTTAGGTGAATAGATACATGGACTTATTTAAGGAAATATTTGTTTCCCTCTCCTTCCTCTCTTTTACCCTGTGAAAGACCAGTGCCCAGAAATCCTAGGCAGTTTAGTGTGTGTACAGACCAATTCTTTGTCATACTTACAAACTCTGACCACACTGGCATGGTAACTGTTCTGTGCATTCACAGTGAAATCAATGCGTCTGGGGTATGCTAGAATCACTGTCTTTTCACAGATTAATTGTCCATGCACAGTTGTTATCTGAAGCATCAGGCTTCTACAGCTTTTGTAAGCACACAATATGGTCAGCTTGGGTTTCATGAAAGATCTCTGCAGAATTAGGTACCTCGTGGACAAAAGACAATGTCTTTTCTTTGCCTCTTGGAATTATGTTTTATTATGTGCTTTACTCCAGATGTTAAGACACCCACAAGTATACACTTTTCTTCCAAGGTTTTTTTTCGGTATGAGTCAGAGTTTGATGATGACAAAGACAAGAACCAGTCTGCAGAGAAAAAAAAAATGTTGCAGCAAGCAAAATTTATGCTTTAATCAGCATCTCCTTCATCTGCTGTGATTCACACATTTTGTTTCTGCAAAGTGCAAGGCAGTTTTACTGAAAAATAAAATGACTGTTTTTCACTAGGTGAAAAACAAGTGTAGAAGTATTGCTGAAAAGTGCTCCTCCCTTTCCCCAGCTATTTCATGACACCAGAGAAACAAAACAAAATAGACAAAAAGGTGAAATAAACACTCATAAACTTCCCTTCTTTCCTTCAGATAACAATAATTCTGTGTAGGTCTAGCTCTGCTTCATGGCTGATGAAGTCCCTCTGACTTGCACTGCTGTTCTATCTTCAAACATGTTCAATGGAGTTGATAGGAAACCAGGCCTTCTGTTTGACATATGAGTTAAAGCAAGAACACAAGACTGAGACAATCTGGTTTTCCACATATTCAGTTAGTTGAAAAATTAACATGACATCAAATGAGACAATGTGTGTTTATTTATATTAGAGTTGGTATTTTTTTTCCAGGATCTGCATAAAAGAGGAGTTCACAATACAAATGGGTTAGAAGTTTTCTGCCTTTCTGTTTTCTACTGCTTGCCTACAGGTAAAATGCTTTCTGTAACAAGTAACGCCCTATTAGCATCAATTCGCTCCATCCAACTTGTTTTAGTAGGTCTGGGCCCATTTCAGACAAGGGTAAATTGAACATTCAAGGAATGAAGGAGTACAATCTATGTGAGAAACTATGCCTTTCTTTTAACAATCTGAAAGCTGCTTTGAAAAATTTCAGCTAGAAATCACACTTTTTTCAGATTGATCGCAGAAGATTGGCAGTATGATGGATTAGTATGTAGAASATAATGAGGCTTTCTGCAATGCTATTTTAAGTGCTAAAGTCCTGGCTTATTAACCCGGAATTGTAGGTAGGCTCACTCTTGCCTTTAGAGTGTTGCAGTTAAGGGAGGGAGGAGTCAATAAAGCTTTATAGGTTTAAATCCATAAAGATGACAAGATAGCAAAATAATGATAGTATCTAGTGGCTACAGTTAATAATAATGACACTAATAATAACCCTTATATCTCTTAAAGTGAAAAAAGCTTCATGTAGTATGAAGCTTATCTTTGTAATTGTCAGTTAAGAAGGTTAAGACAGGTATTGAGCCAAGTCTTGTTTAATCTTTCTCGTTTTCCCTCCAGGTAGATAACTATACATCCAGGAGAAATATATAGGAATTAGTGTTAAGATTTAAAGAGAATTTTGAAATCAGATTGCAAATGAATAAAATATTTTTTTTTTTAACTCTAACTGTGGAATAATGGTCTTTCCTATGACAACAATTGCCACAAGGATTCCTTGTTAATATGAAAGATATTACCTAGTGTTAGGTAATAAAGAAAGTCAATGTTTTACTAAAGTGGACTAAAGCTGAGTTATTATCCAACTGGAATATAACTCCTTTGAAGGTAATATTCAGAGTATGTTATCTAAAGTGGGATAGTCAAACTATTATTCTCAAATACTGGATTTCAGTTTTTATATGTATTTCATCCTTAGGAACACGGAAAGCACCCTACTGTGCACTGATCTCTCACAAAGCTGGTTGAGGTATTCAGCAATACTGGTGCATCCAAGGAGGGCAATATTCCAAGATATGTACAAGAAATTGTATTGGTTGGAGAGGAGGGTTGAGAGGATTAATACATAAGAAGTAAAGGGAAAAAGTGTTTTAAGTTCTCTTCAAACAGTTGCTTTAACCTGAGGCTTTAAACCCTGAGGCAGGATGCCAGATATTAACACTGGCAAAAYGTAAATCAGCTCAAAGAAATTTTGATAAGCTCCTAAAATTGCACCTGTCTCACTTGTATTTTATCTCAATCATAGCACCTCAAACAAATCATCTGGCAACGCAAGCACCTTTTAGCTTTTCTGAGCAACAGCATTTACGTGAAGGTCACAAACCCAATTTTAAACTATCTTAACTACAGGTATTACCAAAGTACAGAAATATCAAGAAACTTCTCTCTGTTTACTTCTGTGTTATGTAGACCCACAGGGGCACAGAAAAATCTTACATTTAAACAGTTTTCTGTCTAATTTACTTTTAATCAGAACCAGAGAAAGGAAAGGTAAGCTACTATTTTCCTTCTCTTTTCTGCGCACAGGTGGTATATTTTGTGATATAGTGATTTGGAGAGGATGGAAAAACACTTAAAAACTTAGCTTAGTGATAAAGGATTTTCTCAGTAGGTGGGATGTAGGAGACATATGAAAAGCACTTCCTCACAGACATAGAATGTCTTGGGATATGAAGCATTATTGAGATTCAGTACAGCCTTCTGATCCATAGGAAAATTCAGGAAAGGCATTGCAATGCTAATTGTCCTCTACAGCAGTTTGTTTTTGGTGGTCTCAAAGGTATCTTTGARCTAATCAACCCCTTCACACTTCTGCTGCATCTGCTGGTTCATTCACGCCTGTTAGAGGTGCAGCACTGAATTTCACATTTTTGCTTACAAGGTCAACAGAGTTGTTATCAAGCAGCCAGTTCATTAGACACTTGTAAAATCTATTTCAGAATGAAAACCAAGGTAAATTCACTAAATACAAAAGACTGGGGGAGGAGAGGGAGATATATAGACACAGGAAAGATGGTGTTATAAAAATCATGCGCTGTCATGCTGTTGGGCAAAGCTGCTTGCAAGTGCATCTAGCCATCATCTACAGGTGATGGCCTCTAAAAATGGAGAAGCCAAATTAAGAGTCTATTTATATAAATTCATTACTAGCCAAGAAATATATTGCAAATATTTTAAAATCTAATGCAGTTTGTTGAAGCCAGAAAAAGCAGCTTATTATTTTGGGTATATTTATCTGTGTTTATTTGACAATCTTGAAACATTTTCTTGTATCACAAAACACATTTAAGTGGAGTTATGAAACATTTTCAGATTCTTTCCTTCTGTTTAAAATCTTTGTCATACAAAATATCCACTCTTAATAATTCCAAAATTATTAATTTTAGGAGGCTATGCAAAGTTAATTTTTTGGGGAACTTGACATGACTCACAATGAAATTTCAACTTAATATTACTAAACCATGGGGGGGAAAAAAGTCTTTTGAAAAGATCACATTGCCTTTGTTAGAATGGATTGCATGAAGTTAAATGTCTCCTTTCTGAACCAAACCTTTCAGCTGATTTCGCTTACTGAGGAGACTAAATTTGTTTCACTCATGAAAATACTAGATCTCAGAATTTTTCTAAAGGACAACTAATTTTACATTCTCTAAGAAGTGTATTTATAAGTGAATACTGTTTTAGGAGTAGTTTTTTTGTTACTTACAGCCTCAGAACAGCTTACTAGTATTATCTAATCAAAAGCTCACAATTTCCTTGTGAGAGGTAAGCATTAGTATTCTAATTTTACAGAGGTAGATAGTGAGCACAAAAACCTTTGCTTTTGCCCAGAGCCACTGATGCAGTTAAAGAATAAGAAGAATATTCAGAAGTTTCAGATCTCTGACCACAAGTTTTTCTTCCTTCTAATAACATGCTGACCTAGATGGAAAAAGGAAAAAATGAAAGAAGTAATTTTTTTTTAAATAAAACTGGTGAATTTTTTTCACTTTAGTGAGGATAGGTGTTAGTTCGTTTCATAGGAAGCTTATAGGAAGATCATAATTTTTAAGACTAGTGTGCATATTTCTTCACAGTTTTAAATTTCACTTTATTGTGAATCTTCTTTGTCTTCAATAGGGAGGGAAAGAGTAACTTTTACTAACAGATGACATTGAAACAAAGAGATGAAATACTCTGAATTGTACATTGCCAGTAATCCACTCTGTCGCATCACTTATTGTTCTCTGTGACATTTATACCCCACCCTCTATGCCTGAAATGCTGTATGAAAGGGAGGCCAGGCAAAAAAAGAAAATATAAGAAACAGGGAGTTACCGTAGCATATGCATCCTTCTAGGGTTTGCTGCTAGCTCCACTTGAAAATAAGAGAATGTGACAGATCATGAGAAAAGCAGTCCTGGCTCTATTCACAAACTTGCTGGAACCTCAAGAATATTAGGAAGCTGGAAATATATCCTTTTAACAGGTTTTAGCGTTCCATTTTGCAGGTTGAATATCTTTGAGCAGCTTGAATAAGGCTAAAAAAGCCCTCCATTCAATCTTTTGTATAGATTAATAATATAAAAATAAAAGCCATAATCTTTATATCTAGGTGCCGTCTGTCAAAACAGACCTACACAGTTTTGGTCGTCTTTAACGTCAGTCTAGGAAAAAATATCCTAATCTAAGGTAGGAAAACAAAAAATCTAACGCAAGTGTGTCTCCAGATCACATGGAGTTATCTTATACCTGCAGATGGCATTGTTGGTCTTCCACAATTTTGCAAATTGTCTGAGTAACCCAATATGAAAATGCACATCCACACACTCAGAGGCAGCTGGGCAGAGGTACCAATACATAGATTAAAATAAAGATCTACAAAAACAGTGATAATGGCTAGGAAAAAAATTGCACTAAAAATCTGATTGGCATGTTAGTTAATTAAAATTAACAAGAAGGAAGAGCTTAAGGTCACAATAGGGATTACTTTCTGTGACAAGTTTTCCAGAGTATTTCACTGTGGGAGGAGGTTAACACCCAATTTATTCATAGTCAAATAACTGTATTTAATCTATTGATGACATGAGCTAATGAAGGACAGGGTGACACAGCAAACTGATGAATGGATAAATCAGGTAAATGCATGAGGCTCAAATTTAAAGGCATATAGGTCTTGTAGGACACTGCACACCTGCTTTGTGAGTACAGCAGTTAACAGTTTCCTCTTGCCCACTAGTAGTCTGCCAAGGTCAAACCTTGATTACTCTGCTTTTACAAGTTTATGCTAAGGGAGATGCTGGCATGCAGGAAGTTTAAAACCTGGTATATTGGACATTTAACAGTAATCTTAAAAATCCTGACTGGATCCAACCRTTCACTATTTTACAGCTTGGCTCACTATTTCACACCATACCGGGCAGTTATAAACGACTAAAAAGTCAGGACTGCAGTATCTACGTTGTTGTAAATGGCTGCCTATCAGGAGACAAGATGTGCTGTAAAACATCTCTCATCCCCAGAGCATCTCTTTAAAAGCTTCAAAGTTAACAAATTGCCTCCTTCTTTTTTTTTTTTTTTTTTTTCAGATAATATCCCCAAATTTAAATATTCATATTTTTTTCTTGTAGCAGATGGTGGAAGAGAAATTTTGGTTCCCTATCTGACAGGAGGAAGAAGTTTCTGGTTTAGATTTACTTTGAGAGTTGCTGGTATCTTGTGTTTCAGGATTTCTTCTTTTTCAATATTTTATCCTGTAGCAACTCCCACTGCTCTCTATAATACAGAGACAATTTCATGCCTCAAAAACATTTTTGCAACGTATGTTTCAGTAATTGGTATTCTACCCACGCTGGTATTGAGAAGATCTTTAAACAATACCACTAACAACACATAAGATTAAACTCAAAAATAAATAGAATTTTATTAGACAGTTCACGACATTAATATAATTTAGAAAACTTTGAAACAATAATAGTTGACTTTGAAGAGCTAATTTTGCAGAGTGATTTGAAGAGTAAATTTTGAAGGGTTATCGGCCACTGAAAGTCTTTAAAACCCCTTAATTCTTACAACTGCTGGCATATACTGCAGAACTTGCAACATTTTACTTTTTAGGTAAATAGGAGAAAATGGTCACTCTACAGAGGGGAAACTTTACGTGAATTAACTTATCATTTGAAGATAACTTTTCTCATTATCTAGTCATTAATATAGATATGTAGGTGCTGAAGACATAGACTAGTATTATTAAAACTCCCTGCCTTACATCCATTCCTGAACATAGAAATGGACTGCATAAAGGTGCCTTGAATTTTCAGAGAACTGCAGAGGTACTTGCATCTCTCATTGTCTTTAGCTTACTTCCTTTTTCCTCAGAGAGAATTCCTCATGAGAAGAGAGGTGCAGTAATCACGCAAGGGCATGGACTTTGCACACAAGATGGAAAGTGCAAAGCCATTTATTGCGCACTCAGAATTCCCTAAATACCAGCACCTAACAGGATATAACATCATATAAACAGGAAAGATGTTCACCTCAGTGTCCCCCAATCACCTGGGGCATTGCACAGATATTACCTATTATGCTAACAGGCAAACAATACCCTATAAGGTCACAAACTACAATTGTCACTTCCCATAGGTCCAACACTGTCCAGAAACCCACAATCCTCTCTCAGCCCATCCCCAGTGACCTGGATGCACTTCCAGGGTCACCTCCGGGTCCAAGAAAGAGGCTCTCTCTCTGGCCCTCAGGGCCATCTCTCTTCCAGCACATAGTGCACCCCAACAAGAGGCAGAGTTGTTGTGGTGGAAATGTCACCGGTACATCAGGTTTTCTTTTTGTTGGGAAGGCTCTCAAAGAACCTTATTGATAGAAAGCACTGTAAAAATATAACAAAGAATTGCCACCAGATTGTCCAGTCTCTGACAGTTGCCACATAATGATAATCACTTGCAGATTTATGCAGAGTCMCTAGTGAAAGGGTGATTATGTACAATTTGTCTTTTGCCTGGTCTTTATTCATACATGGTTGCAGCACTAAAATAAATCAGGCTAATGAAGTGAATCATATTTCAGGTATATTTTGAGAGGCTTTAGTCATTTAAATCAACACCTTTGTTGACTCTTAGATAAAATCTTGGAGCACATAKTTTAATTGCAGGATGTAAACCAAAGAATATTGGTCTGGTAATCCCCATTGTACAATTTCTAGAAGATGTCATTGAAAGAAAACCTTAGATACCCACATACACCTTGAGACACAATCTCTTAAAAGAATCTGGAAAAGTTTTAGCTGAATAACTTCACAGAATTTGAAGTGCACGTTAAAAATGCAGTGCAGTACTTAGCAAATTCAGTTCTGAAGTGTAGTGACAAAAGGGAGAGAGTGAAGAAGTTAGAGCAGTTTAGATTATTTTAATTTTGTCACCTCAGTTAAAACAACAACAYATCTGCTGTGACTTTGGACATAAAAAACCCCTCAGTTCTGCACTGCTCAGCCATGTGGGGAAGAAGCAGAGTTCTCATTTGAGAAGCAGGTACTGTAATTTAAGAATGCATTATGTCACTACCAAGGAAAGTAAGCAAAAAACTGCATAGTACAGAAATTGCTGCTGGATCATGCATTGCTAGATTGTTACTCTAAACATAAGGTCCATAAATAAACAGAAATTCTAAATGTTTCTTCAGTGTTGATTGAGGTTTCTAATCAGTCATTTTTTCAATAAAATAGTACCAACACACACACCACTTTTCAATTAACCATGTGAGTACAGACTACTGATTGTGCAGCTCTGTGACTGTTTCACTCTGCACTGCCAAGAAGTACTGATTCCACTGTAAGGCTCATTTAAGAGACATGTCCAAATAGGAAATTTCTGCTGTTCCACTTTATGCTGTATCTTTTTAGGTAAAAGGACCTTACTTTGTTCTAAAAAAAGCTGTGAGTGATAGATTATCTTGCAAATAAGCAACAGAACAGGACTTTCAGTGAGGAAATAGAAATCCAGATTCAGAGCTACACGCAAGAAAGCTTCAGCAGTGTARTTTTGAATGCCCTATTATTCACAATTTACATTTCTGTGTAAATCCTTCCAAGTGTCTCAGGTTTTCTGTAGTGCCTGTCCATACAGTGTCAAAACCCCCTGCTTTTTCTCAATGATATAAACTATTTATGGCTGATTTCAAATACTTTCTTGAATGGATTATATATTTTGGAGAAAGCAGGTACCGAACTTGTTTTTCTGATGCCTTCACATTTGTGACATATGACATTTAATAACCTGACTGTGGTTCAGCCTATCAAATGTGCAGCAAACCATGACATAGCATCAAAACATAAAACTAAAATTCTAAATATATTCTTTGTGGGTTGCAAGCTGGACACAAGCATTGAATTCCAAACAGAATTGACAGTAATACTTCTTTGTAATCACTGCAGTACTTTATGAATTCTTTATTTGAATTATTTAAGAAATTTAGATATGTTTCTGTAGAATCAGTATCTCTTGTTTCCCAAGGCAGCAGACAACAGCAGTGTCAGTATTTGCTAAGATTTCTTTTTAATATCCTGAATTTTATGGAACTGCTGAAATAGATTATGAATTTTAAAATTAAAATTATCTGCTGGCTAGTGCATGTGAAACAGTGACAGCCTTGTCAATGATTACTTTGCAATACTCCTCATTGTGGGCAAAATTAAAAAATTAAAAACTAAACAAATCAGCCAACCAAACAAACAAATCCACACAAAACCCCCACCCAAAACAAATTTTTAAAAATTAGCTGAAAAAAAAATTGTCTTATAACTGTGGAGATTTTTAGGCATATTGTAAACCTCATAGTCAACTAATATATTTTTTGTTTATTTACAAAGGATGAGCTATAAGCTACTGGCAGAAAAGTTCAGGAATGAAAAACTATTGGTCTGTAGTGAAAGAAAGGTTCTTACATTCAGAACATTCTGAAGTTACAGGTTTGGAAATTGCAGTCTTTCTTTGTCCTACTGCCTGGAGTAGAGAAAATGATCTTGTAAAGCTTAATCTTTTGTTTTTGTTTCCTTTGCTTCCTGCTGTCCTTTAAATATTTTCCAGAGCTTTGGGCTTTAATCCATCTTTAATAAAATAGTAGAGTATTCCTTTTACATGGTGGTTATGATCTCATGAAAGTTAAGTCAGGATACTTCAAAAAATGATATATGAATTTAAACATCAGTACATCATAGATTTCATTTTCACGTTAAAAAAACAAATGCTGTTTGCAAAACTTTTTAAGCTCTACTTCCCATAAAGTAGCATTTTATCTAGTCTAAATATCTCCATCTCATACAAATTCCCTAACAATGCCCCATTTCTCTAATTAAAGTTCATAATGTTTTTGAAAACACTTATCCCGTCTCTACTTATGCCTGATATGAATATTCACTGCTATTTTCTCCTAAAATGAGCTTGGCCCATGTTAATTGTCAAAACTTTATATTTACAAACTAGCTAGGATATTCTTTTCTCTGTTCTCTCTTTTCAAGGTTAGTGTCTTGTTTCCCTAGCATGCTATTTCCTCAGTGCTGGCACCAAATCCCAATGCTTATTTAGTTTGCCATAAATTCACAGACGTTAAAGAAAGAAAAGACCTATTAGGTTATTTTGTCTGCCTCTCTGTCCATTTGGGATTGATCCTTATTGTTCATTCACAAGTGTTTTGATCAGTTTAAGATCACTTAAATTGTTCCATGTGCTGGGGTTTCTGGCATTTATTACCTTTGGGAGTTTTTTTTTTTTGGTTCTTTTCTGCAGTCTGATAGATTTTTCTTTCAGGAAGTTTTATTAAATGTTCTTGGTTTCAAATTGGCATATTCCCTTTCACTGAAATGCGGTCTTATTTTTCTCTCTAGCTTTAGTAGAGCAAGTTAAATCAAGTCAAAGACTCTGAGTCACCTCATTTCCATTTAAACACTCTGTTTCCTTTGAACACTTAATAGTCTGAATTACAAAGCCTAGATCCATGGGTTTCATTTTTTATTTTGTAATAGAATACTCTCCTGTACTTTCTTGTATTGTCAGTTGCTCCAGTTATATTCTTTGCAAATGTACTGTCCTGTATTTTCATTGATTTTRCAACCACTTTATCTCATATACCTTCTGCAACTGTTTGAGTTACTCAGATCCACAACTCCCAACTGGACTTTGAGAGTAAGCACTTTTGCAGTCAGTCTTAAAAGGAAAAAATGGAGTTCAAAATTCCAGAAATTGCTAATAGGACTTTCCAAAGGTCTTGCTCTGAGCACTCTTCAAAGGCTCTAAGTGGTTAGTAGAGAAAGATAAAAATCTGGGAAGATTTTAACAGCAGAATACAAATGATATTTGTCTTTTGAAAATTAGTTAAATCCCTAAAGATGTTTCAGCTGTGCAGTTAAACTGAAAAAATTATCTTCCTCTGCTTAGTCTATGGTCCTTTAACTGGGTATAATTTGAGAGGGACAATTCAGCTTTTCCTCAAGAAAAAATGAGTGACCTCTATAAACATAAAGGACCAGGACAAAAGAAACCTCACGCAGTGTGAAAAGGGAATGTGCAGGAGGTTTTGCACCATGGTCCAGAATAGGCTGTGAATCAATAGGTTTACTGCTACTGGTGTTGATATTCGGGGGTGTTCTTTGTGGATGCTAGACTGAATGAGCCAGCAACRTGCTCTCATGGCAAACAACACAAACCACAGGCTGCGCTGCTTTGGTAAGGCTGTGGTTATCGTCTTCAGTCAGTGACAGTGAGGCTGCAACAGGAATAGTACACTCAGTAGTAGGATACCAGTTGAAGAGAAACAGAAACTGGGAGGAATCATGTGGAAGAATCTCAAGATATTTAAGATGCTACAGAAAGTGTCTAATGGACACAGGAYGAGAGGGCTGGTCTTGTTTAGTCTGACAGAGAGATGAGAGGCTACAGGGTAATCTAACAGTTGCTTACTATTACCTGAAAAGTTGTTACAGTGATGATGGATCAAAACTTTTCCCAATAGTAGCAGCCAAGAGACAGTGACCAGAAATTATTGCTTGGGAGTTACAAAGTGGAGGTTAGGAAAATGCTCACCACCAACAGGGTAATGAAACAGAAATTGTTGTCCTAACAGATGGGAGAATCAGTCCCTGGAGTTTTTCAAGACTCATCCAAACAAAATCTTGTCTGTCATTGGCAATAGGTCTCTTTCAACTAAAAGAGGATGTCCCCATGTCATTTTTCATCTAACATTTTTGTGATTCTGAGAAATTCTGAATGCTGWAATTCTGAGAAACCTAGAAATCAGAATGCTGCCAGAAACAAGCTGATGTTTTCTGAGCTTTTTGTTGGAAAGTATTTTCAGTGTGTTGTCAGTACGCTTCTGTCCTGACTTATGTCTATTCACCTCCTGCACTAAAGTAATGCCTTGAAGACTCTGTATTGCTAGACTGATGGTCTGTCTGTCTTGGACATCAATGGATGTGAATTTTCTTTGTGCTTGTTTTGTGAACAGGGTTTGACTTAACTCAGCAAAACATTGCTGCCAATGTGGACCTTAAATTAACCTTGAATATAACCTTCCTATTCCTTTTGGTATCTTTAGCTTTTCCACATAATTGTACAGGAAACTCATAACTGTAGATCATGACAAATATTGTTGGTTAAAAGCAAACTGATTCAAGAGTCTATTTTACTCACCAAAACATTTTAAAGAAGAACACTTTGCTCCCTCAGACTTATTATCCATTTCTACTATAGCCATTAAAGGTAATATTCCCATTAACTTCAACAGTTTAGGATCAAGCTCTTGTAGAGATTCATTAAAAAGTAATAATAACAGATGAAGAATGGGTCAGCAGCGTTCTGCCCTTTAAATTGCTTATCCTCTGTTTCTTTTCTAGCAATAAATGATATTGGATTTCCTAAACACAACCCCAAATGTCACTGCTATCTTCCAGAAGAGAAATCTACATATTTTAATCAGGGACTAATGTAAGGGAAGTATAGATGTTTTTCTTGTTTGAGATAGGTATGAACTTGCATTGAGCACTACAAAACCAATGGCAAGATGGTCTCACTGATCAGCAAAGAAGTCATATGCTTMATTACAGACTGACGCATATTTAGAACCCAGAGTCTGGAGAAGGTTCTGTGATGAGTTGCACAGAGATGAGGCGTATGGAAGTCATAAACGTCTGTTTGATCAYGAGCAGAAAAAAGGCTTTGAATCTGATAAAGGGTATTTTCTGTAGTGAGTTTGCACATTTTTAATATCGTTTGGAGAGAGTAAYAGGTTAGCTAAACTCCTAATTTCACTGTTTAGTGGAAACTTTATATTCCTGCTTCATGTCTACAAATGTAAGTTACAAGTCTGGGTATCATGCTATATAATGAAATGGTGGATTTACCAGGTAACAGAAACATAGCATATTCTATAGTCTTAAAATGTTCTGTAGATGTTGGGTAATTAATAATCAGAAGAAGAAACTTCTAAGGTAATAGCAAAATGTAAATCTATCAAGGCAGAGACTCTAAGTGACTTTCCATAAACTGCCGAGAAAGTAACTTTAAGAGCCAAGATTAAAAAATGTTAAGAATTTGGCTTTTTGCCCTGTACTCAGTGTACAGCCTACATAAGATTTGAAATTCAACTAGTATTTTACAAAGAAATGAAATTTGCAAGGTTTATCATAACAACATTTTGAAATTACATTGATTTAAAATATAATATGAAATATTATAATCCCTATTATATACTAATTTTGAGGAAAGTTTTAATAACTATTACAGAAGTTTTAATGTCTTAAGACTCTTTGTATAGAGGATGGTAAGAAAACACAGAATACAGGCAAAATTTTAGATAATTTCTTTCTTTTCACTTGTCTCCATCAAAATCTAAAATAACTCCTTCCTTCTAAGGAACTTTTTCTTTTGGGTAACACTGAGAGCCCTCAAGAATTAGAAGAGGAGGATCCTTCAGTTCTTTAAATTTATTAGACATGTTCTTTAATGTGCAAAAAAATGTCCTGTTTAGAGACTATTTATACCAATTTTTCTCTTCATGCTTACTGTGGTAAAAGAAGTGGATGAAAAACTAAACAAAACTGCTTCAGCATGATTCCTTTCCGTGGGCTGGTCACAGAACATGCCTGTACACAGTGTGCACCAGCTGTKTCTAGGTGGCCCTACTTGAGAAGGAAACTTGGAACAGATAACCTCCAGAGGTTCCTCTCAACTTCAATCATCCTGTGATTCCATGGCAGTTTCATTTTTTATTTAAAGACTTAAATAACACCAAAATACCTTTGGCTTTTAGGGAGGGAATTGGGGTGGGATTTTTGGGAGAGTGAACTCTGATATTTCAGAAAAGACCACTATCATCTGTATTTTAAGACTGATTCCAGTGCAGTGGTGAAGATAATTTTGTTTGCAAAAATTATATTTTATACATGCATAAAGGAAGTAAAGATTTGGGTTGTTTATTTGTTTTCTTTTCCCAGGTGGAGTAGGTGTTTAGAGTACACCATTTATGTAGGTGTAGTAGGGTGAGGGCTTCTAAGGAAAAAGGTAAGTGATGAAGCTCAAAGAGAATGTAGGAATGATTCCATTCTGGAATGAGTAATGCACAGGTCCTAGATTCCTGTGAAAGAAGGCAGCCACTGATTTTGTACTCTGGCTGTCCTAATGTCCTGGGAGAAGAGGTGTATGAAGCAGAAATCAATCCACATCCTTTGGTAGAAAACTCCAGTTAAAAAGAGGAACATCAGAAAGTACCATTCATCTTTTCTTAGAACCACATAGTAGATTTACATTGCTATAGAATCAAAATTTAATTGTAAAAACTATAAATCAGGTTTTCAAAATTCATCTTTCCAAAGAGAATCCATAAGTCTGACATCTATATTTACGAGTTTTGCCTTTCTTTATGACTTTCATTCCTGGTTACCTGGTGTAATTTTAAAGAACGAAATATAATTTATGTATGATTACAGATTATGTTCCAAGATTTGAAATCAAAGTCTTTCCTTTAGAGCAAATTGTCACTGTGGAAGTTCTGTTACATATGTTGCATTCTTCAYGAGTTTTGTACAAACAAAATATTTGTCTATCAGACATTTTTCTTTTTTTTGTCACTGCTTCAATGTGAAATCCAAGACAGTACTTAAAACTGCAGTTAGCACTTCTAATTATCTTGATTTTTGTCAGATCACTTTCCAACTTTGTCAGAMCAATTTCTTCCTACACTCTTATTTATGAAGCTACCTGCTCCAAAAGTCTGCAAGTTCTTCAAATGATAAAGTTTCCTGTCATTTTGATTCTTATTTTATGAGCTTTGGAGATGCTATTCCCAGCAAAAGTTACATGTTGCCTACATGTCATTTGTAGTTTAGATTCTCAATGTGAAAAGTACCTTCCACTAGCTTTTAAATCAAAATTACCACCAGTGTCAGATTCCTGGCAATCACTGCAATTCAATTATTTCCTGATAGCAGAATGACATATTCTCCTGACTATGTTTTCGTTAAATACATAAAAGCCATAAATCCCAGGAATTTGTCATTCTTCTGAGCAATAATTTATAGTGTGTCAGAAAGCTTTTAGTCTTTTGTTACAATAATAACTATATTTATTTTTCAGGACTTCATAGTAATGATCTATATATAATGTCCTCCAACACAAAGATTGAAACTTGGTACAGTGTAATTGTAGCTGTCTTGTATTACTTAGGCACTTTCATAATTTATTATCAATTTCTATTCTAAATATTTATGTGTATTAATGTGCCTCAAAGACTCCTTTTGTGAAGTTCCCAGACTGATGAGACCAGCAGAAAATATTGGTTTGACAGCTAAAGTCTAAGAATTCTTCTTTCATGCATGGTGCCTTTTCTTGCTAGCACTGAACCTAAAAACAAACCATAGCCACTCACCTGCTGTTTGGTCCTTCCACACAAGTGCTTTGCAGATGTGTCATTATCCTCTCTGCCATCTGCTTTTCTACTATGGAAAATGAAACATATTGACAAAGTCTTGATTGTAGTCCGTACTAGACATTTGAGAATATATTAAAAATACTAGTTTGTTTGAGTATTAATTTTTGGTACCTCTAGACATTTGACATGTCACACTTTTTTTTGTTGGTTGGGTTGGTTTCGGTGACAGTTGTAAAAGAGATAAATAATGCTCTTATTTAATAGGCATTTTCTTCCCCAGAAGGTTCTCTCATTACATGTCTTTTTGTATTTATACATAAACATTTCGTTTAGCAGTGAATTATTCCCTATATTTTCTCCAGACATTTCATSTTCGTAGCTATGCAGGGAAATGTTGTTTTTTAAATTTCTTAGCTTAATATTCAAGAACAACCTACTTCTTTATTATTTATTTATTTCTAAAACACTCACACTTGTACTTGAAAGTGAAGTAGTCTTAATTTGTTCATTTTTTCTGCTACTTCTACACTATTGTAATTCAGCTCCCACGGAGTGTCACCAGAAATCTATTTATCAGCTGCATCTTGTTCAACATACCATTGCAGGGTTCCCAAAAAGGAACAACAAAAAATCACATTCCATTCCATTCTATCAGACATTCATTGGCTCCCAGATTGCAACAAAAATTGCTTTTGTGGAGCTTTATGTGGCTTTCCCTTCTCTCACTTTTACTACCATATGTTTTTTCTTCAGTTTTAATCAACCTCAGCACATTCTGAACAAGCAAAATCCAAATTTCTGTTCACCCCCTACAGAGTATTAATGAAGGTCTCCTTTCTATGTAGTTTTTTTCCTATAGCGTGGCTGTAAAAAAGTAGTATATGTATAGAAATATATTAGGCTGTCTATTTGCTTATGTAGGTAGATGATTCAGGAAACGAGGAAAGAAGGGGAAGAAAAGCTTCAAATGGAGAGAAAAACCATAAGGGTGAAGTTGAAAGACAGGAAATAGGGCTGAAACCCTTTATAAGACATTGTATATGAGTCCTAAACACATTAGTCTGATCTGTGCTGCTATTACTTCTGTCCCCAAAAAATCCTCAGCAAAGAAAGTTTCAAGCAACATCAAACAGAAGGATGATTTCAAGAAGAACAAAAAGTTATAATCAGCATATTTAATCAATGTTTCTGAGTATACTTACAATAGAGGACACTAACAGTTTGGCACGGAGAGTGAGAATACTTTATCCTAGATGACTGCAGAGTCTGTGAGGCAAAAGGATTAAATTAATTGGGGAGATTCAGAAGAAGCAAATCTCCAGGATCAAGCAGAATTAAAGCCAACTTATTTACAGGACAACAGAACTAATGTCATTCACAACAGACAGAAATCAAAAATGAAGGTCTCTAAATACTCAGAAGGTGAAATAAGGAAGCAAAAGCAATACTATGACTTTCAGCCACTGAAATAAATGTCTGATGAGCAGAAACCAGGACTGCAACTGTGTTCAATGTCTGCAAGGAATTTTGTAAAGGAAAACAAAGAGACATTCAGATTGGAGTCATGTTGATTTCCAAGTAATGCATTTAACATAAAAAAAAGACATCACTTATTTTATCCTACCTGCTTATTACTTTAAGTCAGATGCCTTGTCTTCTAGTGGAGACAGTATTAGTGTGCACCCMTAGTGCCACTAAAACTCTCTGCATGAGATGTTCCATTCACAAAACCCAGGAGTACCTGAAGCCCAGGCCTTAACACCATTTGATATGAAGGATATCTCAGGCATTATATTATGTAGGATCAGGAGCTATTGCTTTTAGGCTTTCAATAGCGTTTCACAATAAGAAACCTATAGGGTATTTCTTTTAAATTTCAAGCCATTCAATGGAATTATTCCTCAAGGAAATCAGCTGCTGTTACTATGCATCACCATTTTATTTCAAATTCATAAATCTGTATTGATTTTCTGTGGCATATAATATTTGGGTAATAGCTCAAACAAAACCCATCTGGCATAATCAGCTGGGGATGCTGGATTTAGTGAATCAGACTGAAAAGTTACAATATGCTGTGTCAGTAACAACATGTCAGCTATTCAGGAGGTAATAACTAAAGGCACAAAAGGAAAGAGGAATAAAATAATAATTTAAATAGAAAAAGATGAAGCAAGAAAAAATAAGAGTTTATTGCATAAACAAATGTACACAATAAAAGTCTAGGTTTGAGGAAGAAGAACACTTAATAATTAATAAAAATATAGGCTGGCACTTGATTTACACAGCCAAAGAAGGCATTTATTACATTATATAAAGCAGGGAGATACTGCTTGGATTTCCTAACCTGTATTCTAAGAAGCRAAGTGAGTGCTGCAGATATCTGATATTCATGACGTTCCTGCACTGGAAGGAATATCACCACATTTGCTTATAATTTAATGTTTCAGTCAATGCTAAAGGCAGAAAAATAAAAATATATCTAGAGCAGTTAAAGAAACTTCTATTAGAACTCAGAAAAATACATTTGTCAATTATCACCCTCTGGTTTCATTTTAGGCATGAGTGAATATATGATCTTTAATTCCTAGGCAGGTTTTGGCAAAATGAAGTTCAGGAAAATTCTTCTGTTAGTAAGCAATGAGTAAGGAAAACTATAGTACTTTTAATTTTTTCTCTTTCATAGCAAGTGACACACACCCAGTTAATCATGTAGTAAGTCTGCTATCACAAGAAAAGTTGATGTATTATGGTTTTGGAAAGGTGTAGTTAGAGGTATGAAACAACAGCAAACATTTGATCGGTTTCTTGAGCTAGACTAGGACATGTAACAACTGCCAACTTGTRGTGTGGAGTGCACCTCCAGACCGCAGCATTTTATGACAATACAGGGAGAAATAAAGTACTGCATGTGAAATAACTATAGGTTCCTTTTGTCTTAGATGAGACCTACTCTGTCAGAAATGTGATTTTAATACATTCATACATAACAAGTTTTGGTTGTTTTTGTTGAAATTTTATTTAGTTCATTGGTTTTTCTTTTTTTTTTTTTTTTCTAAATAGACAACAAAATAGAGCAGGGAACTCAGAGAGGATAGGAGCTTTTAGAGATCAATTATTTAAGCTGTCTTAAACACTGCACAGGAGATAGGTTATACACATGAGGTATATGGCAGTTGAATACAATGGGAATTTATATTATTGATTAAAGACAAAGAGAGTTACATTTGGGAAAAAGTGAACCATACTTCTGCAGCCTACAAGAGTTCATATCTTACCATGCCTTCACTGAAGTCAGTAATTCCAAGGTTAGCTAAAATGTTCAAATTAAAAAAAGGATACAAGTACCTTCCAACCACAACTTCTACTTAACACTAACAGAGCTKGAGGTATTAGTAAATTAAGATCTCTACTGGCACAACGCTCCTGTGCTTTCATACTATCTCTTATTTATACTACCCCTATGGTAAAAGATAATTTTTTCAGCTTGGTAGCCCAATTAAATTTATTCCTGTTCTTTTTAATAGACATCCTCAAATTTTTATTCAAATATTTTATACAAAAACCAGTAAAACCAATACTACTGCATTGCAAATTTAAATCAGAAAATCATATTTAATAGTATTAATTTCAACATCATGGTTGGAGACTGCCATCTGTCCTCTCTTTCATGGGCTTATCAGGAGCTTTTGAGAAAATCTGAAAATGAGATGGAAAATTAAAGCACTTTCATTCTGAATTAATTTTGCAATAAAAGAGCCATACTGTTTATGATTTCTAAAAAGTTTGGTTCATTATAAGTGAATAACAAATATCTGAACAGCAAGGTAACAGTGAATAAAAATTCTGTTTAAGAGAGAGCTTTACTACTGACTGTRACAGACATAAGATCTAACCCAGTAGAAACTGGGTTTCTCACACTGAAGCTTAGTGTGAGATTTTTTGGTGTCCTGATTTTTTGTTATAAAATAGTTATACAACGTTTAAACCAGAGCCTCAACCCTAGAGGAGGCATACTTAGGAAGAACATTTTGTCAATTCAAAGTTCTGGTTATTTTCTTTGCTGGAATGTTTCAATTGAAAAAAAAAAATTATATGGGAAACTACAGAAAATATTTTTTTCAATTTAACTTAACAGCTGGAATCTTTAGTACACACACAGAGAAATATACATCGCTTATTAAAATCAGTCTGCTAGTTCTCAATTATTTCATCTTAAATATACATCTTTACTTCAGAACATTAGTTCAGAACTGAATGTAAACTCAAGGGCCTGTTTCACCCATATAATTTAGTGGTACATTTGAACTGCATAAAGGGTTTCTGAGCAACCTGGTATATCCACACCAAGTAGCAATGAAATAGCATTCAGAGGCAAAGATAATTAGAAATTCTGCAGCACTGGTTTGCTTGCAACTTCTTAGTACATCTTCATGATGCTTCATTAGACAGATGCCAAATACACCCTAAAAAGGTAGATTTTGGAAAATAGGGTTGTATACAATTTCTGTATTCTTAAGCTAGAGCTAAATGCATTTTTTGAGCACATAATTAATTTACTGTCATGTTTTATCATTTTTTTTRCTTTTTCACTTTGCATTTCCTTTATTTTAGAACACATCTTCATGTACAGAATTGGCACCAGAGTTACAGTGTTAAAAATGAAATGTCAAAAGCGCTGTCTAATGTGATGCAAAAGAGGCCTCCCTCTGCTCAAGCTCAGACAACTACAGGTGATGGTATGTGTTTAGTATATCCTCATGACAGAAAAGACACAATATTACTTCTTGGGCATAGAGCATGATAGGGGATACACATAATAGAGTCACCCCAAGACACTGGGTTAGGATTTAGCCTACATGTGGATCCAACTAGAGGGGCTGGGAAACTCTTCTGGACTCACCACTGCCAGTTTGTCAGAGAGCTGCTGAACCAAGAGAGCAATGTCAGCTCTTGTAGCCTAAAATTTCAAGTGATCAGAATAATTTCTGTTAATGTGTCCTAGCCGCAGCTCTGACTTAGGTATGTGATTTTTTAAGGGAAAAAGTTGTAACTTTGGCATTTGCTGTATTAACTATTTTACCATTAGTTGCTTTATTATTCTGTCTATCTATCTATCTACCTACCTGCCTACCTACTTGCTTATTATTAGTAGCACTAAGTGTGAAGTGTTAATGGCACCATGCCTGTAATGCTCCTATTTTTTTATAAGTTTTATTATTTTAAATGTAGAAAGAATATGTGAAATTAAAAAAAAAAAAAAAACAAATATTAAAACTAAAACTAAAAAAAATACATATCAAAAAAGACAGATAATTTTATGTACCAAGGTTAGACCTTGGGAAGGACTAGTATTTCCTTGAACAAGGAAATTCTGAAATCTATGACCTTGACGAGATGAAAGGACTTTCTTTTCTTTTTTTTCTTTTCTTTTTTTTTTTATTTTTCATTTTTTTATTAATTTCATTTTTTTTTCAGGAGCTAAGTCAAAGCTGCTTATTCTCCTGTATTTTTTACTTTACTTTTGTGGACTGCATGTAAAATTGCTTCAATAGGTCATAGCCAATGAAATCTGAAGCTGAWATAGCAGGTTCATAACATTAGCAAAGGGAAATAGATATGTGAAGGAAGACTAAAAATGCTATGTACTGAGCATAATGTTAGAACAGTTACACAAAGAATTTGAAGCTAGGCTAATGTATTTCTCTACTTTTCCGTGCATACAGACAAGGATTTGATAAATTTTTTTAAATTTCTCGTTACCACACTTAAAATTTCCTTAAAGAGATGAGCAATGGGAAACTACCAAATCAAGCTATTAAATGTGTTTGAAAATATATTTTTGTATCAGATATATATTATTCAATTCCACTTTTGTTGAAGTGAGGAAGTAATAGGACATGGAAACAGGATAAGGTCCAAAATTCTACAGCTTCATATGGTTATTTTAGGCTGGGAATCTAAGTTAGTTTTTATAGAGAATTATTTTTTAAATAATATCTTTTCTTCCTGTTTTCCTTGCTTTTGTAGAATGTTCAAGGTCTTGTGACAGAAAAAGAGATTTTAACTTTTCTCTGCAGGCTAAGCTAATTAAATAAAATAGAACACAGATTTCAACTCTAAGAAATCTGACTGCATTAAGACTATGTCACTTTTGTCACTCTTTCAATAAAGCCAGGAAGGATTGATCCTAAAGACTTTTTAATCATTGTGCATGACATTAGAAATATTTTTTCAATCCTACACTATCAAACTGATTGCTTAGATATGAAAATCTATGTACCCTGTATGAACCAGTATGAGTTGGTTTGTTAGTGCAAAAGACAACTGACAGACTGTCACATAAGCAGTTTCACAAGAGAGACTGATTTGCACTGCTGCACTATTCAAAAGATTATGAACTATAATCACAGTATGCAACAAAGAAAGTGGTGCATCTAAGTATCCTAAGAATTTTATGATACGACCATGTTAAATGTATTAATGAATCAGTATTTTCAGAACTAGGGACTATTTATATACAATTCTCATATGGTATTCTTTATAAGCTTAGTGATGTCAACATTGTATCTGGAACAAAGCAATGACTACAGTTCCATGTTCATTTTGTTTCTTATGARCATGGCGCATCTGAACATGGCAGGAACTCCTTGATACATATCTTCTCAAGTTTTTAGTCCTTTAAAATCTAGATCTTATATCTGAAAAACTAAGGTCAGAGTTATAATCTACATCAGGTAAAGTTATCTTTCAAGTCTGCAAGCCAGAGTACTGAGGATTTTTTTTCAAGTGTTTATTAAGGGTTGCTCCATGTGTTTGGAAGCTATAGTAGCAAGGAGGTTGGAATTATATTCACACTGCTGAACCCATACTATTAACAGTCCTTACATTATCCTGCAGGTCACTTACTATAGAGGACAAAGTTGTAAATCTAGTGAGGATCCTTCAGACACCAAGTCAAAGGTTAAAACAGGCTATAGAGAACAAACAGCTAAACTGTTCCCATGGGAGTTTTCTATGCACAGTATGTTGGTGGGATACAAGTTTCCACAGCAACCACAGGCTCAGTATCAGAGCATAACCCTCCTAAATTATGCAATATACTTATGATTCCATAAGCCTAGCTAGTGTATTTGTATGGCCTCCTCACCTAGTATGGTACTGAATATATTTTTCACCTCTCCTCGCTTTACTTTAAAGCTATATTCCTAAGGAACCTCATAAACTATAGTGCTGCTGAAATTATGTGACTGGCATGTACACATTAGATAAACCAATACGCTTGTGATCTTGACAATTTCAGGAARTCATCTTTACATGGGAATGAACAGATTGTCACTACAAGGTGTTGTTTTATAAATAATGGTAAGAACCGGAAAAGTTTTCATTTTTTTTCCTTTGCTCTTATTTATTTTTAAATGAATAATAAATTGTATCTGTGGTACTATAGAAATGGTTTGTTCTGTTAATATATCCTCACCTATTTCTCCATCAGCATATAGGAGGGTAGCCAAATACAAGCAACTTTAAAAGAGAGATTTCTGGAAATGYCATTACTTATATAATCAAAAATTTGAAGATATTTCAAAAATTTGTTACTTCAAGCAGTAACAAGTGAATAGCCCCAGAGCCTTCATATATATTTTTATAATACATCAGTAATAAGGCTAATGACGTATTATTGTGGTACACTGTCACCTAAAGTCCTATTGTCAAAGTTCCTTTGACAAAGCCAAGGAGTTGAACTTTTATTAACAGAGAGGTTTCAGTCTAAATAAATAAAAAAATGGGGAATAAATTGGTGTGATTATTCCTGGAGTGCAGCTAAGTGAAGGAAATGAAAAGAAAATGCTTATGGTCTGTCTTGCTCTAGTTAGCAAAACAATTAAGTATATGCTGAACTTAAAAAAAGTTGATTTCTCATTAAAATGCGTTTCTTAAGACATGACCTTGAGTGTGAAGCTTACTTCAGTTGCACAACTCAGCTTGATGCTCCTTGGATAAGTTCTTGCATCACGTTGGTGTGTACATTTTATGGTTTGAACTGTACAAATCTCAATAGTCTGTTGGAGATTGGCATTGAAAGCCTACTGGGATCTGTGGATTCTGTACCAGAGCTTTCCTTCACCACTGCATTTTTGGGGGACAAAGAGAGAAATAAGTCTCATTTGGCTGAAAAGCTAAAAGAATGACTAGCAAAAAAATAATTAAAATTGCATGCTAAATAGAAACAAGTATTCATACATCAAAATCTTTCTCTTAACCATATTTTATTAGAAATCTAACTAGTAGGCAATTGGGAACTTTCTTTGCAAAGTTATACAACAGTTCATATGGGCAAGTTAAATGGATATATATATTACAAAAAAACAGATGCTTTGCTTTTGATCTGCTTATTTTTTTTCCTAAAAATRCCATGTGTTTTACTTGTGTTTCATGTATGATTTTCCTCCAAATCCTGAAAGTTGATTAGAGATCACTGAAAACCATCAAGTGTAATCAGGATACCAGAAGCATTATCTGACCAAAAAAAMCCACAATGAAACAAAACCCAACAAAAATAATCATGATAATGATAATAATAATAATAAAATAAAACTAAATACCTTTAGCATTATTACTGGAAAAATTGAAAGAAATAGAACTAGCTGTTTTCAGCGTACTCAGTGACTTTTTGGACAACATAGTAAAAATAAAAGCAACCGATGATGAATAGGAAAACCCAAACTATCAAAGCCAAAATTATTTTCTGTGCTTCAAGACCTGATTTAAAAGATATATGTCAATAAAACAGACCAGATAAAACCTTGGAGGCAAGAATGAAGAAGATTCAGCTTATGACTTCTTCCAGAACTAAGGAGCTTTTTAGTTTGAGAAGTTTAAGTGAGACCTAATTTAGGTTGCAGCCAACTTGACTTCTGAAAACAAAAGCACTGAACTTTAGTGTGTTAAATTAAGTTTGTGGAAAACACACACAAATGATAAAACAAAAAGAGTTATCTAAAAATTCTTTCTGTTTTATAAACCCCATATGATATTCTGTGTTTTAGAAAGATAAATATATCACCTAATATTGCAAGAATTAATTTATTAAATACTATACAAGAACTGCATAAAGTCTCATTTGTAGATGAGACTGAAAGGAGCCCATTACTAAATAAGTCCATCACCTAATATAATCTAGTATATGTTTTAAAGACACTTTTCAAAATTTCAGGCTTGCAAGAAYATTTGTGCATATTTATTAAGTCRTAGAAGTTCTTCTCATTTTCCAAAATGTTGTAGTATCTGTTTATTTGTTTTGGGTTGGTGAAAGTTTTRTTTTGGTTGGGTTTTTTGGAAGGAARGAAGGAAGGAAAGAAGGAAGGAAGGAAACTTTCTTGCTTTGTACAAATCCTAAATTGAGCTGGGATAAAATTGTGTCTGTGACAGATGATAGTAATATATTTATTGTTCATTGTAATAATTTGTCACTGTTCAGACTCCTATTATTCCAAGCAATGTACTAAATACATACAATATTATTTGACTCTATAGCTCTCACCTGAATCTCAGATGCAGCTGAATATGATAGACCAACATAGGTCAAAAATTTGCAATCCAAGCTCAAGTAAAAAGAATTTTTTTTGTGTGAAAATTTGTGCCCATTTTATTGGACATGCTATAGAAATGAGTTTTAGGCGTTAAAAGATAAAAATAAATCTTATTGTGTCTAAATAAAACTTCTGTCACTGACTTCTTTTGAGACTTGTAAAACCCCCCTAATGCCCTTGTTCCATGCTCTCCGGTTCTGTATTCTCTGACTTTTCTGTCATTCTTTCTTCACCTTTCCAATAAAAAGTGTTATTTCTTTGGGCCAAAGGTTACTTTTTTCTTCTTTATTCATATTCAGTTCTTTTGACTTTATGTGGGTTGACAGAAGTTTTCCCTGACACAAAAATTATTAGGGCAAAATGTAGGAAAAAAACCAGAAAAATCCCCAAATAATAATAATAATAATTTAAAAAGAAGATGATKAAATTATTATCTTTGATATATTTTTTTTTCATTGAGTGATAATGAAAATAAAAGTAAGTTTTCCTATTAGCAGGCCTCTAAGCCCTCTGTCCTTGAGATGCTGTATTTACAAAACTGACTTGCAGACCTTACCTGGAAAAAATCTGATTAATGATAAAAGTTGTCCAGGATTAGTCACATTTTCTTTAGTTCTTATTTGCAGATGAATTTTAGGTGCCTTTTCATTTGTCTTTTGTTAAATATATTTTCTTTTTAGAACATGTTCAAAACAGTGCTGTAAACTTTCAGGTAAAAAAGTGATTTTTTTTTCTTCATTCTATTTTGTCAAGCTTGAGTGAAACTTAAAAGCTGATTGCCCTATTCCTAAAGACACAAAGAACTGCAGATTTTCAGAAATGCACAGATCAGCTCTGAAAAAATAAAATTTTAAGCAATATGCCTGCATAATGCTCATTGCCTGATACAGTATTTAAACAACATTTTCTTTTGTGATCAAATTTGAGTAAGAGAGAATCTTTGTGTTCATATCAAGGGGGTAATCAGCTGGTCATGGCCACCCACTTTTGTACAGTTATGTATGCAGTACAAAGTCTGAGCCAGGCAGTGTGCAGTGCATATAATCTGAGTAAGATAAGCCAAGTGAAACAAAACTTCTATTTTTCAAAGGAAAAAATAGGACCGGTAAAGATTTAATCAGCACACATTGATTTTATGGCACTGTGTCCTGCTTCTTAATGACTAAGTCTGGTAGATTTTCACTTTTTATCAATCCAGACAAAGAAGGATGACTTTAAAAAATAAAGAGACAGCTTTTTTTAAATTTTTTCTTTACATGGATTTTTTTGTTTAGAAAATACTGCAAAAATATTACTTTGGCAAAAGGAGAGCAGAAAAATCAGTTAAATTTATGATATTCATTACCTAGCAAATTAAAACTAGCATCACTATAAGGTAACATAGAATGCCAAATGTATTGAAAAGTTCTAACAATTACTGAACTTTTAAATTCTCCCTAGTTTCCTTTATTTCACTGGGAGCAGTAGCTACTGAACAGGCAAATAAAACTTGCTAGGATTTATCTCATAAGATTTATTTATTCACTTTTAACAAATTAGCAGGAATATAGGAACTGTTATTGCTGAAAGGATTTTAGACCACAGTCTCCTGTGACAGAATTGAATTGCAAACTTTAATTATCTGTTCTGAAGTGCTATATTATCAACAAATATAACTGTGGAGAGTAAATCAGTAAGTTTTCATAGAGTTATTTTTCTCCTACTTCTGGCTATTGGGACTACTGGCATATTGTTCCGTGTCCAGACAAAATTGAAATTCAGTCAGTCAGGCACAACTGTTTTCATATTTGGCTTCTAGTTGTTCCAAATTATTAAGCTATAGATAGTAGTTGCTCTCTCAGATGTTCTTGGAATCTCAAATGAAAACTATGCTGCTGATGTCCAGGAGAATTGATATTTTATATTTACATGTTCCCCTGGAAAATTATATTTTGCCCCTTGATTTCCTCACTCAGTTCCCTTTACACTGATTAATTTTGAAGGTCAGCCTTGGAATAGGCATTTCAAACTCTTCAGATGAGATAGAGAGAATCTTGAGAGGGCTTCTTTACACATTTCAGAATAATTTATGCTGTTCAGAGTATGGAACTTCCAAAGGGCTTTTGTGTGGAATAACTCAGCTGGGAAAATCTCAAGGAACAGTAAAGACATCTGAACTCAATCCCACTCCATGTTCCATAGTATCTAACGGAGGTGAAATTCAGTGTTTTCCAGAAATCTTCATTTTCCTGTTAGTGTGGAGTGTCCTATACCCCACTGACACATACCAGATAACTTTCAAAGATCAGCCTGTTGCTTTCGCTGTTCAGGATGTTTTCTGTTTGTCTGTACCTTTTGTGGAGAGCTTGCAGGATTACAGGAGGCTGAGTAGACAGGACGGGGCGAGGCAGGGCAACTGATGCTGTTCKCTCCTGTGCATCACTGAATGGAGCCAAAGAAGAGTAGGGAAGGCTAAAATACGCACATGCATGAGCATGCAGATGAGATGTGGTGAATTCTTTAAACAAATTCAAACAAACAAAAGGAAACTGGCTGGTGCTACATCATCCCTGAAGTATTTCTTTGGAGAGTAGCCTCCCTCTATCCGTGTACTAAATTCTGAGTGCTTCCCAGTGGTGTTTGCATTTCTGGCCTTTTAATGAATTTTGTAGCAGAAAGCTGCTCAGTACTTACTTGTTGCTTGAAACATGTATTCTGTTTCATTTGTTCATGTCACATTTGTTTAATGGGATTTACTTTCAGTTAAGACATTGTTTAGGTAGACTGTAAACAGCAAAACTATCCATGTAACAACAGGTGTTGTAGTCAAGGACCAAACACATCTTAATACAATTTTACTGAAAATCAAAAACATTCAGGAGTGATATATTGGGCACTTCACACGATGTTGGTAAAAGTCTCAGGAAGGACTTAAAAAAAATTATTCTTTTATTTTTTTATTTTGGAAATGAACTTCGCTTGTGATTGTGTTAATTCAATCATTATTACTTACAATTTTACAATAATAAGGATGGAGCCCCTAGCTTTCTTGGTCTTGTGCTGATACATAAGTTCACCTCCCTAGAGATTATTTTTTTTAAAAAACAGTGAAAAAATGAAGAAAAGAAATTTTATTAAGAGTTACTGTAACTAGATATGAAAAAGAGTTTGTGTCTACATATGGCTGTAATAAAAATGGAGGTATTCTGTCCTCTCAACCCCTGAGTGGCCAAATTTTGACAGTATCAAGCAGCCTGATGCCTATGTTGAGCAGCATCCTCTCTGTTGATATGTAGAGACTTGGTGATCTCTGTATCTGATACTCTCTGTAGAACATAAAACCTTATTGAATTCAACAAATGAAAGATTCAATCTGAAACRGAACAGCCCTCTGGATGAAAGTAAAAATGAATCTGCATCTTCAAGGTGGAAGATCTAGCCAGTGCAACAACAAAATTCTCTCAAGCTGTTGTACCATAGTGGTAATTAAGTAGTGTCTGGACCTGTGAATAAGGGTTGTCATGTGGACTTTAGATGAAAACATTTCCATTTCCATGTTTAATCAATGTCTAAATATTTTTTATTAGGAAATCACTGTCAGGAAAACAATTTAACCACCACACTTCACAATGTGTCTTCTACAAATCAAGCATATATAATTGCTCTATGCAAATTAGTAAAACTATACTTATTGTAATTATGTCTCRCACAGCTGGCATTAATTATGAGTGGAAACCCTCTGCAAGATTTCCAGCTGCAACTATTGTGTACACTGAATGACAGAAGATCCCACTGAAGAGTTCAGCAGAACCACATGCCAAGGAGTCCAATTATGTGACCAAAAGCATATGTCCTGAGGAACTCAAGTTAAATCCTTTCCGTAGCATTGCATCACCAGAGAAATTACAGAAATCCAAAAAATTGCTAAATGCTAATAGAAAATAAATAATTTTTCTAAGGTTTAATGAAGCATTAGTGAGTGAAAAAGTGAGGGGAAGATATTAAAAAAAAGTGCATAGCTTGTTATTTCTGAGGGCTTATCAGGTGAGGTGGCTTATGGAACAACATTCCAGTGAAAAAAAGAAAGCGTCAAGAAAAGTAGCCCTACAAGCGGGCTCCCTCTCTCTCCCCTTCTCCCCCTTGCTTTCTTTTCCCTACACACTTAACATCACAAAATAAAGTCTGCACTGTTGAACTGGCATTGGCTTCATTTGCACCTTGGTTTGGGAGAGGACTTGTAATGCTTGCCTTGCAGTCCTTGTCATATTCCCTCATTACTTAAAATAGATTAGCTGTGGGACTCAATCATTTATGGTTGATTGCTGCCTGATCTTTGATTCCTAACAATTGTGCTGCACCCTTTGAAATTGCTTCTGCCTTGAAACTGAGACAGCTGAGAATCCTTTTGCTGTGTCAGCCTCACATGTGCACGAATATGGACGGTAATGAATGGTTCACCCTTGCATCCTACTCTAGCTTTCCTTTATGGATGATCATCTTATTAAGCTCTTACATAGTTAGCTTTTGCGTTGATGACATTCTTTTGTAAAATTGCCTTTATTRTTTCAAGTTAAACTTGATGAAACAATGGAATTAATTTTATTTTTTAGCTTGTATTTTAAATCTTTTCAAAAAATGCTGGTTAAATACAATATGAAAAATAAARTATTGTATTTGTATTTCTTGTGTTTGTATGGTTATTTATTGCCTTCCCATTTTTAGATACTTTCAAACAAGCTTTTAACCTTTCTGAAATTTCAATTTTAATTGTCTAGTTTCATCTTCATTGTATTGTTTATTTTTTYGGCTCTTTTATCTTATAATGACAACAATTTATTGTGTTCATTACATGCCACATTGACGAAGACAATATTGCATACATAGTGATACATATATTACATAGCTGCATGCATTTTAATGACATTTATAGCTAAAATAACAACTTAAATTAATATCTTGAAAATTCTATTTAGAATAGGGACTCATAGTAATGAATCACTTTCTGCCATCAAGTGTGGGAAGGTACTAATATTTGGAAATACCTTTTGATATGCCCAAGAATATCAATGCCAGAGCATGAACGTGGGGTACTTGATTTACTTCATCTATTTTATGTTTACATATTTAGTAGCTTGCCATTCCAGTATTGGTATGGAGGGATTCTGTTGGGAAAAAAGAAGTTAATTCAATTTATACCAAATTTATCTTCTTGTTAGTTACTTCCAGAAGCAACCATCRCAATATAGGCAGGATAAGAAAAAATAAATGTTCCCTCAGTTTTTATTGGTAGCCTTCTCCCAGCACAGTGGGTTTATGTCCAAGAATGTGCATGTTTAACAGATTGCTTCAGACTCTAAGTCATTAATCACTTCCTAGGAAACCAATATGCTACATAGAATTTAACAGTTTGATACTATAACTGAATTGCATTCAATTTCTTTAACATAAGATGACAGAATCATCAACACTGTGTTCCAGTTACTGTTATTCCTATTGACTTCTTGACTAGACACTTTARGTGATGCTTCATTTCTTAAGGCAACATGCATTACAGTCAGTGAAAAGGTGTGCTTTCAATGCAATCAGAACTAGGCAAGGCCTGAATTTGAGGATCTGATCCTAAAATTGTCCATAAAGAATACACTATTTTCTGGCCATCGTTTGTTTCTGCATCTGATACTATCTAACGTACATATTGGCAGATAAGGAGGATGATAAACAGCCCATTCTTTATTTTCTAATTTTGGTAATTTGTGTGGGGTTTATGGTACACCTGCTTACATTTTATTTTTCCATCACCAGCATGTAAAAAAAAAAAAAAAATCACCCTTTGCTACGGACACTTCATCAAGGTAAACTTCAATTAACTTCTCTGAAAAGTCTTGTCAACCTGGACCATTTAGAAAAATCTCTAGTTATCTCTACACTCCACAGTTTTTAGAAAAAATTGAGGCCGAGCTGGCAGGGAGTAATAATTTCTAACGATTTTTATTTATTTTTTTTTAACATGCTGTAATTACAAAAAACTTTAGTGAACTACTCTAGAGGTCACAAGAAGAAAGTAACCACAAACTCAAGGGTCCTATTTGTGACCCTACTTTTGAGCTTGTGCAGTTATGCACCTGCTCTATAACACAGCAAGGTGGAATGTTGCTGTGAAGAGTCTCAGGTTTGGTTCTGCTTCAGCAAGGCCAGAATTGAAACTTTGTTTCTTTTTGCAGCTTGTGCATGGACACCTGTGGTGTTTTCTCCAAGTTTCACCACTGGGAATGTGTTGAGGACATATGCTGCACAGTTATTAACATTTCCTTACAGTAAGGTGCTAATTTTATGAGCATTCTTTTGAGAAGTTAGTCACGCTAAAAAATTTTGGCTTTTAAGGATAATAACAGGAACTTTATTATTAGACAAAATACATTCTTTATTAACAGAAAAAAAACCTCCAACAGGCTTTATTATTGTGTTGGCCCAGTCTTTGAAGACAACACAGGCATCTCAGTTATCACAAGTTTTTTTCTTTAAATATTTGAGAACTCTGAAAATCTGAAATTTCTGATCAGATGGTGTTCCTGATCACAAAACATTCTTTACAAGAGGGCCATCCATCAGAGGCTTCTCACATCTCTATTGATTATACATTTCTCACTGACTGAAGCTCAGTTGCCAAATGGCAGAAGAAAGATCGTGCATCTCTTGTAAACCATGAGAAACATTCAGCAGCACTTCAATGGAAGCAAGACACACAATTTGAGCTTGCTTTTTTTTTTTTTTTTAATTACTAGTTTCCTATTGTACTGGGCTGAATTGGTTAACATGGAGTGTGAAGGTAAAATATGACAAAAGCTTTTCTTTGCTTGTCTATTTCACCATAATAGCCAGTACTCATTTGTGCTTTGCTTTGGCAACTTAGGTCTCAAGCACTAATAAGAAGCCAGAGACAGACCATAGGAATTGCACACTGCAGTCTGCTAACTGACAGAGGAAGAGCCAAAAAGACATTCAAGATTAAAAAAAAAGAAAAAAAATCCCTGGTGTGAGGAACTTGGGCACCGGGGTCAGCTACAACCATAAATTTAGCTTCTGCAGAGGCTTGCTAAAAACTACAAAGACAAAAAACATCCAGGGGATGAACTCATCCTATTTTAAACCTTTGCAGATGGTTGATTCTCTAGGTATATCACTTTTATGACCACCAGCTGAAGTACTGTCACTCACCTTGAAACAGCCAGCCAAGCTTGTTCCATTAAAGGCCTTGATGATGCCCTTTTATGCTCTTTTCCAGCTTCTCTTACTCTTTTTTCCTTTTCTCACATACACAAGTGGGTATTGAATGAATTATTTGACAGTATTGTTGAGAAAGAATTTCAGATGATTGGGAAGTAAGAAAAAGAACTTCCCCCAGAATGTATCCTCTCTAACTTCTATTTTAATTTGCTATTAGGTTCAATGTCATATCAAATAACAATTCAAAACTGCTACTAACAATGTTCACTTCTATTATTTTTCTTTAGACAGCTGTTGCAATGTTGCATGAGGTGCTGAGAGTGATGCCTTGAAGTGGCTGCTTGAAAACAGAGGCTAGACAAGATTAAGAGAATAAAAGCAGGTATTTATTGAAGGGCCTTCAAAGGTACACCTTGGGCAGTCAAGAAGCTACACCCAAGATGGACCCCGAGTCATGGGTTTTTCACACTTTCATAAGTTTGGTCCATTTGCATATCRGGGTCAATTCTCCAATTACAATTTCAGGCAATGAAGTAATTACCCCAAGTTTGTCCCCCCATTCAAAGGCTTTASTTTACATATTTTGGGGTTTGGGACAATAAGGTGTCTTTGAAGTGCACACCTGGAGAGGGTTTGTTATGTCTAACCAGAATGAGAGAACAGTAGCTAACAGGCTGTATGAAGTTTCAGAGTTACACACTAGGCCGTACAGGATCTGAAAAATATAAAAGTTAAAACCTAAGGCATCAAGAGTGCATCATGTATTCTATGTTTTCTATTCCTTTTGAAAAACAAAAAAGTCATGAAATTCTATCTTTTTTTCTTTGTCCTTCTCAGTGATTAAACAGATAAAGAAAATGAATGTAGAACTCCCCTTCTGCCCAATATATTACATAATTTCTGATACAGTTTTGGTTGCTAATATTTACACAGACATGAGAGGTTACCATAATTACAATGTACAATGGTTCGTTTATTTGTTTTTTCCCACTAGTTTCGCATTTTTATTTCTGCCTTGGAATGGTAGAACATGAGTAATAGCCATGTTTCGTTCCTCCATATAAGTTACTATTTTTGCTGTTTCCTTTTACTGCTGGTTTAATGTTTTGCCCYTTTTTTTTTTTTTTAATAGTTTCTAAACTTTTAGAAAGAGTTACAATGATAGAAGCAGTTTTCTTTACATCAGATGGCTACATTTAGAAAAGTTATTAGACCACATGTCTATATTACAGAATGGTGGAAGGAAAGATGGGAGGCAGGCAGACATGCATATGGAAAAGTTGAGGAAAAGAGTAAAATAAAAAAAACTAAACAAACAAAAAATCTAAAAATTCTGCTGTAAAACAGAACCTCTAGGTAACCACATGGTTTTTGGGAAATATTTTTAAATAATGGGAAGTGAAAAGGAGAAATCTACCATTGAAAAGGGAAAGGAACAAACAAAAAGAAAACATCTCTGCTTTTCCTTCCAAGAAAGAGGCTTATTCCAGCGTTATCTGTTGTGTGTTACTTTTAACATCCCTTGATTTGGCAACTGGTCACAAGCATTCTTACTACAAGGTATGCGCCTGAGAATGCAGAGCTTATAAAACAGAACAGAACTGGTTGAAATAAAGAGTCTCAGAGTGACAATGCTTTAAAAAATACTTTTTTAGATTCCTCTTTTAATATGATTGCATTATAGGACAACGTGGAAAAGTGATTCTTTAATGTGTCATGAATATCTTCACCTGACAAAGATTATCCATCAGCAGTTGTTGAAGATGTCTGAATGCTATTAATGATACATTACTACAACTTCTCCCACTACTTTTCTAATATCTGCAAGACATTTACATTCATGATATAGACACCACTTCTGGTCAAACCTAGAAGGAAACTTTTCTCAGACGCGTAAAGGTAAAAATCAAGCATGCAGACAGCAACAAAGACTCATCAGTCACCTCCCATTAGCAAACACCTATAAACCTCTTCTGCTTTATTTTTCCAGGCTCATCTCCCAACACATCTAAGCAACCTCACTCCAATTTAATTTCAACCTAGTAGCAGGTGCTAGTCTGAAARATGATGTGAGAAAGCTATTTGTAACTCTGCCAACATGAACAATGAACATAAGTTTCTTTTTTGTCTGTCTACATAAAGACATGCCTAAACTTTCTGACCTTACAGACTCCTAAAGTGTCCATTAACACCACTTTAACATTGTGGTCCCTCTGAATAAAGCAAGTTTTCACATTCTCAAAATGCAATGAGATTTCTTCCACTAATTATAATACCTGTTTCATAACCAGAAGTGTTGACTGATAGACAGGACAGCTACTGGTAACTAGTGGGACACAAACAGAGGCTCAGCAGACACTCCTGATGCCTCTCCCCACACAAATGCCTGAAACTACCAAACTTTTAGCTTGCTTTCTGAGGATTTTGAGGCATGAAATTTCAACATTGTCAACAAATTAAGTTCCTTATGTCACATGCCAGCAGAGAGGACTGTTCTTGAGAAAATAAACTAAGAAATGTAGGTCAAGAGGGAAAAAAAAACCCAAGGAAAATAAAATAGTTTTTTACACTTAATATATTAAAACATAGAGATGAAAAATAAAGAAAAAAACATCAGGTAGGTATAGAATGTTCCAGCTCCTATTGGCCTGATCATTTTGCCAATGAGCCAGAGTGGCTTGGTGAAGCACTTGGTACTTGTTGCCAGGCTCGCCCCAGCCTCCCCAAATGCAGCAGCTCTTTAAGCTGCTCCCAGCTGCAGTGGCAGTCTTCACTATGATAACCATTGTTTCAAAGCAGCTGTAGGAATTGTGCTGGGAGACTTTTAGTCTGCCCAAACATGTTCTAGAGGGAAGAATTTCAAATGTCATGTCTATTCACCCAGGAGTTCACATAGCAACTTCTGCTGCAGGCTTCTGTCCTGAGGGCTGTTATGCCATGAAACTGCCAGCACAAGTGGAAGATGAAATCTTTACATGAGCCCAGCTGAACATTTCATAATCTTGGAAGCTTGGTTCCCAGAGCTGGTAGCCCCAGGCACTTGCACACCATAGAATTAAAAACAAAACTAACTTAGAACATTAAATAACCCCAAACAAAATAAACCAAACAACAGAAAAAGAAAGGAAGAAAGAAAGGAAGAAAGAAAGGAAGAAAGAAAAGAAGAAAGAAAGGAAGAAAGAAAGTTAGTTCTGTGGTGCTTGGAACACAGTTTTTAAGGAGATATTCCAGTTGGCTCGTTGTCACGTGGGGGGGTTTAGAAGAAGTCATGGAAAAGCAGTGAGGGATTTCATGGTTCCTAGAATAATAATTTTACTGGAGAAGTTCATGCAACAGCAGTATTACTTCCTGTAACAGTGACATATATCATCCTGATTTTCTTCTGAAAGTATGAAGATAAATGGGAAAGAAAGTAGTTGATGACATTTTGTTACATTGATGCTTTCATCTATGAAGAATTTGCAACAGCTTTGCCAGAGATCTGGAAGCTGAGACTGCCCTTCTTTTCCAGGGAGCAGTTATTTCCCATTAAAATATCTCTAAACACCTCTGCTG
The DNA here is from genome assembly GCA_003713295.1 of Parotia lawesii. Taxonomy (NCBI): domain Eukaryota; kingdom Metazoa; phylum Chordata; class Aves; order Passeriformes; family Paradisaeidae; genus Parotia; species Parotia lawesii. Next base: position 4,538,180 of record RAHM01000039.1, read on the forward strand.
TATGAACTTTAACACTTGCTTCACCTTCAGTCTTTTTGCAGATGGCTGATGATTTCACTGATAGGTCAGAAGCCTCTTGGTCTAATCCTCTTTCAGAGCCTCTCCAGAACCAAACTTCTGGATGGGGTTGGTTTCTCTGCAGTGTACGGGTGGCAATCATTTCCCAATTCCCTTATCTTTGACAAAAACAAATGCGACTATTGTATTTGAAATGAGTTCTATGGGTATAAGACAAAGATGACATATTTTACCATCTTAACAGTTCATTCTTTGAGCAGATATGACCCTGTACAATATTGAGGATATTGTCAGTATCACAGGACAGGATCATTTGGGTATATTTATGTATCACAAGCCATGGACTGGAGCAAAGGTAGGACTGCAGTTCTGTGAGTTTTAGGGACAGCAGTGACATCAGAATGATGGCTGCTAGCTTCACTCACCCTTGAAAGAACTCACAGTCCTTTTCCTTTTTAACCTGTCAAATGAGAAGGGAAGAGTCCAATTCTTCTAGGTGACACTTAGGAGTGTGTGCTAAATCATGTTGGAAAGGTAGAGGGAATAAAGGAATTCATTGTGTCATGTGCTAACCCAGAAAGGTGCCAAAACTGGCTTTGATCTTCTTCTATTGTGTTGATATACACATTGCAAAGGTGTTTGGCACTGTTGTCTAACTTAATTAACCTGGCAGACAGTGCTTTCTGCTGCCTTTTCCTGTGTTTTTGTGGGCTTTTTTTTTTTTTCAATTCTCTTTGATCAATGTAAGCAAGTGGAATCCCTGAAGCAGGTGAAGAATACAGATGTATACACATACTTCTTTCTTCCTGCCATACCATGAGATCTGTTCCAAGTGGCCTTTTATCTCTTCCTGATTTTTCCACAACATAGGAATTCCTCTCTTACAGCAATTATACACGTTTCAGCAAGTAAAACTGTGGCTGTTCTGTCTGGCATATGAATAGTGGTTGCATTCACAGAACATCACTTCTATCCTGACTGTAGAATGCGGTGTAGGCATGAATGGTGTGCAATTCCCCGAAAACTAGGAAATTTTGCCTCTGTTTCTACAGAAGACTCTAACAAAGACATGAACAGCTTGTGGATACTTGAGAGTCTCAATAACTATGTTAGTTGTTAGAGTTTGAATGCAGCAGTAAGCAAGTTTGCCTAATACCAAAAATGGGGTAAGAGCATGTAGACATAAAACTAAATGTTTAGGTGAAAAGTTTCAGTGCAGCTACCTAGGAATTTAGCATTTGTATGTGCATATCCAAGGTGTGGTATCTTGGAAATGTGAATTCCCCACCACAGGTTCTGGCCACCAGAATGCCATATAAAGTATTTCAAATTCCACTATTACTACTTTGATGTTGATAATCACTGTATTTATGCTATCTGATTCACTTCTCACCTAAGACTTTCCACTTGTAAATGCCAAGGATGCACACCAGCATTTTTATTGCTGTTGTTCATTGTGTGTTAATTATACTTATCAAAATGCACCCTTTGTAAGAGGCAGTTAAAATGCAAACAAAGGCCCTTGTATTTACTGAAAGAAAATGTGGTTACATCTCAACATACTCTGTTAATGAAATCAGAAAGCAAGTTCTGTTTGCTCATAGGCTTTAAGTTTACACCAAATACTCAAATGATTAAACCATCCTTTATAAGTGCAAATCCATTCTCTTTGCCTCCTTGTAAAGACAGTGGTATTAATATAATGAAAGGTGAGAGGATAGCTTATGTTTGTTGACTACTAATTCAGCAGTACAGCTTCTGGAAATTTTTGTCATTTATTGCTGCTCAGGAATTTATAACCTGGAGAAGCTGGTGATAATGGGCTTTAAGCCTTACAAACTCCCCAAACCACTGGATTAAAGAAGCTGCTGTATTCTGTGTAGTCCCTGAAGCACACTTTAATGGTTCTGCTGAAAGGGTATCAATCATACAGGAACCGTTCCACAAAGTTACACTGAGGCATTCCAAGATGGTTAAATGTTTTCATTTTCTGTAATGCAATACATTTGTAAAACTCTATCTAGGAAGCCTAGCAATTAGAATCTTGGCAGCAAAAATTATGCAATCTGTTTTGCTTTGTTTTTAATTTTTATAACTTTGAACTCYTAAGTATTATGGAGCTTTCCTTTTTTTTTTCAGACATGTTTGTTTCAGCACTTTTTTTCCTATGTTTTTCTATTCATAGGTGGGAATTGGAAAGCAGGTATGATTTTCTTGTCATTTATAGGTGTGATATTTTGTTGATTTTTTTCCAGATGTAATCATTCATGCTGGTTATCCTTGTATGCTGGCAATTTTTCTGCTTTTGGTTACCCATCAGAAAATTTGTATGTTTTCATAGAAAATATAGTGAGGTATTCTCTTTAAAGAACTTACCTTACTAGGAAAGTTAGTATTTTTTACATATCATTACCATTTATAAAACAGTACAAAAGGATGAAAGTCTAGAAAATTTTAATCCGTCAGTTGAGTACAATTCCAATTAAAAAAGGAATGCTATTTACTCTTTAAGCCCCTCCAGAAGCTTTTTCTGCAGTTAAATTCATAGGCTACTCAATTCAAAATTGCCTAATTAATGACTGTCAACTGATATCACAATCATGACAATGAAACTATAATCGACTATAATATGTGAGGAAAATAAATCAACTGTCAATCTTTAAAGTGACATATTTTGGAAAAAAAAGCTGAAAGTTGCCTCATTTTTCTTCTCAAAGGCTTTGCACAATGTATTTAAATAATATGAGCAGACATAACAGTTTACTTAGAAAATCTTGGATTTGGGATACCAATTTGCAATCACTAATAAGATATTTTCAGGCAGGTTAGCCCTCTAGTTTGTTTCATGGTCTTAAGGAGGTTTATCCTTTAAATTCTAAATTCTGCATATTTTTAGAACATGCAATTATCTGCTACCGGTTCTCTCTTCTGTGACATATTTCAAAGAATAAATGCAACAATAATAAGAATTACAGCCAGTGTAATTCTATAAATTGACGTTATGCTGCCAGATAAACTCTAATCCATAAGGCTATTACCCCAAACCTTCTGTTGTTTCTGAGGCCATGAAGAAAATGAAAAAGAGCCAAGTTCTCTTATGCTGTATAAAAGCACAGGAAAAATTGTAAGTGTTTGCAACAATGATTGAGGCTAACGTTTTTTGAAAACATTTTAATTTATACAACCTGCAGTGACAAGATTATATCATTAAGATAAAACCACKGTCCTATGTGATAACATGCTAATGTTTTTCTATGGCTTTAGTTGCTCCAAGTTGTTTGGTGCTTTTCCATCCAGATACACCGCCTTGAAGACATCAGGAAGTTTAGCTAAAGAATTTTGCAGCAGGATTTAAAAACTACTCAGTAGCACAGAGTCCACACTCACACTGGAACTCCTCTCCCTATAAGCTCTTTGGAGGTTGTGTGTGGTTTTGCTTGGTTTCTTTTGATTTTGTTAGGATTTTCTCTAATGAAGATCTGCCTATCTTGTTTCTCTCCTACAGTAAACTCAGGCTTAAGTGTATAATTCTGAGTTAGCTGTAATGTTGTTAAAAATGGGCACAATTTCAATAACTATTTTTAAAATTGTTATTATATACTATTAATTCAATACAATTTTTCTGATTAGTTGAAATCTGCATTTTTTTCACTTATATAAAACAATAAAATATTGATTTATCATTATATCAAGATTCTTAAATAATTATATGGGAATTTATTTGTGGATACTTGAAATTGTTGTGTTCTGGTTTAATATTTTGAAAGTGTACCATAGTTAATTTATTTTTCTAAGATATAAAATGTCTTCATCATCTTATCTCTCTTAGCCCTAACATTTCTGTTTCTCTCTCTCTTTGATTTGTTTTCTTCCTGAGGCTTCAACACTACCATGTCAGGAAGTGGAAAAATGAGGCATATATTTGTCTGTTCTTTCCATTTTGAGACAAAGGAAAATTTGTATTATCCAATGCTATTAAACACATTTTGTAATAAAACCAAAATTTACTTTTTTTTTTTTCTAAATGTATTTTATGGACATTTTCTTCAGCTTTCTAAAAATTACTTATTTGTTGACATTTTAAAACACTAATCATAATTTCTTACTTGCGCAATTCCCTGTATTTAAAATGTAACCTTGAGAACAATGAATATGAACTTAACTGATTTCAATTTCAATTGAGAATTGTGCATGCCAAATGCTGGGTGAACGTCATGATCATTTTTAGATAAGATGCTCACCTTCATTCCTGCCTACCTGTGTGCCTAACATGGTGTCTTTCCTTATCAAAGCTGCAATAGCTTTGAACTTACAGGCTACAGGCACAAGTCTCAGCCATTTTTAGGTTCTCTGTTAGAGCAAGACTTGAGTTCAACAGACACTTTCTGTTCCCTGATTTGCATGGAAAGGAAACAAGGAAATGTGTTGGAGATTGCCATCTGCATGCTGTGCTCCAACATATATTTCTCGTGGACAGAGAGGGGACCAAGAGCTCAGAGTACACTGCAGTCACTGCCATCCACTAAGTGTAATGTAAGAATCCAAACCCAGACATAGTAGAATTCTAAAAGCAAATTTGTAGAAGTTATACACAGATAAGAAGGAAGAATCCACCTCCAAATAGAAACCCCACATTAACACTTAAAAATAAGTTTCTGCTTTTAGTTAAACCTGTAAAACAAACAAAAAAATATAAAAACAAAAGAAATTAAGAGTATTATTTTTTTACTCATGTTAAGGACAGTAATTTTACTTGTATTCACTTACATTATCTGACAGGTGGGAGTCAGAAGTAAACTATTTTACATCTGACTGAGAAGGAGGTACATTGGGAAGGCCTAGGTTTGTGTTTATTCAGTTCATAACTATATTAATAATTTCACCATAATTAGCAATCTAATTGCCTATACTAAGGGTGTAAATCTGCAAATACTTATGCATACAAACTCTACTTCAGTTAATACCCCAAGCGAAATCGCTTCCTTATTTACACATGTTGTGACATTTCTATCTGATCCTCAGCTGCTTTTGCTTTGCTGTGTATAAATGTTTCCATTTCAACTGACTTCTTTAAGTCTGAAAAGTTTTTCTTGGTATAAAGTATGAAGTATATTAAAGAAGGTAATGCATTTCTTAATCTCCAAAACATTCCTTCAAACAAACAAGCAGACAAAAACCCCCAAACAACCCTTCCTCACATTATCAACAACAGAAAAAGACATCTTATACCACATGGCAGTAATATTAAACATAGCCTGCTACTAACTTACCAGCAGTTACTATAAGAGATAGCATTAACCTGGCRGGCTACTCATTTGGCTGATTAAACTGTTGCTATGTTGAAAAACATGCCATGCCCCCTGCAATCCTTGTCTTACCTCAATTTTTTTTCTAAATTAACCACCAATATTACCTCTCACCATAGTCATTAACAGTCTTTAGTGAAAGTATTTACTAAAGATTTCTTGAAAGTCTAAATACAATATTTTTGCTGTTTTTTCCTAATACAGGATTACAAAGGTCTATTCAGAGATTTCAAGAGGACCAGAAATGCGGTTTGTGTTTTGTTTTGTCCCTAGTCTCATTCTGCTTTTTACCTATGTATTTTTTTATTGCTTCAGTCAGCTTTATAAATATTGAGTCAGGACTCACTGGTTTGTAATTCCCTGAATCATCCCAAACACCTTGGTAATAAAATAGTTACATTGTTTGAACCTACAGTTTCTTTCTCGACTGTCATAATTGTGTGACTGATTGCACATCTTTGTTAGTAACTCAGCCATTTCATTTTAAGTTCCCCCAAAGAACTCTCAGGTGAGAACCATCTGTTTCTTTGAATGTTTGTTCCTTAATATATCACTTTGAGCTCCATCTGACTTCTCATTATCTGACAACTCATCTTCATTACCTGAAGAGAGCAGTTCCAAATCACATGTCTTCTCAACTTCCCCATGCTGGAAGTTGACACAAATCAATCATTCCACATCCTTGCTAGATGCTTCTCCTTAATTTCCTTGGTTTTTTTTTATTAATCCAAGGGATTCAGAGATGTACTTTTTTTTCCTAAATGGTTACAGTCAAATTATTCTAATTTGGGGTCTATAATAATATTAATCTTCCTTTTGAATTCTCTTCATTCCTACTTTATATTCCAATCTTTAAAGGTGTTTCCCTTTTTTTTTTTTGTTAATATCAATTTCAAGTCAATATGCATGACGAAACACTCAGAGATTGAACTCCAAACAGAAGAGAAATATCTACTCTCTGATGGCTATATTTTACTTTCTACAAAAATCCCACTGAGGAGATATGGCAGAATATCTCTCCAAAGCAATTACAAATCTTTATGTGGTACATATAATATGGTGACAGATCTCTATTAATAAAGAAAAAAAGGAATAATTTTACTTCTTTGTCCTTTGGGCTCCAGGAACAACACCATAAACAACAAAATTGAACTAGCAAACTGTAACGGTTATTTTTTAACATCCATAACCACATAGTGGAAAATCAAGCTTGCCACATATTTGTTATTTCTCACTTAAAAAAAATACTCTTTTTGTTAATACATATCTAACAAAATTTACACATTTGGCTAAAGCCTCTGATCCATGATCCATTTTCATTGTATGAGTCACAAATAACACAATGTCAACCTCTTATCTGAAGAAAAAAACATTCCATATAATGAATTCCATTAATTTGAATCTCCAGGTCCAAAATTCCAGGTCCTTCAGCATGCTGAACTATTTTACCCAGGCGTCCTGAACATGAATATAACAGGACTATATGCTAGAAATCTCTTGGGTTGAAATTGTTGACATTTGGCAGAAAAAACAGGATGTTGAACATAATACTCTGAAAGGAAAAAATGTTTTTAAATGTGGAATTCTTTTTAAGTAGATTTCTGCCTTCATAGACTTTATTTAATGGTTTGAAATATTCATTGATTGATGTGATTTGTATGTTTGTATGTTTATTCCAGACGTTCCACACTACATTTTGTCTTCCGAGTTATTCCAGCTACCTGTTTGTAACTCCAATTTTTTTTCTGTCACTTTCATGTTCAAGTTTTTATTTGCCAAATCGTCTGTATCAGGAACATGAGGACATATCCCTAATTGTATGGAACGCCTTTTGTATGTTGYGAAACACATGCATTGTGACTTTTTTTTTCCATTAACTAATGATGCATATTTTTTAATGAGAACACGGGCAGTGTTTGGTTTGGCTTGGTTGGTTGGTTTCATTTGTTTCCCTCCCATTCCTCTTCCCCCCAAGGTCAGATGTTTAGTTGTTAATCCTGGGTGATAAATCACTCAGAAATTTTCTAGTCACTAGGGAGAGTCTTTCAGGTTGGCTGTTACCTCTAAGAAGGACGTTTTGGATAAAAATGAATGAAAGTCAGTGCAAGCCATTTTTCCAATAAAAACAGCCAACTTTTATAAACAATCTTCTCTGAATTACTACTATGAAACATTTGGGATGCAGCAACTGTTTAGCTAAATATTGAGGTAYGTCACAACTATTTGAAATATAAAATGAGTATCATAGAGCTTGCAAGATATAAAATTGGCAGATGTCTAAGCCACAGAGGAAAGCTGTAAGAGAGCAGAGAGTGGAAACTATGTCTGTGAAGCCTTGAAGATATAATCTTACCTCACCATGCTATAGTGATTCAGGTAAGTACTTTCCATATATTGAGTTTTAATACTATTTCTTAGCTCTGATGTACAAAGAACTATTGGATACTAGGATTATTTGCTTATCCAAATTAAATTTTGAGCACACCTCATCTAAGGCAGCCCTGATGTAAGTGGGAAGGAAGTTGTATCAGTTGTCCTTCACAGGTCTGTTCCAAATTCAATTACTTTATGGCATTATGACCTTTTCCCAAGCCTTTTCAAGTCCAATGTAAGCTCTGAAAATACTAATCATATCTAAAATTATTTTTTTCTTGAGTTTTTCATTACTAATGACTTCTAGTATTTTTCACTATTTTTTTTGTCATCAGCACAAAAAGCAAATCAAAGTCATTACTTTGTGTCTCTTCAGATAAAAATTATAGAACATTAAACTATGTTGGGTATACATACACTTTTTGTGTTAAAGGAGACTATACACAAAGTCCATTGCTGTGTGTTCAGAACCCTGACTGCAGATGTCCAAAGACATGCAGGATTTCTGATGGAACAGAAGAGAACCCAGGTCTTAGAAATCCACCCAGAACTGGGGAAAATGACAAAATCCTTACATGAGATATGTATCTTTCGGAGGAGGGGAAAGTATTTCTTAAAACATCTCAAATGACTGCAGACCTCTACCTTCAGGCAACTGTATCTTATCCGTGCTACGTAACAAATGCTTGTGACTGAGCTTTTACTCATGGTTGAAGAAAAGAGGCTGAAAATCTCTGGCTACGATAACCAGCAAGTAACTTGCCTAGTAGGGACTAAAACTGTTTCCTACAAAGGGTATTTATTCCTGAAGGCAACCAACTAACAGGTGCATGAGAATTCAACAGAATAGCAAAACAAATAAAATACCTACAGGTCTGTATACCAGACAAGGCTACTTTATGCAGTATTTTTGAAAGCAAATAAATAAATAAAGGCAGGAATGATAAGATACGCAATTTCCAAGTGTCCTCATGAAAACATTAGACAGAAAAGACATGATTGATAAATGCTTCAAGTCCATTCATGGACGCCTCATTAACCCTATTTCAGTAACCACCTTAAACCAGGTGGACCTCAGGTGATCAAATTTCTTAATTTTTTAAGTGTGATATTCCCTTTCAGCTGCACTTTTGACCAATTTGATGTGTAGACAAGGCCTGTATAACTCTCTCCTTCTYACTTTCAGGTAATAGATTCACTCTGTAAAAGCTGTAAAGCTGATGTAATAAATTCTGTAGAGAACTAACACTCTTGGGAGGGGAATAATTAATATACAATGTTCTACTGCAATGGCCTATATATGTAGGAAAAAAGAACATACTAGTTCTGTGTTACTTTACATCTTCTAGACTCCAATGCAATTAGATAAATTTTCTCCCTCCTTTCATTCCTCACTGTGCCATATCTGACAGTTCTCCAATGACCACAGTACCCTCACACTGCAGGGACTGGAAAAGCAGTGCTAGTACTCACTCTGCAGAGCTTACACTTCAATTGCTCTGCTCTGGTGTATTGTGAGCCTCATGTTGCAGCACATATACAAATTTCTCATTGCTTTTGCTGATTTCTAACGACCTGACCCAAAATCAAAATGCAATCTGAACATTAAGTTACATGCATTCTTTTCATGCTTATGTTGTGCTGAAATCACATGTGGTTGCTCTCATTCTGACAGTATTGCTCCAGTGAGCTTCAGTACACTTACTGTTCAGTATTTTCTCAATTTCCAAGCAAAAGTAATTAAGTACTGTCTCAAGGTTAGTAAAGGTAGCATACTTTCAGTAAAAAAAAATACTAATTATATAAAATCAGACTTTCCCACTATTATATGATATCCTGCAGTCAAAGCCGTGCAGGACTAACTGCTAAACAAGGTTGAACAGCGGTAAAGAACACGCATTTTACTTTATATGAAAGTAATTTTCCAATTATGCTCATATATTTTCTTTCTCATTTCTCTATTGTCATAGAAAACTTTGTGAAGAAAGTGCTACATGTAAAATTCAAAAGGATACAGAATTTTTTTTGACTGATTATTAAATAGCAATAGGACAAGGGGACATAGTCTTAAGCTGCCCCCAAGGGAAATTTAGGTTGGACATTAGGAAGAATTTCTCCGCAGAAAGTGTGATTAGATATGGGAATGAGTTGCCCAGGGAGGTATTGAAGTCACCATCCCTGGAGATTTTTAAGGAAAGACTGGACACAGCGCTCAGTGCCATGGTCTAGTTGACATCGTAATGTTAGGCCATAGGTTGAACTTGATGACCTCAGAGGTCTTTTTCAACCTAAATAATTCTGTGATTCTGTAAATAATTTTAAAGTTTTTTATTCTAGTAAACATATATTGCACAGGATAAGAATTTATATGTAAGGCATTTACAAGTTATAATTTAGGGAAGCAGTTCTAATAAATCTAAAAATATAAACTACTATTGCTACTGTAAAAATTACAGTTGCAGAGTCAACATTACAAAAACAATATATGCTGCACAAYTTTCTTTTCCTCCTCTTTTCTTTGCAGAATATCAGGCTTATATAATATCCACGTGGCTTCCCTATTCCCTCGTAGCCAAAATATACTTTGCGTCTCTAGCTCTCTGTCCATCCAAATCTCTTTCTTCCTCCTTATAATCTTAAATCTTCTATTGCACTCAAATGCAACTTTTGTCTGCATGAGGGCAACAGAGAGAAGCAGTAATGACATGTGTACCCAGAAGCAATCAAGTAACAGCTTACTAACTGAGTCATGCCAACATGTCAAGTCTACTTTATCTCCTTCTAACACAAAAAAGCTCTTCAATTAATTTGCTTGTTACAGACATTCGGAATTGGATATTGCTGTTCCTTGACGTGAATCAGGAGGCAGTCAAATCTCATCTGCACATTTGAGTGATACTTAGCTAAAACATCTAATTACTGTGGGCTTTTAAACCATGCAGTTTTCTTTCAAAATTTTGCTTCAAAGCAATGGTTTAGTTCAGAAGGGGACATAGGTAGTATCTATCTGGGGCCAATTCTAAGAAATGGACTTGCTCAAATCCTAAAAATTCATCTTCCGTTGCTGCCTAAACTGGAAAATACCTAAATATCTAAATTAATGAGCTTCTGTTTCCCTTGTGGTTATAGTGGAGCTTTTTCCCCATAATCTTCCATATTTTTGCTCCGAATGAAGCTAATTATCAGCTGATCAGTTTCCAAAACCCATCAGGACTTAGAAATTCACTATTTTTTTTCTGAATCAGTCTCCAAAGTAAGTTTTCAATGTCTAACTCACATAAAGGACAAATACAAGACTTAATAGTCTAGTAAGGAGACGTCAAGATCAGGTATAAAAAAATGAAACAAATTAGAATTCTTGTGCTCTACCTATATACAACCAGTACRTACTAGGATCTAGTCACTGGGAGATAATCTCCTTTCATAACCAGCAGAGTCCTCTTCATTTTTAGAAAGCTTTAAATCTGATTCAGTTTAGAAGATCACCTTTAAATTAATGAAAATTGCTCCTCTGAAACCATTGTAAGTGTTTGATACTGTCTAAAGCTCACTCTCTAACAACCTTACAAACAGTGGTCCAAAGTAAGATCCTTTTGAACCCTCAGTTCCCAGAAGATAAAGGGTTATTGAGTACGTCTCAAACATTGATAACCAGATGGCTGAGAAGCCAGCCAAGGACTGTCAGTAGTAACAGACAAGAATCATTGGTAATAGTCAAGGACTGTTGGTACTAATATGCTATGAGAAAGAACAAGTTTTGGCTGGAGAAGGGGGGCCAGGTGGAGACAGGGGAGCACTTTTCCATGAGAAAGGAAAAGAACACAGTACAGCCCAAGCACAGGAATGATTGGCAGGAAGTGGACATGGACTATATGGTGAGATTGGGACCACCAAAGACCCTCAAAGCCCTCTGACCCCTTTCCAGAAAGGCCTAAAAGAACAGAGTACGCATGACAACTAATTAGCATAGAAAGCAGGAAACCTGTCTTCAGGGTGGAGAAACRTATCCATAAAAGAGTACCACTCATGGCCCAGGCAGTGCTCCTGGACTTCGAACATCTCATTGGCTGGACCAGTGCAACTGGATTGCTGCTTGCCGGTTAGATTGATGATGAAACCAGAACTGGCATCCCATCAGYTGTATTGGTGCTGTAACAAGGGCTAGTGATTTTTTTTTTACCCTCTCTTTCTCCTTTTTTCTTCTTTTTTCTCTTTGCCTTTCTTTAATTCATCTCTCCCTTTCTAATTAACCTCTTTAATTTCTCTTTTCCCTTTCACTGTACCCTTTTGTCCAAAACCCGCTGCCGTGTTCTTGATTACTCTTTTCCCTCGACCCCTTTATTCAAAACCCACTGCCATGTGCCTATAATACAAGATCAGAGACTAACAGACCAATTTCCATGCCAAGTGTGTAATTTACTAATTAAACATTCTGAGTGTTTGTGGACCCTCTGACTTTCATAGTTCCTTTTGACTAATGAGCATTTTTGAATCTTAAGTGCTTCCTTCCTTTTAAGGATGGGTCATCATACACTATACTTTCTGAAGAGAGGTGTAGAGGTCAAGCTTGTGTTTAGAAAACCAAGTGCATAACAATGGCCAATGTATTTCACCTCTAGGTTTTCTTTCTTCTCTGCCTTATTTGGAACAACTGAGGAAGGACATCAAACCTATGGTGCAGATGATCTATTTAACATTACTCTCTAAGTTACTATGAGCTAAATGTCTTAATAATTAAGTTGTGGAACATTTCTCTAAAGAAAAGAAAAACAGGCTTGATAAAGTTTGAGTGGTCTTGCTGGGAAACCTGTGAGTGGTCCTACAGTCTGGTAGTTTGGATAACAACCTGTTGAACATCTGGACTAATTTCCTTATTTTGCTGTTCTGTGTATATTCCAGTGGAACAGCTTCATGAAAAGAGATAACTTAAAAAATATTTGGTTAGGATGTCTGTTCCAAACATGACAATGGGCATGTATGCTCCTATGTCTGCTATTCCACAAGACTAGTTGTTGCTCTAATCAATAGGTTAAGCCTCAGCCTTATGTTTCCGGGGGTCTAGGAAAGAAGTCTGATGCAAGAAAACAGACAGATGAATCCCCACTGCTGCCCACAATTAGATGCCTACTGCTGTAACGAGGTAGAGAATAAGTCCTTTCCTTCCCCTTGGCAATTTGTTTCTTCCAACTTCCCATTGTTAAGTTCCATAATTTCTGTGAAATAGACAGAAAAGTTTTCTAGCATATGAGTTGGTATTGGGCAGAAGTATTAAGTACCCCACTAGAGAACTGCATTAAGTCCTGAAGAGACATGGAACTTGTTTGTGTTTTTCCACCACCCCCAGTTATCAGTGTACATAGAAAGTGTTAGGAGCTTAATTTCTCCTTCCATAGATAGGCATTGATCCTTGGCAGCTTACTACTTGAGCAGTATACAACTTGGGAAATAGACTTCATAAAGTGAAAATACGCCCAACAGTTAGGCTCTGCCATGTTTAAAATCTTTCATGGAATTAACCTAAACAATTTGAAACTGCTTTGGTAAGTTCTTCCTATGAGGAGAAACACCTTGCAGCTTAATGAGGTATCAGGGGAGGGAGGAAGATTAATTTATTTTTTTCCAAAAAGTCCAAAGTGCAATTGAGGAAAGGGGGGGAGGTCTTTCAACCATTTTTTTATTTATGGCTTTCCTCAAAAAACAACTTTTTATATCAAAGGGTCATGCCTCAAAGCACAAGTAAACATTTCATTAACAGGGCTTATGTAATGTCTATTAAGATCTGCATCATGCAGAAGAGAAGGAAACAAAAGGCTCACACTTAGGCTAAAGAAAAACCTACTTTTCTCTAAGACTCCACAAAGATACTATTTTAAGTTATCTTCTTAAAACTTGATTTGATAAATTTGTTTTAAGCAAATGCATCCATAAAGTCTGAACAGTTTATTTTATGACTGCTCAAATACAACACTCTAATATACCAGCCTGTCCTTGCAAGTTTCAAGGTTACCTACAACAGATTAGAGTTGTCAAGCCTCATGATGCTTATTATATATTGTTTCTCTTAAGGTTTCCTATGAAACTGTTAGCCTTTTCCTTTGACATTTCCTGTTCTGCATGGCTGAATGTACTTATAAGCCACATATTGCTTTGAAGGTAGTCTAAGTAGTGTTCAGGTTAAATTAATTGCTAACAAGTTACACTTATTGAATTGCCTTTGTTTACACCGCAAAAGAATATTGTTGTCCTTGGCGGTTTCAATAGTTTCCTTTCAAGTAGCTCAAGTATAAGCATATTAATTATTTTCTTCTTACTAGGAACATTGAGAAATTCTGTTCTGGATTCTAATAATGTAGTTAATTAATTATTTTTTACACATTAAAAATAATAAAAATAAATGTACTAAAAATGGTTTAAATGTTTGTTTCATTGAATAGGGAAACAATATTTCAAGGCACATTTTGCCTAACTATTCTGTAAGAAGATGTCTATAGGGAGAGTACTAAATTTCTACAAAGTATTTTGCAAAGAATGGAGTAAAGTAAGCAATCAGGAAAAAAAAAGTGGGGGAAAAATAGCTGAACCCAAACAAAACAATATGACTATTAATGCATACTGCAGATTTATAAAATTATATCCACTATTATTTTTAAGCACATATTTACTGTTGTCTCATTTTTACTATTTGCCTGGCTGAATATTTTTATGACTTTTCCTCCTTACAGCTAATGAAATCTTTAATGCAGGTATAATTGTGTAACTGAAGTATTATTTAAAAAAAAAAAAATTATGTAAGAATTTTCCATAGAGTACCATAACTGTAATGGTTAAACCGAATCGCTATATAAACTACATCTACAGAATTTATGCTCCTAGGGCAGATAGAGTATCACAGTGCATATCCTCAACTGCTAAACTGAACTGTAAACTGAATTTCTGTAGTTGATAGTTGGACAGCAATTTACTTGAATTGGGCATCAGACCCCTCCTTGGCTAATTTTCCTGGTGTGAAAGCACATGATCTGTCTTACAGTATAATGAAAATATGGAGATATTTCTGTTAAGCATTTACATTATTTGTTCTCAATGGCAACAGTACACTAAACGGGTTGTTAATACAGCAAACTAAAAACAGTGTATTTGTTGCTTTCATAAAGCTTTGTAGTATACGCAATACTTCTGTATAACTTTTATAACCCTCCAAATCTCTGCAATAGGCCAGTTGGCTTATGTTGAAAGAATGCATAAATTTTCTACATTGCTTCCCCTAGAGTGTATGGCAAGAGTTCAATATTTGCAGCTGACTCTATTTAGTAGACAATAATTCAGAATGGAAAATCACACAATACATACAGGTTGACACAGTTTAACATAATTGACAGTTTGCTGAGGGACATCCCAGCTGGATTAGCTTGCACAGGGAATAGCTGTCTGTCTGAAGGTTAGACTAAGGGCACCTATGAAACCATGATATGCAAAGGTACAGCAACTTTGCAGAGAGATTGCCTCTCTCTTGACCTCATTGCAATAAATACAGAGTGTCCTATATTCACTCTCTGAGCACTTAAGTAGCATAAAAATACAAACAACAAAATGTAAATGCTCCTTTTATTGGGATATAAAACTATCCTGTGAGATATTAAAGCACTCATAACATATTTGTAATGTTTTTTAAATGCTAGAGTATTATTCAGAATTTGACAGCTGGATAGTGCAGCAACAGCAAGAACTGAAAAACACATAGCACCTCTTGTTCTACGTTTATCTTAATAATATATGTACACTGTTCATATATGAGCCTTACTGCAGCAATATTTTTGTGCCTTTTGACAGTGCATAAAAACGGTGAAAAGAAACATAAAAATCTGAGAAACATAGCAAGTGCTATCATTTTGAAATATGTTGCTGTATTTTATCTAAGGAAGGAGGGTAGAGAGGAACCTTGGGCCAAGGTTTAACAGCAGTTTACAAAGAAACCAACTGTTATAACAAATATGTCAGGAATTATTTAGACTATGTTTTTACAGAAATTCCTAACCTGAGATGTTTGATAACTACATAAATAGTAGATCTGAGTGGATGAAAAGCTAAGTTGTTTTGCTGCTGTTTTAATTTTTTTAACAATATTCCCAATTTCAGAATGTTCAGTATGGAATTCCAAATATTTATTTAAAAAAAGGAATTAATTTGATAGTTCCAGTTATGAGCTGAATCAAGCCCTTTATTTCTTAGCCCCTTTATTTCAAAGAAAGAAATATATATTGGGATCTATCTTTGAATAGAACAGTAGTTCAAGAAGGGTAAAAGATATTGTTGAAAATGTCTTACAAAAAATGTATTTTTTGCTTATTTTGAAGCTCCGAGTTATCTGAAATGTTTGCACATAACTTGTCTAAATATAGCCAAGTAAAAAAAGAAAAGCTACCTTGATAAAGACAAAGGGAGTTAAAACAAATTCAGTGGAATTTAGGTACTTGTTCACTAACTTTGGATAATTAAATACTTCTGTAATTTTAAAAGAGTGTTTTCCTGAATTATGATTTAGAACCTTTTTTTTTTTTTTTAATCATTGGTTTATATATCACATAGTGTCAGGGATCAGATCCATAATTAAAATTCTTAAACAGGAAAAAACCACAGTGCTTAAATGGAAGATGGAAATTAAAAGT
Organism: Parotia lawesii; assembly: GCA_003713295.1. Lineage (NCBI taxonomy): Eukaryota > Metazoa > Chordata > Aves > Passeriformes > Paradisaeidae > Parotia > Parotia lawesii. Next base: position 4,554,543 of record RAHM01000039.1, read on the forward strand.
AAAAACAAAAAGAAACATTAAAAAATTAGATGTTCAGACTCCTGAAGCAAATAGCACAACTTCCAAAGATATATGTAAGACAAGAACTTCATTGCACTGAATAGTCAGTTTGGCAGTACTTAAAGCTTCGATGAAATTACCARGATGCATCAGTGTAACTGGCACATTAAAAAAAAAATAGTCCTTGTATTTTCACTATACCATAGTATTTAAATCAGTTCTCCTAAATGTTTTCCAGATGCATTCTCATAAAGTAGCAAGAACTCTTTCCTTACCACATTAATAGAAATTTATTTAATAACTCAAAATCTATTTCCTAAAAGAAAAACTATTTTCTTATGGACAAAAAAGGATATGTGTAATCACTGTCACCAGATGAAAATTCAAAACTCAAAAAAAATTATGAATAAAAATATTTAGATGTGCATGTCGGTGTTATGTTTCTGGTGCAGAACAGAGAAATAGTACATGCTTAAAATGTATGAAAATGTGTTATGTAGAAAGTTTTACTTGAACTAAGTAAAATGCAGAATTTCAGACATATACATTTCCAGTACATGGGATGAGCAAATCCTTTAGGAAGTGCTCTTAGGAAGTGCGTTGTGTGTGTGTATAGAGAGAAAATTAAAGGGATCTTTCTTCCAGATACTTTCAGCAACTGAAAAAACACCCGAAAAATGAGAATTGAGGATTGCATATCACCCAAAGGACTCTTCTAATCTCAATTATTTCTCAGATCCTTGGTTCTATGGAAAGAATTCAGTCAAGCAAAATAAATATTTAATAACCCCTGTACCACTCTGTTTCATGGAGTCCTGATGTCTGGTTTTGGAAAGTATGACTTTAAATTTAATCAGTCCACAAGCAAAACATGTTTGTGTGAGCCATTCCTCTTAGTTATCAGTTATCACGCTAGGAGCTATCCTGGATCAAGGCCCTTGTGAACTGTTAGGACAAAATCAATAGCTGAGGAATACATTTTCTGCATTGCAAGATTACTCAAATATGTCTTGAGAGATCCAGGGACTAATTCATTCACCCTCTGCTGTGGGAATATAATCAGTTACTCATAATTGCCAGTCTTATGAAATTTTCCTCTCAGACTGAATTCCTGACTCAGCTGTAGTATTTATTCAACAGAACGATAAGTAGTAAGTTAATCAGCTCTCTCCAGAAATCTCTAAAGCAATTACATAATTGCCTGACATATTTGAYATCTCATGCAAACTGAGGTGCTCAGTTCTAGACAAGCAAGACAAACTTTGAGATTTCTTCAGGTTATAGATGCTTTTACTACACATCAACACATTTCCAGTAGAAGAGAACAATCAGGAAGAATTAAGAAAAATCCAGATCAATCAAAAGCAACTGAATAATTGCAGGGAYGTCTGCTAAAGCAGAATTGTCTGTTAGATTGCCTACTTTTCCATTTATTCTTTTCTCTATTAATTGTACAATGTCAATCATAGAGATTCTGCAAAGAAAATGCATCCTCCACCTACATTGTTGCCATTTCTCATAGAACTGCATCTGGATATCTTGAAAGAAAAAACACTGCTTGGTGGAAATGTCCTTTACTTGGAAAAATAGCTGGAAAACACCACTTTTCCAAATATTAAAGCATGAGGAAAAGAAATGTTGATAAAGAATGAGATCATAGGCAGCAAAAGGACAAAAAAAGATTCTTGTCTGTTGTGTGGAGTTAATTGGAAACTCTGACATTGAGGTGTAAACCAGAGCAGAGCACTCCAAGAATCAAGGTGCTTCAGAAGAAAGTAACAACATATACTGGGAAGAGAATTTCACAGAAATTTTTCAAATGCCATTTAAAGCTGCACACTTGACTGCTTTTTGTTCCTTCAAAATATTTTCTCAGATTACTAAAATAGGCAGGTAAAACTCTGAATGTACTCATAAGAAATCAGGAAAATTAAATTATTTTATAACATCAATTAATCTCTTTTCAGAAATTAATTTCTCTTTATGGAAATTTCTGTTCTTGAGCACTAGAGAGGAAGCCTCTAAATCATGTCTTTAGTCTTTCAGGTTTTCCCTACTGGTCTCCATCCACTCTTTAAATTTTAAGATTTTTACTGTCTTGAACAAAAGGTTAGAAATTTGTTTACTTTGCTGCAGTCTTGTCTAAACAATCTGATGCAATTTTTAGGAAAGAAATACAAAATATAAGTGTAATATGACAAACAAAAGAAATAGTAAGCATCATCAAAATGGATTGAGTGAATCTATAACATAGATGTGTTGCATTTCTGTGTTTCAAACTCTTTCCTATATGACCAACATGATAACTATTCTTGAGCACATGCAGCAAAATATTCCCTGATTTTGACAGACTTGCTTATGAAATCATATCCAATAACTTTAAATATATATTTGAGGACATGACCTCCAAAAGTATTTCTTTAACAATAGTGTCAGGAGCAAAATCCCAACCCTTATCCACGTCTTTGCAGCAGAACCTATTGTTTTATTACCTTTGAGGAGAGTTTTCTATACATTTTTTCTTTTTTAAGTAATTTTAATTTTGACTCCTCGTACACACTTTTCCATGTGGACACCAACTTCTGGACTGCCATAAGATCAATATGATATTGATACACTTTTTCCATATATATATAGATACATATATATATATATGTATGTGTGTGTGTGTGCGCGTGTGTATCTCTCCAAAACATCACAGAGGTGGTTTTTATTTATCAGTTACATTTTTCATGAAGCAAAAGTACTGAAAAACCTAAGGACTCCTATTGTAGTCAGCATTTCTATTTATTGTCTTTGCGATAGCTTTATATATATTTGAGAGAAAGTGTGAATTATTTCATTCCAACAAATATTGAAAAACAAAGTATTGTGGGAGTATTAACATTACAAAGTCAAGCTTTAAAAAAACATACAGAATGCCTGAATGGCTGCTTATCTATCTAATAACCTCCCAACTCCTGTCTTATATATCCAGTATTATGCATATTTTCTTTGCATGCAACGTTTTTCCCCCTTGGAACCCAGTTCCATAAGTATTCAGGATAGTCAGCGCTCACTGAGTATGTACGAGTGATTCTTTAAATCCTCCTCTACAGCTTCTGTCCACAGAGACAGTTTCTGTCTATACAGTCTCTGTTTACAGAAAGCTATCTCAAAAGATTCTCAATTGTTTTACTACCAAATGTTTGAACTCTTCTCTGAATACAGCCTTTCATTTGGTTGATGTATTTTTTGGATTGCTTTTTGTACAGGTGTGCTGGGGTAAAGTTAGTTTGCTACACAGGGGCTGGTATAAGGCTGAGTTTGGATTTGTACTGAACACAGGCTTGATAGCAAAAAGATGTTATTGCTGAGCAGGGCTTACACAGAGCCAAGGCCTTTTCTGCTCTTTGTACTGCCACGCTGGCAAGGGTTGGGAGCATCTGGGAATTTGGGAGGAGGCACAGCCAGGACAGGTGACCCAAACTGACCAAAGTAATATCGCAGACCATATGGCATCAAGCTCTGTGAAGTGGGGGAAAGAAGGAAAAAGGAGTGGATACTCAGAGCGATGGTGTTTGTCTTTGCAAGTCACCACTACAGGCAATGGGACCCTGCTTTCCTGGAGATGGCTGAACCCATGGCCTACCCATGGGAAACAGTGAATAAATTCCATGCTTTCCTTCCTCTCCATGCACAGCTTTTCTTTCCCTATTAAGCTGCCTTGAACTCAATCCACAAGTTTTCTTACTTTTACTCTTTCAATTCTCTCCCCAGTCCTGCTGGTGGGGGAGTGAGTGAGTGGCTGTGTGGGGCTTGGTTGCTGGATGGGTTCAAACGAAGACAAGAGGGTGGTTCCATCCTTCCTTAAGAATCAGCTCTCTGGGAAAAGTCAAGGAACACATGGACTGGTTAATTTTGGGTTGTAAGAACAAAAAGTAGCAGGAGGTTTTCTTCTCGTTTCTGAGCAGCAGTTAAGACTGCAAAACAGAACTGGCAATTCCTACCATGGCAATTCCTTCTAAGATACTTCTGAGGCTGTTCATCAAGATTCTTTCAGCTTTTCCCACCTGCTTTATCTTGCCTCTTGGTTCACTTCCGAGCTGGGCTATGTTACAAGTAGAATCTGGGGAAGAAGCTATTGAAAAAAAACACATTTGAGAGTGGGAAACTTGTTCTTAGGAATTGTAAATTCTCCTGCAGCAGGATACCTTCTCCAGGACCAAGAACAGATCCCTGTTAGAGGAACTTCCCATGATCAGTTTAGTCAATTGACTTGGAAGTTTCCATGCATTCTGTTAGGATCAGGAAACTAGTTTTAACTTTTTGTTTCACAGTCCGGCACCTTATTTCTTGTTTTCGTATTAAAAGGATGTGCATATACATATATGCAAACACACATATAAACATAGGTATATGTGCATGCATGATGTACTATGGTTGGTTTCATTTAATGAAAAAAATTAAAATTAATAATCCTAAACATTGATAGAGATTAATCTGTCTCCGTGTACAACTATATAAAATCGAAAACTGTACAGTTGTATAAAATAAAGGCATATTAAAAGTATCTAGTTCTTTCTTTAAGGATATCAAGATAGATACATAAAGTGCAATTATAAGCAATATTGAATTGCTTCCCAGAACCCAAATGGTAAGAAACTGTTTAAATACATGGCAACGCTGCTACAGACATGTGGCTAAGATGCTATTCTTCCCATAACTCTGGAAAGGGCAATACTGGAGCTGGTGAGAATGTGCCTGTGCTACCACACACTTCAGAACTCGAGGGCCTCTGGCTGAAAGAAATAGTCAGCATCATATTATGACATTATACTGTTCTTATATTTACAAGTTTGAGAGGAAGCTTTTTATTTTATTTTTCAAAGTTGCCTGTGGCAGTAAGCTTGGAAAACATAGTTGTATCAAACAGCCAAATAGCTGCAGACCACAAGAGATTTCAAAGTCAGTTATGTAAACCATATCCCACAGCATTTCTTGCTTTTAAATACTAGTCTCCTAACTGAATATTTTACCTTATTTTCTGTAGTTATATTCCTGTGGCCACATTATTCCCATTTTAATTTATTTTATGAGTCCAGACTCAGAATAATAAGTTAAAACACTCAGCTAACAGCCCTTAGGAAAAACATGGTATTTTGCTGTACATATGCACATTGAGGTCTCCCTTCTTGGCAGTGTGGCTGGATGGCAGTAATAACCTCTTGAGCTGGGACACCTCTCAGGTTTGCTCTTTGGGGCAGAGAGAACTTTTACTAATGGCAGATCTTTGGATGAGCCAAATTTGAGCTCTTCCTGAATTGCTGCTGGATTGCACACCAGGTAACTATCCTTGAGCAAGAACACTAAAGGTTTGAGTTTCTTTAACTGAGACTTAGAAACCCTTATCCAAAGCAGAGATATCCCTTGTTTCCATTTCTTCCACTACACATAAACCATTGTCCAAGTCTGAGACTAAGATTGGACCCAGACTTAACTAAGCTCCACCAGGAGTTTAGAAATCCACTTTGAATCTCACAACTCAACAGGAGTTTTTACAGCCCTTTACACGTTCTTGTCTCCAGTCTCTACATCAATCATTCTAGCTCAATTCTAATCCAATTTTCCTGTGTATGTTTCTTCCATGCTGTAATAAAGTGAACCTTTGCCAAACTGCACTTTGACATCATATTAAAATGGCTTTTGCTAATACCTTTGATGGTGATCCTTTAAGCGATCTAAATCATTCATTCGTGACAAACTGGCATAGTCAGCAGGATCCTAAATCAGGATTAATGACAAGAACTAGGAGAGCAGAGGTATGTAAATCTGAATTTCAATGGATTGTATTTGCACATGATGCACCTCCTTTTAACACTCAGAGTCAGAACCCATTACCTACCTCTCTATGCTCTTGCAGTCCACCATAACCCTCCATGTCTCCCCAACAGGGCTATAAAATTGCCTTCCATTCACCAACTTTTTGGTTTAGTGGAAATATTTTAACTGAATGTCCTTCTGTAGGACTAAGAGTCAGCATGCTCTCACCTGCAAAAAAAATCCATATTTGACAAATACAGACTCGCAAATCCAAATTACCACAAAGAGCTAAAAAGAAATTGTTCTTAGAGAAGAAAAGCTAAAGAAATAGATTATATCCTTACTTTCTTTTAATGAAGAACCTCAGTTGCATAGATCCTGAAAAAGATGAAGCACTGAATGAAACAGGAGTTCAGCATCTAACTTCAACCTTAGGTCTGATGTGTGTGAAGTTTATTAGTATATTATAGTCGCACAAGAGCCTGGAAAAAGAAATCTTTTAATACTCACTGAAGTGGCCTGAGGACACAGGTATGTAATGGATTGAGTTTACGGATTATTAACTGAATAGAAGGTGAAATAAATTGAAAGTCCAGCACCTGTGCACTTTGGAATTTTTATTACAGAACGATGCACATGCTATAGCAAAAATGACAACTTAAACTTTACAGTGGTGGTTTTATTTGTTTCTAGATTGAGGATTTTTTTTCACTTCTGTTCTTTTAATGCTAGCTTATTACTCTTGAAAACTAATGTCTTCCAACTGTACATATAGGTTGAACTCTAAGTGGAAAATATGTGAGGCGGATTATGCGTAGTATTATAATAATACAGCTGATGTTGATATTAGTACTTCTTCAAGATTTATTTAAGTAGCTGAGCATGAAGAGAAAAAGGAAGACTTCATATACATCTATCAGCTAAATGTCTAAGGGCTTTTACTTTCTCCCTTAATGTGTTTTTCAATTCTAAAATTATATTCTGATGCAAAGCTTTCCATATTTGCCTAAAATTTAGATGAATAATCAATATTATATCCCATGATAATTAATTTACCATTTTCTGAAGTTTATCCATTAGTCAGCTCTTAATATATGTAATATGCTATGTCATTGTGTCATGACTGACATTGCAATACGAAGAGAAAGACCAGAAGTACAAAAAAATAATTGCAGTCAAAGCAAAAGCAGTTATTGAAAATAACCTCGAATTTTAACCAACGTCTGATGTAGAAAAAGAAATATGAAAAGAGATCTTAGACCTAAATAACTTACTATTTATCTTTTTATTTCAGATTTTCTTTTCAGTCAGCACAAAATGATGTGAACTCAAAAGTTTAAGGTCATTTAAACACCTCAGTATTTCAGACAATTCAGTATTTGAATATAGTGTCTTATCCATGAAGTCATCACCACTCAGAGCTTCCAAAAGCACACATAGATCGAATATGTATATAGATGTTTACGTCTCCTAAATATGTTTACCTCAGGAGACAAAAATCTTTCTTTCTACTTTTGCCAGGGAAAGGGTGACAGGTGGAGGGTAGTAGGGAATTTTATCTATGTATTTTTTAATGCAGATATCTAGAAAATAGCATTTCAATTCAAAAAAATCCTCTTTATGAGGAATGATTTTAAAGTGCAGGAAAACAGGAAATGTTGAATAAACATTTTTGGTAACCTAGTTTTAGTAATTATCCAAAATGCGCTCTGAAGTTCTATTTACTTACATTCCTATTCTGTGCTTTTAAAATAAATTAGTATGAAATATTATTTGGAATATAGAATTGAACTTTGGAAAATTTTCCAGCAAATTGGCAAATATATAATGTGAAAAATCTCCTGACCTAATCTGTCAGGATTCTGCTCTGTAAGGGAAGTTGAGGGTACGCCTGATCTCACTGCCTGTGTCATTGAAGCTGCTGAAAAGCACCGGTCCCAAGACAGAGCCCTGGACAACACTACTCATCACCAGTCTCCAGCAGTTGTGTCCATCCAGCTAATTTCTTATCCCCCAAATAATCTACCCTTCAAAGCCTTCTTTCCAATTTGGGGATAAGGATGCCCTGTGGGACTGTGTCAAAAGCCATATAGAAATCTAGGTAGGTTATGTCGGTTAGTCTTCCTTTGTTGACTGTGCAGCATCCTTTGGGGTAAATTTCCAGAATCTCATGAAGTTATTTTTTCCATTCACATAGAAGAATACAAACACAGTTAGTTTACAGGGAAAGGCAATATTTTGAACTTAATAGATCTTCAGTTTGTTGCAGTTTGCAACTTGCAGGAAGTATAAAAAAAGAACATAAGCATGTAATCTCTTAATTGTTTCCTGTGGTTCAGATAACTGTGCAGGGAATTTCCTGATTGAAAATTATTTAAAAACTTTGTAGACATCCAGTATCTCTAGTACCTTTTAGTTGCCTTTGAGATAGAAAGACGAGAGTATCCAGAACAAAATGCAATGTGAATATAAACAAATGCAATATATACATATATATATATATAAATATATAACCATCAACTCTAAAATAATGGTTATATAGGATAACTTTTTTTTTTAAACTGGAATACAAATACCTTTTATACGAGAGGCAGTTGGAGAGGTAGAATATTGACCCTCTTGCTGTTGTTGATCATGTCCTGATTCACTGTTTCTGAAAGTGGGATTTCTACATATTGTCTGCCATATATTAAGCCACTCCTCAAGGCAGAGATCTTAATCAAATTTGGCAGGAAATCATTCTGCAGGTAAAGACAGACATCTACAGCAGAGCGTTATCACCAAGGTTTTCCAAGATTTTAACAGAAAAAGATGTTTATAGATTGGGGAAAAAGAAAAGGAACCTAGGTCTTGGTGGAAGAGAAGAGTATACCCAGGCTGAATGGTACTTGAAAATGGTTTATATTCTGCTACAGGAGACCAGTTAGTTCCTTACATGAAATCAAGTTCAGCAATGACTTTCCTAATCAATGTATTTCTGAACTGAAGATAATATAATAGATGTAGTTTTATTTATCTTCTGACTGCAATCTTATGCCCAGTCCTAAAAACTTCACAGAATTGGATAGAAAAGCAGTATAGAATATTACGGGGTTTTCTACTGTTATGAAACATTGCATGGAAACAATGCCAGGCTATGTTAAGAATGGAAAGACATCTTCAGCTTGGAAATGGCTTCCTTTTTTCAGTGTAAGTTCTAATCTTTAAATTTTAATATGGGCTTAGCATTTAATTATGTAAAACCATCACAGAGTAGGTTGCTTCCCCTTATGTTTCAGGAAAAGCGTATAATCTTTAGTTTACATTGTTTGTAGCCAACCTCACAATACATATTTGGATACTTTTTTTCTTAAATAGGCAATTGATTTTCTGTTTTTGTATCAAGTATCATCAGATATCTCCTACTAGTAGCATCTCTTTTCTGAAGTAAATGGAATGCATAAGAGAATTTTTCTTCATATTATAGTGTCATTTTCCCAATGTCCATTAATATAGCTGAAAGTAGCTTAATTACAATTGTACCTTTGATACAGCTTGAAAAAAATGACTTTGATATTCATATCACAAACATAGCTATGCATTTGAGTCTCAGTTTCGTTATCCCCTTCTGCTCTTTTCATGGGTTTTTTTGTTTGTTTATAGTTTGGAGTTTCTTTTAGAAAACACTTCATTGCAGAGGACAAAGGAGAACTCCACAGTATATCTTCTGTCATTACAGAAAATAATCAAGTTGGTCCATGAGTTCATGATGACATACTTTTGATGCTTAATGACTAGATTTCTAAAGAAGAAAAAAGTTTAGTTTGGGATGGGTTCATAGGTTATGATTGGACCTCTTGCCCGTATTTTACTTTGAAGTAACCACTGTTTCTTTCTACTGATTAAAAGGCCACAAATTCATAGATTTTGGAATTAAAATAGATAATTGTAAGCATCTAATCTACTCATTTTGTAATACAAAACATATATTGATTTTAGCTACTTCAATCCCCCTTGAAGTAAGGGTCATTGTTAGGATTTTAAGCGCTTGTAGTCTTGCACATAGAATGAAAATAGCTTACCTGGTTGGAAACTTGATTAGCTGTTTTAAAAGAAATAACTCGAAAGGCATCTGGGATATCTAGGAGTAGAAAGATATATGATGTTGACAAACAAAAAGTAATTTCCTTTTGGGTTTTGTTAGTTGAGGATAGGGCCTCAGGATAAGTTAATCTGCTGAATCAGAGTTGTGTTCAGAAAAACACCAATCTAATTTGATTTTCAATACTGTAAAGAGCATGTATTACCTGCAGTGGTTAAACTGATTATTTCACAATGAAATTCATAAATACTATTGTTGAGAAATAAAACTGCTCCATGATATCTCAAATGAGATTTTGAGATTACAATGAAAGCGTGTTGTGCTGAAAGTCAATAATGTGAACAACTTCAATGTTGAATGGAGGTTTAAAAAAGTCTCGTGAAAGATCATCTTGTAAAGAGCTGTGTGACATAAATAAGCTTTGTTTTGTAAATTAATGGATCTTTGGGAAGAGGAAAAGCCACAGCTTTGCTTTTCTATGCACTGAAATTCAGCTCAAACATTTCATGGAATTAATAGTTTTGTTGTTGTTGTTGGGGTTTTTTTCTCTTCTTTGTAGCTAGAATATAGAGACATTTCAAGGGTACTTTGTTAGCGTACATGATTTCCAGGATACTTTAAAATGTATCCATTCACATTGTAATTGCAGCAAACAGATCCTTTTAACCTAAGTTATACTATGAAATCTTTATCAAAAGTAAATTGCTTGTCATTATTTGCACATAGTAATTAGTAATAGACTCTACAGTCACTGTTTTGTGACTCTTCTCTCCTTCCAGAACAGGTGTGGATAACATTTGAGGATGTCACTCAAATATCTTGATATTACTGAAAGAATGAGGATGGAATGGAACTGCAGTATCAAATTAATTATATCTGCAGCGCCTCGTATTGCAATAGAAGCTAAGGCTTATAGAAAAATCTGTGTTCTGTAAGCTTTTTCGGTCAAAAATTAAAATTCCAAAAGTTACTTCAAGAATGCTTCTTACGGGAGAATTTCTTTTTCCCAAATAGATGGATATGGAACTGCTGCCCCTTAATTTTCCAAAACTCTGGTTACCAATTCTAAGTAAGCTAGTGAAAAATTTCAAATATCATGACAACTCTATAGAAGTAATATGMAGGCTAAGTAGCTGGGTCATTAATTCAAAATGTCTTACACTCATGTTTCCTGGCCTAATACTGTCAGAAGAGAAGCCAAGGAATGTCTTAATATGGTCAGAATGCCTTTCTAATCAGAGTGCAGTGCAAAATCTCAGAGCAAGGTCTTGACATTTTTCTTCTGGCGTATAATATCAAACATCTAGGAGTAACTTTGCAATTGAGAGTATTACAGGGTTTGTTTGTTGGGTTTTTTTAAATTATGTATTGCATCATCAATATTACACACATAGAAAAAAAAGAGTCATCTAGGTTGAAAGGTGCTTCCTGTGATGATCTAGTCCAAGCCCCCTGCTCAAGCAGTAACAGCTAGAACAAATTGATGATCATTCTGACCTTGCCAAAAATTCCTTGGTGCTTGTTCACTGAAGAGTTACTTGCTTTTGTGTAGAAGTAAATAGAAATAAGAAAGACAAAACAGTTTTTCAGAATGCAAATCCTGATTTAGCTATGCAGAATGTAATCTTTGTTTTGGTTGGAAATTATTATTTGTACAGACATTTTTAATTAGTGTAAATCTCCAAAGAGGAACTTCCTTTCTGGGAATATAGATATCCTTGTGTGAACAACTGTATTTATTCTGGAAATGTCCACCCTGTTGTCTTAGTTAAACAGATGTGTGGCATTTAAGAGGCAGGCAGAAAACAAGAGAGTGTTTTAAATTCATTGACTTTCTTTGATATGAAGAGCTACACAATCATTTTAACAGAATTGGAAGAGCAGAAACAAGAACTTAAAGGAATGCTTAAAGAACAGAATTAGTCTTATGCCAAGATCTACCTTCTGGCATTTAAAACATGTTCAACTCTATGGCGTGTGGAAAGCCAATGTCTGGGTAAATATTTTAGGTTGTTCTAAGCAGTATTCCAAATAAATACTTCTAAATCACTGTAAGACAAGGATTTAAATTTAAAGGAGCTCACTGTAACCTTCACAGCTAGGACAATACAAATGAATTTGGTATTTTTTCTTCTCCTGTTCTGTTTTCTTTTGTGCTGTTCTTTACTTTGTTTTGTCTCTTTAACATCGCAAGGAACATCTACCTCGTTTATTTTTCCTTTTGTCGAGCTGTGCATTTATCAGCATGAAATATTTCACAGACCTCATTCACCATACAGCAGTACATGGAATCAGCTGCTCTCTGGGATTTCAACTACAGGTATGTTCACTGTACCTTTCAGATGAAGAATTGATCAACAGCCATAACTTAATATGCCAATTTAACATATGTCAAAATTCCAACACATGTCAAAAAGTCAGTTTCGCCTGCTTTGACTTGATTGAAAAAAAGTAAGGGCTAAGTAGTTCAAAAACAACTAAAAAGATTTTCTTGTGAAATTGCAGGAATGAAATAATTTTGAAAAATATGAATATACACATGATGGTCAACAAACACCCTTACTAATATCTCGGAAGATTGCTAAAATCACTGTGGTCTTGATWATATTAGTTTTTATGGGCTACACTCTTTTCTCTGAATTTCATCTTTGCAAAATAATATTGAGTTTGTTTCACCTTTTATTTTATCTCCAGAGGAATCTATTCTATTCTGTTAATTTTAAAACTGTCCAGGGTTCTGCTTATTCAGATATTTATAAATTCTATCATGGTGTTTCAAAATTTGTAATAATTTATTCTTACAGCACCCTTTGGAGTAGGTATTAGTAACTTTTCACTCTGATAAGGTGCTGAAGACTTCAAATGGTATAAAATTAAATTTGGGAAGTCTGAAGACAAACAGGTTGATGACTTCTGCCTAGGAAAAATACATATAGCAACATGTTCTGGTGTTACTTAAAAACACAAACAAACAAAAAACCACCAACCAATCAAACAACAACCGCAAAAAAMCCCAACCCTGACTTTCTTTTTCTGGATTAATTATGTTTTTCTGTGTGAAACTTTCACCATGTCTTGTAACATGATTAACTTTTCCACTCCTCACAGTTATATTATATATGATGGAGTGCTACTGGAAAACACTTAATCAAAACTTCCATGAGAGGCAAGGAAATACTTTGAAAAATTATTATCTCACTCACAGGTGTTGCATTTAGTTGGTTTGAGGGTTTTGTTGGTACTGCTGTAGTTGCTTTTGCTAACTGTAGACAGAATATGAATCAATTACTGTTTTAATTTGTCACTGTTCATGGGAACAGAGGTCATGTCGACCAGGATGAATTTAACAGTTAATAAACACAGAAGGAACCTATTATAAAACCAATGAACTTACCTTCACTAATCCACACTTTTGCCTTGGCTCTGATCTCCTTGTAGCATTAACAGSCACCTCTCCCTGGACCTCACGTCTCCACTGCTGCTCTGCCTCTGAAGCTCAACAAGGATGGCTGTGACCTTCAACTCCCCAAAACAGGGGTTACCATGACCCCATGCCTCTAAGTCTTCCATACAATGTCCCTTTCCCAAGCAGCTGTACTTGAGCTGCTTCTGTATGGCCTGAGAAAGCCCACTGATAAGCCACAACTTTTATTTGAATTCACAGCAGAATTCATGAGACCAGATCTCTCTAAGATGCAAGCACACACTGAATTGGGAAGAAAGGCCTGGAGATGGATCTACAGACTGTGTGAATGTACTTGCATGCACCAGCTTGAGGATTGTCAGTTTCAATACTGTTACGGTCCTGATTTTTTTCTTTAATTCTTGATGCCRGTCCATCTACTCAAGGGAAAAAAAAATCTTGATGTTTGCAGAAAGAAACTTCTATTTCGTAAGTTACCAGGGTGTGCTTTTCAGAGAAGAAAAAGAAGAAAAAAACCCCATACAAAACATTGCTAACGCAAAGGTTATTTATTGATAGCAAGTAGATGAAGGTAAATCTCCCTGTGATTATGCAAAACACAGTCTGAATTAACACCTTATTGATTAGTTGAAAAATAGAAATCTGGCAAAACTAAATACAAGKTTCCCTGCAATAATTTAAAAAGCAATTCAAAGTAATCCTCAGATTTCCATTCCTTCCCTTTGGGGACTTTCAGAGAGTTTTCTAGTTGCCCATTTCCTCACGTTGACTACACATTTTCTGCCCTACATAAGTTAGTCAGCAGTCCGTCAAAGTTCCTGAAGCACCATGTGTGCAAATGTGTCAGCTTTTCTCCCCTAATGTTATAATTCCATATACTGAGCTAGTCATTCTCATTTTACCTTATGGTCAATAAATACAAAAAAATACTTCTGAGGAGTAATTAGCATACCCTTTTTCAGGCAGCTACTTTAGGATTGAAAGAATCACTCCCTAAACATATTCATATTTATCCCTTGACAGTAATGGGTAAGTGACTATAATGATAGCCTGCAGTGCCTAACTCAGATATCTGTGTGCATTCTAAGCATCTGGAATTAAGAAGTAGATCTCATTTAAATTCCTAGAGAGTTTACTGAGCTAAAACCAGATCTATGAAATGAAAAACCCCAACACATAATGTGGCTGATTTCATTCAGTTTCCAAGTGAAGTTGTCTCATATCTGGTTAGCATCTGTAGAGCAGTTTGGCTGTTTTTGAGCCAGTTACTTATCACAGAATCGTAGGATTGTTTGGGTTGGAAAGGATCTTTAAAATAATCTGGTCCAACCCCCCCTGCAATGACCAWGGACATCTTCAACTAGAAATTTGCATTTATTTAGCAATAATGCTAATTTAAGTAGTCTTTCTGCCTCTGTGGAGTGGCTGTTTGTAGCCACTAGGACAGCAGAAGGAATTATAGAAAAAAAAGGAGAAATACTGGCTTAACTAGATGCTCAAAGTGACTGCGAGACAAAATGGTGCTCAGATACAATTAGAAACATTAAATAATAGGATATGTTAGGGATGTAGTCTTTGTAACTTATGTTTCACTTGAGCTTAGGTACAAATTTCAGGAACTACTCCCTCTTCTTTTGTAGTCTCAGTCATAAATTAAAATTTATTTAATTTTTCCTTACTGTAAAATTTATAGTCCACAAGCCTTCAAATTAAATTCACCCTAGAAGAGCCAAGTTCCCTCCAATGATTATAAAGAAGTTTTTGAAGTATAAAAATCTGCATTATTTCCACCTATAAACCTTTTTGTCATACTTACCAAAGTTCGAACATACACAAAAACCTCGGCATAAGACGTAATCTGTCCAGTTACCTCAAAAGAGACCTTGACCATAACAGAATTTTTTTCATTAATGCATGAAATTTTGTAACTTTTTTCCTTGGTAAGATTAACTGTGAGCCTTTCCAGATGATACACAGATCAAGATGAAGAAGATAGTTAAACAAATTTTATCCCTGAATCCATCACTTAATGAGAGCATTTTATACGTAAGTGCAAAATCACATTTGACTACTCCCAGTAGTAGCTGGGAGAATGTGTGTTTCTTCTTCTCTCTTCTTTTAGAAAATTGCATGACAGACATGGAAAGTCTATTCTTAAGATGCCTACAGCAGTGATATCACAATACGTAATCTATTCGTACTTCCTTATGTAACAGTATGTGTTACCAAAAGTCCTGCAAGTAACTCCCAGATTTTCTGAAAGAAACTTATGATTGAGCAGTGTAGATTGAATTTGTCTATGGCAATAATGAGCCATTTTCTACCAAGTCCTCCTGTTTTGTATCTACTTTGTTCTAGTATACTTCCTTTCTTTCTTAGTAGCTCCGTTAGTTTTCTTTTTTCTTTTCTTTTCTTTTTTCTTTTCTTTTCTTTTCTTTTCTTTTCTTTTCTTTTCTTTTCTTTTCTTTTCTTTTCTTTTCTTTTCTTTTCTTTTCTTTTCTTTTCTTTTC